>OY755089.1:9088477-9441876 GCA_963576655.1 Gastrophysa polygoni | reverse complement strand
CTCTGTCAGACTAGGCTAGGATACGACCAAAACCAACTTCAAGAAAGAAACAAATATGTACGACATGAGGAAATTAGGATCATATGAAGATTTGTTACCATTTCGGTGAAGACGTATTTTCGGCCCATGTATAAGATATATCTTGATATTTTAGCTCAACATTTTGTTGAAAGTTTCTCATTACACATAATTATACACTCCACATAATATAACCTACGATTACGATGGAAAAGTAATCTCTTTTCTTTCGATGGAAATTAGAACACAATATTTTAGATGCGATAGAGAGTTTTAGCAGGAGGCTTTTATACCTAAATAGCTGTGAAGTTCAGGACAGAGCATAGTGGTTACACCTTTAGGTTGGAGGCCCCCAATCGTGTCTTCAAATACTCTCGCCTATGCAGATTTCGTTTTTATTACGATTTTCCTCCCTCATCATGCTTCGTCAAAAACCTAGATAGGTTAATTGAACCTGAAATGCTTCTGCCATTTCTCATAAATGTCAAATTCTAGTGATGAATATCGTGATAAACTAACACAGATATTTCTTGAGGACCAGTGAGTCTCTTGCTGTCTTCTTAAATTGCCCACCTGGCAATCAAAATATGAATTTATTCACCTCACCTTGTGCGATTATGGGAGTACATGCCTTTTTATATGTTCTTCTTCTCACAATCTTATGACCTTAAGACCTCGTTCATTGTATAAGAATCGAGATAAGAACATATTCCACAGGATATTTTATACCGATCTTAGTGAGAGGCTTGAGGAGATTCTCGTCCTGTGACCTACCTATTACAACTTTTCAAATTCTCTTGAATTCCTACAAAATTGAAATAATACATGGGGAGTATGACATCTCATGGTATTTCCATGATGAAGTAGATCCCTAGCTCTCCATATTCTTAGCTCAATATAGTCTCATGGATAATGGACTGTATGGATACTTGCTTTTCATAAACTCCAATTCGCACCAATTCGACTCAAGTAAGTTTCCTTTGAATGCCTTCGAGTTCTTATCTTGCTATAGCCTATTTGCTGATTTCCAAAATTATCGATGCTTTTCATGGTCCTAATGGCGGGTTGCTCAGACTTTTCTCCACTTTATAGAAACGGTATTCGAATTCTATCATCTAGTAGACGATATCTACGGATTGGGGTCAATCCCGAACTTCATCAATTCCAGTGAACTTTGTTGTGTCAAAGCTATTTGATGGGCCTGTGTTATGGTCTGTTTATGATTACTCAAGATTTTTGTAGGTGAAACTTCCTAAGTAATTAGTATAGGGTTCACCTACATATTGAATATACTATTATTCAACTCTGTCATTACCAAGCTATTTCCTTCCAGATTAGACATATGTAGGCAGTGGCGGGGTAATTCTAACGGATAACTAGTTATATTGGGCACTCTCGCCTCATCAAGAATATTGAACTCATCTCGAATATAATTGGACCAAGCCTTTTTTCAATAGTTTCAAATATTTTCAAACGGGTGTGGAATTAAAACTTGAGAAAGTTTATGAACAAATAGAGGACTACGAAAATACAAATTCTCGACTCTAATAACAAATAACAGTTAGCAAAACAGATTTCTCCAACACCCTAACAAACCAAATTCCGCGAAACAGATTTTCAACTTGGATGTAACCGAAATAGAAGATTTTTGTGGGAAATGTTTCTGAGGTATTGCTTCAGAATATTGACGATATAAAAAACATATTGTCCTCAATTATACTCAAATATTCCGTCTTATATTTGGTCAAGAAACACTTTTGAAGGTGGATGTACGATGTACGATAATAATTGTCTAACACTCGGTCTAACATGAAAATGGATCGTCCAAATCTTCCGGACTTCCCCTCAGGGACTGATGAAAGGATCTGATTTATGTTCAGATGAAAAAACCATTAAGCTTAGTGCTGGGCTTGAACTATATATACTTGTATATACGGATGTTTCATTGATTCGAAAATGTTTTGAACTGGAAAAAAATGTTAAGAACACTCATCCGACCATATTTTTTTCCAACATAAAGAGAGAGATTACAGGGGTAATTCAAGAGGTAAGTGAAGGACGTGCGATACATCTATTTAAATTTCTTGTACATCAGTATTCACAGAACTGAAATTTAATGGTCACCAAATCCTTCCAATTCGCCGAATGAAAATTTCTTAATCTCACTCTAACGTTTTCGAAGTACAACGTTGCCAGACTCATCTCGTTTATTGCGTGGACCGTTCTCGTTTTTTTATACAAGCATTTTATGCCCTGTGTTATGAAAGTTTTCTCTTTCAATTCATCTTGAGCGTTTAGGCGGACTAACTGTTGTTTGCACAGTTGAATCATAGTGACTAATTCAGAACGAGTATTCTGCTACGAGATTTTGTCATTGAAGCTAATATTTCAGACGATATACCCGAATGCTATATATACGCCTCGCTATTCAAATTCTGTACATCTACTAATTTCATCATGCCTATCGAATTATAACTAATATGTTATGTTAAATTGAAAATATTTCCCGCTTGTCGATACGTTCCAAGTATGGCGTTGATCACGACGTAGATCAGTCATTACAAGGACGTGTTGTTAGTTGCTCAATATAGTTGTATATAGTTGTATAGTTGTTTAGTTGTATAGAAATATAGGGAATGGCTTTTCACCAGTAACAAACTTTGGAGGATGATATCAAGCACATTCCTGTGAATTCTTAGCACTGTCGCATACGACAGTTCCCACCTGCCGCTTGGCCTATCTCTATAGTTTTGAAATTGGATACCTCTGCATTAAAGGAGGACTCAAACTTCCACTCGATGCACTAGTCGAGTGAAATGCATTTGGAATGATTTGGCTAAGAACAAATCGATCGTCAGATACATTTTTCATCTTATATCATCAGTGGTAGGTATCTCGGTTTCAATATGACGATCCAACAACCTTTGTATCAAATGATGTTTCTCTATTCTTTTACCATATCAATACGTTCGAATGTACAAAATTTCAAATCCCAAAATATGAAAACTGCAATATAATGATGAGGTCATTCTCAAATCACGTATGTTTCGGGATCATTTTCAAACACAGTCATCAATATTATTCATTATTCAGAGAGAGCGTCGAAAACTCTGTAGCTAGTTGTACTTCTCCAGTTGAGATTCCGTAATTATTCATGAGTTACTGTCATTTTAACTTCATCAAATCTGTCATCTATGATAGAAACGAAGGTACACATGAAAACTAGTCATTTTTACCAAAGAATTGACTGATTTCAAATTGCGTGTACAGGGTTGGAACCAAGAAAATATCTTTCAAACGAAAAGAACGATATCTATGAAAATCACAGTTCATCAGGCACCAAAACGGTTTCAGTAACTCTGGAAATACTCGAATCGATAGGCATGCCAATTATGACTTTTATCAGTAGAGAAATTCCGAGATTTCACGGAGCTTGAATTCTGCACATGCCTCCCTCATATTTGGATACGGTAAAATTATAATTTGATATAATTATAATTTATTATGTTCAAGTTCTATTTGTTTATTTACATGCTGTTCCCACGTATAATTCAATCAAAGCAAGAACTGAATCAAAATATGCTGAAACCAAAATGATAGTAATTCGAATTGGCATACATGTCATTTATTTCATGTACATGTTTTTATGTAATATAAAGTAATATGAAGCTACCTATACAATTTTTTCAAGGACTTACTTGTTCACTATTTTCTGAAACACAAATACCTACATATCGTATTATAATTATCTGGATAGGTATATCCTAGGTTGACTTCACCTAGGTATTTATAAAATTGTATGACAACGATAAGAAGTCATTAACTGTGCATGTATAAATTGCGAACCAGTTTCGGTACCCATGCACGATAGAAGATACCCCGACGTGTTGTATAATGGCATACATTAAATTAAACCGTGTCCGATTGAACCCATTTTAAAAAGTGTACCTATTTCGTTACACATATCTCGTTCAACGTGTCAATTAACAACGTTGAGCTTCCACCTATCTATCACTGGACCACACACCGAGCACAAAATTTTAGGTATTTCCTCGGATGTGTCAGTTTCGGTTTACCTTGAGAGAAAATCCGAAAGATATCGTCTGGACATCGCTGGGAATGTTAATTGAACACATCACTCAACAAATTAAATCCACAAAAAAGACACTTTCTGAACTGGTCGTCGACGATTGATCAATTACATCCGATCCGCGAAATCGCGACCTCGTGGTACACCTTGACGATTCGAAATCGAACTGTCAAAAATTGAAAAGCGCGACTAGCGGGACTCTATGCTCGACAGACGGTTTGCACTGTGAACTAACAGCGGATTGGTTGAGTGGCTTGTAATAGTACTGGCAGGCTGTCAGCGTTTCAGACATCACTATACCGAGCGCACGCACACCATACCGCTGTCCTTCTCTAGCGCTCACCCAGTCGAATGTAAGTCGTCATGCCGACTGATTTCAAAAGCCTCCTACCCTTATTTTCGGCACCCGGATCATAATTCTCGCATCACTTACCTACGCGGACATTCGCGGACTGTGTGTGTATGCCTTTGGAAATCCGTGCGGAATTATGCGGACCACACAGGTCCGAGTAATTTCACATGTCTCAACCTGTGATCACGACAAATTGCGGTAACTACTCTGTACAATTCGAGACCGTATTTACAATCCCACGACTAGCGTAATTGCTCCTGGAACCGAAGGCTTAATTTATTGACTTCTTTCAAAAGATTATGAATATTATTCATCGATGCTTGATTGATTTATATAAAAAAATGGGAAATAACCTAGCTGAAGGTATTGAAATTGTGAAACCGATATACCTCAGACCATAATCATTATATGACTTATGGTTTTCGTTCATCGTTTATAGATATCTATACCAACATACCTACAAGAACCTTGATAATTTCGAATGAAATACAGTATACTCATTATTCTAATTCATTTATATTCTAATAGCTCATGTCTCTGAATTCTGAATAGAAAATACATCTACACAATATGTTTTCGTTCCATCATGTCCTGCATAGGTATTTATATTAGAACATGTTACATGCCTTTCCATGAACAATGTTTTCCTGATTATATTGAAATTTATTGAATAACTATGCGATTCATTCCCTAAGGAGAGTGATAAGACTTGATAATGAATTCTCATGATTGTTCATTCACTATTTGTGAAGTGTTTGTTTCATTCATGTCCGTTTTTATATTGCCGAGCGTTATGATTGTAATGTCTAGCCATCCCAGATATCCTGGATTTTGTATACATAATAGAGGAAATAACATTCGCAGCAGAATATATTCCAAAATAGCTGAAAAATTAGTCCAATATGGATTATGAAAGCATTAAAGAATTGATGAAAGCCAAATCTCAAGAACGGTTGCACAACTATCCAGGACTGAAACAATCTAACCGTATCTATCTATCTAATCTATCTAATCTAACACTGAGATTCTTCTGTCCAGGTGGAGAAGAAACCAGAAGCATCCAGCTTCATGAAATTCTGTCTAAGCTAGTGAATTTAATCAAAGAGGTAAAGCTATGGATATTGAGGAGTTTTCCACAATGAATCAGAAATGGTGGCGGTATTCAAAACAGAACTGCCAAACCCCACAATACAATTATAAGTAATCTAATTTAGCAAAATTTACCTACATCTAATGATTTTCCATAAAATCATTTCGCACTGTATTATGATTATGGATTCTCCTCGAAAGCCACAATTTACTGTTAGATATATCAGCAACAACTTATATTATCGAATAATTATTTAACCGAGGAACCTATAGTTGGTATAGCCAATGACATTGAGATTCCCTCAGAGAGTTTTTATATAGGTATAACACACCTATAATATCCTATTAGAAAAAGTGGGGATTACTTATGCACTTACCGTATCTAACCTCTTCTATATCATTGTTCCATCAAATATGAATGAAACCCCTAACAGGATAAACGAATTTCATAAATCAACTACTAACTACTCCTGAATACGTTCATACCCTAACTCAATCTGCGGCCGATAAAGAAAGAAATTTGTTGTTCGTAGTAAGCCCAAACTTCCTTTGTCATATTAGAATGCACAAATTTGTATTGACTTTTTCCAAAGTATGAACGGTGGCATTCTAGCCAGGTGATAGATCTCGGTTGTGAAGATGGTTCGAAGGGATGAATTATCTATCACAGATTCAATCGATGGCGTTTTTATCAAGATAAAAAAGGCATATATTCAACAATGGTACGATAAAAACGAATTGTGTATAGCTACAGCTCATAGTAGGTTCCGAAGCACTCCTGGGGACCAGTTTCAGTTGAACTGATGCCAGTATTGAAATTATCAAAGCTACAAAATTCAAACTTTGTTTCAACAAATGATATGACATACAAAACCTTTATAATGTCTTCTTAGCGATGAAGTTCTTCAAAACTCTCTCGTAATTTATGAAATATAATTACAAAGACCAAGAACTACAGTAATTGATTTAGCTTCACATCCGAGAGCTATTATTAGGTACGCAGTCAAGAGTATATGAAAGCGAACATAACAATGGAACCGGTGAAAAGATTGAGTGGGCGTCTACAAATTTTTGTCTGTAATTTCAATACCGTCTTATATAAGCAACGAACAACATTTTTTTCAGAACCGAAGCTGTTGATACTGTTGAATATATAATAGACTATTCATCTCAAACACGGACTATTTTTGGCCGATCTATCCGCAAAGTGACTACTTTTATTTGATAAACAAGCTTTTCTGATGTGTTCAATATGGCTACTTGACGAATCTCGAAACGATTCAGTTCTTAATAACTATTAGGACTTTGTCGTAATGCTTCGATTATAAAAAAAAAAAAACATTTAGAATCCATCATGACTCATTGGAAGGTTGTTTTCGTTGAAAGATGTTTATATGAAAATCAAGTATGATTTTCCCACCAATCGGTCCATTAAAACTCAGATGAGTGGTGATTAGCAGTAATAATAAGAGATATAGGAAAATAATTATATATTATATATTATATATAGATTTTCGATTTAGAAATATATTTCATCAACTGAAAACACACTGAACTGCTTTGCATCGTATTTGCAGAATAGTAAACCAAGTAATTATTCACACTATGATGATGTTGTAATATTATGAATGAAATAATTGAAATTTTTCATTGGTTTCTCTTGGATTTGCAGGAAAATAAAGATATTCCATTGAGTATTTAGTTGAGTTTCTGCTGTCCCCCCGTGATTCACTTCTATTTCCTTCATCTCGATTGCGATCAATTTCCGTTATAAAATTCTTGGTGCATGCTACCCACTCTGGCTCCCAACTTCCAAGTCCCATTCTCTGTGACAGAAAATAGTAGAGCTCATTCTCTAACATAATAGAATCATTAGAGTGCTCGATGGTAGCCGTAACGATGCTGACACCAAATATTAGTCATCCCCTGTTTTTAGCCAGGATGATGGCGGTCTCTCCCCTACTGCCATAGGAAACGTTACGCTCAATGCTAATGTTGAACGGTTGTCCAGTCCGCCTTCTTGGGTCAGCCATGATAGGGTCGGTCGGCTCTCCCTGCTATTATTATTAATTGAGACTTTTAGTTTTCTGACAGAGGCGTAGTTTCATTTTTGAAACTATACTATGAGTGTGGCATTCTTTGTTTGTGTTCCACGACCGGAATTTAAATTCGACCGGTGGATAATCCCTGTGAGAACCTTTTATATTATTGAACACAATAATGTTTGGTCTTCATCAATAGAAATGTTTGATAGTCACATGGATGATTATTCGAGAGAGTGTTGAGAAATACTATAGTATCAGATAATAATTATTATTTTTTTCATTTTATTACATATTTTTTGCCTGCGTCATCCTCTAGTTTTTCCAATTCTGACGATACTTCAGCAGATGCTATTATTAATGGAGTGTATATATCAATTCCGCACCTAATCTCGAATATTCATCAAATTCATATCCATACTTAAAGCTTTGAATCTATAGATTCCGAGATGATAGCTGAAGCTGGAGTTTTTGAAAATTTCACATTCATTTCTTGTAATCATAGTTCTTATAATCATAATCTAGAGGAGGCTAGTAATAGGCTCCATACAAATAATATAAGCATAGATGATAGTTCGGGTGGAAGATACTTTGAACAAATTTCAAAGTCATATTTAAATTTTGTGATGGTCGGCAAATTTTTAACACTATCAGTGCAATTCATTCATATACCTAATTAATGTGTCAGGTTAGACTTTTTTGACTCAGATACTAATATGAACTTTATAATATCAATGTATCAGATTATATGGGAAAATGGATAGCATTTCCATCAAATTTTGTAATGATTACTTCTTTACTTGAATAATTTGATTATATGCACTCAATTTTCCTAATGGAATGTGGTGAATACATGTTGATTTATAAACATGGAACCTCATAAAAATGACTCGATTTATCGCAATAATGGAAGAGTATATCCAATCAATCCAAATGAGGTGAGAAATGATTTCTTCCTAAGAACATTGAAATATATGAAGGTACGATGAAGTTGAGGGTGATAAACCGATAGCTAATCCCGTAAAACTACCACATCAACCAACGAAAGAGAAGGTTCAACTGGCTTTTGTCGCGGTTCAAAATATAAAATCATTTTTTCACGTCAGAAGATATTAGAAAAA
The DNA here is from genome assembly GCA_963576655.1 of Gastrophysa polygoni. Classification (NCBI taxonomy): domain Eukaryota; kingdom Metazoa; phylum Arthropoda; class Insecta; order Coleoptera; family Chrysomelidae; genus Gastrophysa; species Gastrophysa polygoni. The sequence goes on along the minus strand of OY755089.1, from coordinate 9,433,164 downwards.
AAATGTAATATATTAACTCCTTCAAAGGGGCATATTTCGGAAAGAAGTTTTCTCGAAAAGGTCATTTTTTAATGCTACTGAAATATCGGGGACCACATCCTGCACGATAAAAAAGGACCAATCGAGATGAAATATTATTTTGATTGGAAAGATGTATATACATGTATCGATTTCCAACATTGAAAATATAGTGGGAAGGAAGCGCTCAATATATTTGAGAAAAAAATCGACATGTTTCATAATCTTGCAATGTACTGTATAATCGTCCATTTATAATAATTAGTGAATGCTCAGTTTCAATGAATCACTTAAGATTTCAAGGCGCCGACTATAATGAGCATTATTTTCAAATATCAGCTGCTTTGTTGAGAATTCCTATTCCATCTCTATCAAAACGAAATAACAAGGCAGTGACCTCTACGCCTCTGTAGTTGTTATGTGGTCTCATTGCTATTATAATTAATTGAGATAGTGGCCCACCATGCACAGTCGTATGTATGATTTACTGTAGAAGCTTGCATGATGGCCACATTATTCATCCCACCGAAATAATAGACTCATTAAAAGTAATTAAAATATACAAAAATGTGATCGTTATCTTAGAAGGCTGGACAGAATTCATAATATTCTTGGAGGCTCAAGTTGCTTCCTCTATGGAAACATAGAATGCTTATTAACCATAGTCACGTCAGACTTGCAGAAAACTTGAGATCGTGATAAGGGTTTCAGCTGTTTGTTAGTGAAACAGTGAATTATTTATTATTGACCAGCATATGATTGGCTATTTGTTCGGTAGGTGTCTGGGCGGCAATGTAAAGAGAACAGGTGGAAGAGCAATAATAATAATTAGCATTTTTCGTTTTTCTATATCTGTAGACCACCATCGGTCGACAAGATATACAGAGATATTGGATCGAGCCGTCATGTAACTTTGGAATACAAATCGATATGAGGGACATTCTTGCAAAGTAATTGATGCAAATGTGAATGTAATTCTAATTTCATAAAATGCTTTTTGATCACCACTCGTCTTGAGAACCCTGTTATCTGGCTTATTTTCAGGCTGGAAACTACTCGACATCGGCCAGAAATTTGCCTAACTCTCCCTGCATGTAATGACACCTAAGTATACCTCAATTCATGGATTATAATGTGAGCTATTATTATAATGTTTTTCAACCCAATGAATATTATTAATTCTTGAATTCCCGATGAAGAATCTCTTCGTTTATATACAGGATATTGCAAATTTCATAGTGAATTATTATTTCATCGTACTTCCTCAAATATACTATATATCATCACTGAAGACCGAAGATTTTTCCATTCATGGCCAATGGTCAACTATTACTAATAGAGGTTAACAATTTAATACAGATATTGGGGTTCACAAGATTAATTCGAAGGAGCACACTATTTTCGGAGATGATATTATCATTTCTAAGTTTTCTGTATGGTTGTATTCCTCACACTTGAAGTAACAGAAAAATATCGGATTTCAAGTGAATATCAGATATATTATCGTATAATGCCTGCATATTGTCTATCTTCATCACCCAATAATAGGATCCATGTGACACCGTTTCTGATGACAAACACATTGACCTGCATACATCAAAAATTCGGTTAGCTCAGGTATTAGGTTATATCAATTATTATTTCTCCACTATATCTTCAGATTGGGTTTGAAAGCAGGTTTGCTAGCTGAACTCCTCCATTTAATCATCATAATATTATAACTTGATTCTGTGGAGTTATCTTTATTGTAGGTACCTGTTGAGAATATTCTAAATGATTTGAACATTTGATACTCTGTATATATATATATATATATATATATATATATAAGCAGCCTTCCCAGGGATTCCCAACTGTTTGTAGTTATTGATATTACTTTTGTCAGTTTATGTCATATATACTTTTTCTCTGATCTTGTGAGTTATATTAATTATTCACTGTATTAAAGAAACTGTTGCTGAAAGCCGTGTCTCAGTGATCCTCGCAACAGTACCTAATAAAAATGGAACTTTGAGAACGGATACCATCCGATATAAAGGATCAAAAATCAGTGTAAATACAAAAACAAATTATCTTGAATTGAGTTTTTGTGCAACTCATCCCTTCAATTGAGGAACATAATGCAACTAGGAAAAATGTGATTTATTCTTCCATATGGTTTACTGTGTTCAGGCGAGCATCGGGGAAAACTAACCATGAAGAAGTGACTTTGTAACCACATCACTGATGAACAAATAGTGTATGCCCATAATGAGCTATGGAAAATATTGATGACAAAGGTTTGGTATAAATAATGGAGAAATCTGATCTACATATATGTAACTATTTGATAGTACTATTGCGAAACTTTTTCTGACTTCTGCTATTATTGGTAGTGTTTTTTTTATATATAGACCATATTCGATATCCATTTCCGTCCATTGGGGATGGGACTAGAATCCTCAAAGTTGCATAGCCGAATAATTTACATCAGGCATGGCACATGACAAGAACCATAAAGGTGAACTGAGCATAAGTGAAACATTGCTTGTTCCACTGACTAGTCACTAATCTGAAGTGAACAGGTTGACATAATCTTCTGGGCAGAATTCTCAGGAAGGTTCACACATGAGACACACCATTTATTTTCTGTCGTTGATTTGGACAAATCATTGAAATTGTTCCATATATATCGAACTTACTACAACAGATTCTTTTTCTTACTACCTAATCCAATAGTGAAGTTACCAAAGAAAACTTTGTGAGATAAAATGGAATGAGCAGTCAATAAATAAAACAAAGTGCGACAAGAGAAATCCACACCGATCGACGAACAATTATCATACCTAATCGTGAAAATCGGAGGAGCTAAGTTCGTCCGGCAAAATTCAAGTTATATGCAAACAGACATCAAGTGGTAGAGATATAAAAAAGAAGAAGATTGGTTGAAAATGTGAGACTGACAATATTCATCATCAGATGTCGCCGTTCTGATAAGGTCATAAGAACCTATTTTGAATTTTTCCGAAATATAGGATGTGTGATATGTGAATGTTGAAGTGTGATCGGTATTGCGACATCAGAAATTTTCACAGTGTAATAAAAAGTATCTCTGATGCGTCCGAAAAGCATTCTGTAACTTTTCAGAAAGTAGTTGCAAACCTAATTATCCGGAATACTCTGTATAATCTGGCAGCACCGTAGTAACTGTGAAGCCGAGCTCCTTTTATTGCACTGATGGAATGAAATAAATGATACTTCGTTCCTTAGGTAATTCAACAGTTGATGAAATTTGTGTCTCGATGCTGCTTTCTTCAGACTCATCTTGACCTTTGATACAAACATACCATAAAATGTCGATTCAACTCCTCAAGCTAATCAACATTATGATTATTAATTATCACATATTCATTTGGAATATAAATGATATACGTAACATAAAGTCACACGTTTCATTTTATAAGTGAATATGCAATATATACCTACTCAGAAAGAAGGTCGAATTGCCTGCAGCTTGACCAATGTTAAAGGGTATGTTAAAATAATAGGTTTTGTATTCAAATTTCAAAGCCCATTTAATTCTTTTGGTAGCATGGTGAGACATTAGCACATGGAGCCGCGTGAAGACAAGTATATTAATTCAGAACAATTTGTTATACGAAGCATTGATTAACATGATTTTAGGTGGCGTTAAAAATATTCTATTTTCGACGTCTATGTTTGATGCATTTATCAATGCTGACCCGTTTATAATAACGATGTCAAAAAGAGGACGGTGCTTTGTTTCGTATAATGTTCCAAAACTCCACATGCACGGCATATTGATTTTGAACAATAATTGATGACCGCGTAACTATAACCTCGGTGAACTACACATTTTTTACTATTTTTTTTCCATAATTTGATGAAGACAAGTATTATTCAAACGATTAAAGATCATTAAAAATGTCAACAACCTTCCAAATCCTTCCAACCTTCTCTCCTTGTTCCTTAAAAATCCATGCATTTATGTTGTTATAGGCAGAATTATTGTTATCTATGCTATCTGCTGATGTAGCTACAAGATATTCCTCATTTGTTCCTATAGCATATTTATGATTGCTTACACATAACCAATATAACCCAGTAGCTCTCTTCATTTTCTTCCCATGATTTGAATGGCATATTATGGCATATTGATTTGATCCTGCTTTTCAATATGGGGAAAATACAATACTATACGATAATTCATAACCACGTGTGGTAAATTACAATTTCCTAATTATTCCTATTCAAATTGATTGATATAGAGATGAGTATAATTAATACGTTTGAATATCACTGTGCACGATACCGAATAGATTTGTTGCAGTTTCACAATATGACCTTCCCAACGTAATTATTTTCTATTAGTTTGAATATATCAACTTTGGTAATTTCCTAAAAAATCCCTGTATTCATGTTGTGGCCAGAATACTGTTATCCATCGAAATCTGTCGATGCAGATACATTTGTTACAATAGAATATTCATGATTTGTTGCACATAACCAATATAATTCAGTAGCTTTCTTATCTTCAATTGCATACTCTGAATAACCGTTCTTCATTGGAAACAGGCGCAGATGTATGGAGATTTCTGAAGACACAAGAAACAAAATCAAAAAAAGTGAACCAAGTTTTGATGATAACAAACAAAATGTCCTTATTCTCAAAAATGCTAGGAATTACACAATCCTTAGCCAAAACAGTCACACTTAAGCTGAATTTTCTTGTTTTCCGCGGATGTTTTCCAAAGCAGATATGTTCGAGGCTCCACTCCAAAGCACTTTCTGAATCGAAAGAATCATCAGTATGGCTTGGCTCTAACAAAATCGAATCGACACAGCTACACGATGGAAGACTATTTTCATTGAATATTTAGCATTTCGAAAAGAATATACCTCTATATACATATATAAATAGTTTTGGATCTCTACCAAATATCGAAGGATGATTCCCAGAGAATCATTGATGTTGAAGTGGTCATTCTTCTAATGCCCTTGTCATTCTACAACGTTTTCAAAAGACTACTTTGTGTAGAGAACATGTTAATGATACCAAATTCATATAACCAACTGTAAAATCTTGTTTAACTAGATATGGGAATTCACAGTATATTCTTTTGATGCATTGGATCGTTTCAAATTATAATCATCACACTGTTCTATTCCTGCCTTGTCGAATGCTTCACAGACACAATTTCTGAAACAATAACGATAGGATACCTAGCGCATATCAAATGCAACTGGAATAATTTATATTGTGTAGACATATTCCACATGCCGTGAACATCAGACTAACCACAGTAACATACCTCAGTTTGAATACTTCCGTCAATGCACACTCACCCTGGAATTCCATATATGTAGGATATGTTTAACCAAAATCTAATTTATATGGTGCAGCATATTGTGACTGGATTATTTGGGGTGGCTACAACAGCGCTTGGTCTTCCATGAGATAATGTGTTATGTAAATTTTCATAGACTGAAATATTGGAGAATATTTTTCGACAAGTCATTGAGAGAACTTCTAGTTTGACTGGTATATCTACCTGCGACATTTTCCACAGATTTTTTCAGTTCGAAAAATAGAATGAACAAATTTCTATATAACTTCAGGAGATTTAGATTAGGATTCAGGAGTGCGTGAGAAGTTCAAACTAGGAATACATAACTCCGATCAAGCCGATCCACCTAGTTAACACTGACACAGTAATGAATGACTTTTTTGTCAATCAGAGTGGAGATGGATGCTAATATGGTGTTTCGAAGCCTGTCAATGAAATTTCCATTCCGATTGAAAAAAATTCCATCAGAATTAATTTAAAACGAACTATTTTAATTAATGTGTGCCCACACCTATGTAGGTGACGATACAATACAATAAAAAAAACAATAGTTCAACATTCTGGAAATATTTTTTTGCAATCATACATAGTGAAAATGAGAATTGATATTTCAAATCCTGACAGTCCATAGCGAACTAGATTTTGAACAACCACGTCCAAGGAGTTATACTTTTTAATATAATGATGAGTTATCAAAGTATAAAAAGTATTTCGACACGACTACGAAGCATCCTTCACGAGAACTAGTATTGCATGTAACATTACATTACTGTACAGGCTGTCCCATTTTCGATGTCCTTACGGGATATCTCGCTCATTTTTGAAGATACAGATATGCGGTTTTCGCAAACGCAAACAATTCTTGTCACCTACCTGTCAAAGTTTACAAATTTTTCATACAATGGCGAATAATAATCCAGGATATCAAAACTACGAGAAATTAGATATGGTTGGGATATATTACCAAGTTGGCTTCAATGCAAATCAAGCGAAGGACCTATATTTTGAAAGGTATTTACTATCTCCCAATTGCTGGGTATCGGTTAGTTACAATATGATGAAAAATTTAGGTATCCCGAGAGGAGACAACCAAGTAGGAAAATATTTGGCAGACTGAAAGAAAATTTGGAAAATTTTGGATCTTTTGAGAAGCCTAGACCAGTTATAGGAAAGAAAATGAATATTGGTAAATGTGGTAAGTGTGTGACGAAACACTGTGTCAGCAAGGGAAATATGAAAATTTGTGGAGTGGATAATGTTGCCACATTATAACTGAAAAAGGAAAATTACCCAAATACACAGGACTAATACTCAAAATACCTTATAAGTATTATATATTTTTGAAAAGCGCAAAGCTTTCTTGTTTCAAATATTGAAAAATATACAGGTTGTTCTATTTAAAAAATTATAACTTTGGGTTATATCTAAATAATGACAGCTCATTGAAAAAGTCTGACTACGCCACTGGATTCTACGTGAAAAATTGTGGAAGAAACAGTTCTTACTTTTCCTCTAAGTTGAAAGATAGCTGAGATACAGGGAGGGGTCCCAAAATGCAATATTTTCAATTTCGCCCTGTATCTCAGGAACGAAGCGGGCTATGGAAATTTTGTTCACGGCTTCGTGAGTTTCACAAAGAAGTAGCCAACGTTCGCGAAAACCGCAAATCTGTATCTTCAAAAATAAGCGAGATATCCCGCGAGGACATCGAAAATGGGACAGCCTGTACTTGCAAGATGAAATACACCAACGTGCATAAATTATAATTCTGATGAAGCAATATTTCAGATTTTCAAAATCTCCATTTACACGTACTGATTCGCAAGATTTGAAATGACGACCTGTATGCGAAATCCGAGGAATGAATAAAATCTATGACGGGCACGATTCAACAAAGAATAGCGGGAGGGCTCGAGGCCGATCCCGACTGTTCCAATCAACGTTATTTTTGCTCCACTGAAATTTACGTTTCCTGTAGACTGAGCAATTTTTACCAGCTTGATAAATGGCCGCTGCTGATGACACCTATGAAATACGTCAAGGGTCGGGGGCGGAACTGGATCGTGGATTTTCAATTAAAACCTATGTATGCGGAATAATGTGATGCCGAAGCAAGTTTTACACAGCCACCGAATATTCTGGCAGATTGATTCTGATGGAATACCGATATTCTTTGCTTGAATACTGCATGAAGCCGTAGAACATCTATGCGATTGTTTCAGTAGGATTTCTTAGAAGTAAATAAGGGTAGTTTGTAGTTAAATGGATAATCCATTCAAGGGGCATTATACCTTTTCTCGGACTGATGGAATTGTTTTGTCAGTTTGTATTCATTCTAGACAATCATTCATTGGACAGATTGAGAACGTTTATACCTATAGAGATTCAGAGTAGTTACCCAGGAGAAAGTTAGTACAAGAACTGTGATTGGCGGAATCCAATCCAGTGGTAAAGAATCTGTAGAAGACCATAATTCACCATAATCGCGTCACTAAACAAACGTAAAACAGGGGAATGTAATAGGATTTGAGGGCAGAAGCAGCTTTCACCCATACGCTCACTTGATAACTTTTATCTTTATGCATCATATCATTGAGCATTTGGAACATTTGTATACAGTAAGTCACCATTTTTCATAACTTCTTCCTCACGGTAGCTCATATGGACCACACAAAAAGAACAGACATCCAATAATTCGCATTCTGACTAAGAGACAATGGCACAATTTCAAGTCGCACACAAAAAAAATATTCTCTTCTTTTTGGTCTAGTATCACGGCTATAAGCAAAATAAATAAACGAGAAATATCAAATAAGAGAGACTGACGCATAAAATTGACGTTGCTCGTTATGCTCGATGATAGTCCATATGGACGATATGGCCACGGTACATTTTCGTTGAAATGTCACATAGATGAGCCAATATCTACAGAGATATCATTAATCGTTAACGTTTACGTCGACTGCCTTGACCCCAACTTTGTTTTTGCCTTACATAATATCTTTGCGGATGACAGTACACTTCATACTGCTTTCTCCTCTAGAGCCCCAATATCATCTAAAGAGGCCAGAGGTGCAGGATAGAAACAGGTCGATAATATTGACGAAGATCGTACAAGAGTCTCAAAATGAGGATCTGAGAAGTCGAGTATGATGTCCCATATGATGATGTCAATCCAACACAAACTAGACGAGCTCACACTATTCACCCCCACAGTGTTATACTCGCTACCTACTTGTCAATCTCCGCTCCGAAGTCTTTTCTGATGCTTACGGCCACCTGACTTTCACGAAAAATCCCAATACCTTCCTCCCTTACTATTTCTGCCGACCCACGTCATACTTTGAAATCCCATATTCATTATCTGAATGTGATGAGTTTTGTTCAAAACAAATAAGAAAAGAATAATGGGTCATACCTAATATCACGGAATTATTGAGAATCATGGCGATTGGACAAAGGTAAGCGGTTTGATTACAGCAGTAAGCAACCAGATCTACCAAGTTCCCTTGGGACATGTTTTGTCCTATTTTAAACTGTATCACATATGGTCGAATGTATGATGAAATGATGCCTGTGTATGAATGAAATTTCATTTCCCGGAGAAACTAAATGATAATTGAAAATATCAAAATAGTTGTTATGAACAAATTTCATCGATTCAAGTTATATTGTCAAGTAAAAATTTCGATTTTGTGCAGTGTTTGTTGAAAACTAGAAAGAAACAGTTTATCCTTTCAAAGATACCATTATACACAAGAGGCAAGTGAAAAATTGGTGAATCATTCGGAAATCTACTTATAGGAATTCTTGTCTAGTTATCTCATACATTAGAAATAACGAATTATCTATCTGTAGCCAACCACGACTACAGTCGATCCAAATGCATAGGGTACTAACTCGAACGAGAATTATAGCTATGGGGGCACTTTCACAGACATCAATTTGACGCAGTCAGTGCAAACTATACTTTCTGTGTAAATTACATCCCATGTGCCAGTTGCTCAAGTTTCTTCTCGTTTTATTCGTTTCCTAACCACTAAATTCGAACTAATTTAAGACTCGTCTCTTCGGTGCGCTTCGAGATAATGCACTCAATATTGGCTGCCATCATAGTTCATTCTTCCGGCATGAACGGAAAAATAAGTAATGTATATATGTAGTCTAGTACTAATTGTTAAACTGTAAATCGTATTCGAGATCTATTATATGTATGTCGTAGCTGTATTATTCAGTTAGCCATAAGATTAATGAGCATATTAAAGTAAATGAGTCTTCTATTGATTTTAAAAGTCTTGCTATGTTTGAACTAGGTTATCAAAAATAATCAAACTATATCGAAATATCTTATCAAGGTTTCATTGTGATTGATAATACCCATGAGAATTCTCAATCTCCAGCATACCTCTTCTCTGACTACTCGTATGACATTGACTGATTGAGGTTATTTCTTGACACCAATCAAAATGAAGATGCCCGCCTCTTTCAGCCAGGCCAGTCGGCCGAGGCAAACTCATGAAATCATTTGTCAGCCGTCTAAAAATTATAAATGAAAAAGGATTTGGTCGAACAAGTTGATTATGTTTCGACCAGAAGAGAAAGAATTATATTTTTGATGACTCAATAATTGAAGTATTCTCAGCACCTGCTATGGTTTGAATCTTCTCAGGTATATTTTGTACTGAACTGAAAGTATGAGAAGATAAGACACCATAGGATGGTTCAGGCACCCTGATGATATTTCAGTAATTAAAGTAGCAATGAAGGAGAAACTCAGAAATAATAATAAATATGATCCCGATGAACAATGGTTTTTAATGTAATAATAATATGATAGAATTCAGAAAAACAGGAAACACAAAAATTTCTGTAAAATTCACTCCTTTTTCAATTCGTCGTGCAGAGTTTATGAATGCGTGTGCGATGCTAGATGGATATTGGATTAGAAATAACGCAATTAGTGAAATTACTTTATTTAGATTATCACTCGATGAGCTTTATCTGAATCAAAAATTATAGCTTTTAATGTATGGATAAACACTTTCGTAAAAATAGGTTATATATCAGAATCTATTCTAATTCATTTTTCTAGCAGAACAATAGATTATACATTCAATTCAAAAATTTTTCACAGAGGTTTTGTTGAAAAAATCTCACTCTCACTCTCGCATTCTCAGGATGAGTGGGATCACACCAACCTTTGGGTTGCGTGAAACTGAGTTCAGAAAAATGAAAATTGCTATTCGATCATTTATTTTTCATGTTATGTCGTCAATATTCAAATTCCGTCTCTTATACACTTCTTGATTAAGGGTTTTTGGATTATATATCTATTTTCATCATGTATATACCTAGACACAGTAGGTAGACGAATACACATCACAAGTTCTCTTTCTGTTAATGTGACTCCTTTCGTATAATTCAAATAAAACATAACTAATATTCTCGCATGCTTTCATCGAAAAATGTTCCACCACATCGTTTTGGTTCGATAACCTTGGGATTTGTTTTAACATGGCACGTAACCCACTGCGCCTCCTGTAAAATGCGCAAATTCAATTTCACTCGAAACTGAGACACAGAATTGAATTCCAATAAAGTCTCTAGTTTTGGTTGATTTCATTCTTATATTATATCGTGGTTTTATTTCATAATCCATAATCCTACGTGATCAAATTTTGAATTTGCCATTAGAATTGGTTGATATCATGAACACGTATAGTACTAGCCGTTAGGGTGATATTGGAAATTATAAAATTCAACTCATCACTTCATCATCTTCCAATGTCGGATTGACAACACTGTACCTAAGAACTATCAATAATACCGCCTAAATTTTGTAATCACGCAGGATGAGGATCAAAAAATGGAAGCCATGTATTTCACTAACTTTGCCTAAAGTAAACGCCAGTGATATTGTAGAATTGATATCCAATGATGATAGTGACCACAAACAAACAAATCGGCAATATTAATTTTGTTTTTTTGGTTTTCCCCTATTTTGATGTGTTCTTTAGTACCCATGCCTTGACACTAGAAGAAATGGTGCTACTAACCCTAAGGTTTTATACTACTAATCCAATTCTTTTCGAATAAAAACCGAAACTGAATAATCATGAGTTTGGTATTATTGTAGATAACTTTGATATAATCCAACAATTCGAATTGGATCGAATTCGATCCGGATGATCAGTTCTATAGTTTTCTATGATTTTAAATATCAACCACCGCATAGTTAATCAGCGGATTGAACTTCCATGCTGGAACAACCGGTCGGTCCTAAGAGAACTTCACGAGAAGCGAGTGCTGAAATAACAGACGACTGACCAAGGCCAATACTCCTGAAAAAAAGCGTTGTTGTCTGAAAACGCGAAGGGTGGACAGGCAGACCGAACTCTGGCATTGTAAGGGCGAGGAATCCTAATATACGGAATGTTCGCGATCTTAGCGCATTGTGTATTCCTCGCGGGGATTAGCCCATTAATCACTCGGGTCATTGTATCAACTATCAAAGCGTGCAAGGTCTCGCAACAATAGTCCGCGCGCTTGGGTGCACACACCCCTGCGAATCGGGTCTTCTCCGTTTGCCATTTCGATTTACCCTCGCCATGTCTGGATCCGAAACGATCCCCGTTCGAATAACGTTATGGAACAGAACTCTCCCACTTCTTTCGGAAGTGCACGATTAATTAAATTTATTCATTACATTGAAGATGACGAATGGTGGAGGGTCGAGCATAGTTTGAACCATTTTTTCCATGTCAACTATATGAATAAGATGAAGTGTATGAACTTTCAGAAACAAATCAGTCCAACTACGAGGGATTACTAGGAGACTGAATATGTCTACCTTATGACTCAGATCCAAGAATTTATGGCCACTATAGTTAGTATAAGTAATCTGCTCAGAGAGAACCAAAATATCCCAGTAGTGTGACCTTTTTCGATAAGATTCGCAATGAAATTCTGAAATATAAACACAGCTTCGCACAGCATCGAAGAAAAGATGTTAGAGATTGATGAAAAAATTAAACATACTATAAAAACCCTAATGAAAAAAATCTCACCGTTTACATTTGAATGAAGTTGCGAAATTTTTAATTGAACAAAACAACAATTAGTATTCATTTTTCAGTTTTTGATGGGATTTTCTCTCCTCGTTTCTAAAAAATAGAGTAGAAGTTATTAAAAATTATTGCAATATATTTGTAGTAAGGACAGATTTAGGATCTGTCCCAAAATGCCACTGCGCTTGAAATTAAACCTTTAGATACCTAAAAGAGAAATTCTCTATTGGTCAGTGACACCTTGTTTTTGAAAAAATTTGGAAATACAAATATATTTAATAATAATAAAACCTCTACTTATCTTGGTGGACGGGAACGAATCTGCTCCCGTTCTCAACACAATTGAAATATTTTTCTTCGTAAACTTTTTTCGATATTTCCGATTTTGACACTGAAAAGTGACAATTTGGCAGACGTAGGAATTCTGGTTACAAGGTGTTTTCATTAATTGATATCGAATTTTCCATTTTCATATTCAAGTTTCAGAAGTGGATGCCAAGTTCTATCTATATCAACTGAACAAGAAGCAATATTATTGTCTCCGTTCAGAAGAATGCAAGCAGACTCTTTGATTTTCCGTTTTGATTTTTGGCATCCACTTCTGAAACTTGAATATGAAAATGGAAAATTCGATATCAATTGATGAAAACACCTTGTAACCAGAATTCCTACGTCTGCCAAATTGTCACTTTTCAGTGTCAAAATCGGAAACATCGAAAAAAGTTTACGAAGAAAAATATTTCAATTGTGTTGAAAACGGGAGCAGATTCGTTACCGAAACGTCCACCAAGATAAGTAGAGGTTTTATTATTATTAAATATATTTGTATTTCCAAAATTTTTTCAAAAACAAGGTGTCACTGACCAATAGAGAATTTCTCTTTTAGGTATCTAAAGGTTTAATTTCAAGCGCAGTGGCATTTTGGGACAGATCCTAAATCTGTCACTACAAATATATTGCAATAATTTTTAATAACTTCTACTCTATTTTTTAGAAACGAGGAGAGAAAATCCCATCAAAAACTGAACAATGAATGTACCACCTCCTCGAAGAACTTACAGACAGTATTTAACAATTAGTAATTCCTTTACCTACTTATAGTGAAAATAAGAGACGAAAGGCAACTGAAGATGATATAAGATAAGATATAACAAATAAGCGCCATATAAAATAGAGCGAGCACTGTCTCTAGAAGATCAAATTGTACAGAAACATCGAATACCTACATATAAATTGAAATTGGAATAGAAAACTGAATATTGTCTCAATTATAATGACAGCTAGTAGGATTAACCTGCACTAAATGTGGTCTGGAAATTGTGTAGATGACTGTATCAAGAACCAAATTGTGACAACGCTATCAACCTTTCTGAGGTGCTTTTCGTGGAAAAATGGTATATATTTCCAAACAACCGGAGAATGAACCATTTCAAGCTGATATTACTTACAAAATCCGAAAACTGATATGTTGAAAAGTTGAAAATCATTCAGTCCACTACTATTTATATTTATGATAATCTATGTTCGATAGTATCACAAAAATTAGCATATCAATGTTTCAATATTTCTATGGCCGCTTCAGTTGTATTTATAAGCTTCACCTATAACGCACGCGCTTCAAATACCCTACATGGCCTTATCAGACTAATTTATCATGAATGAATCGTAGAATACCACCACCATTCGTATCAGATAGATATCAATTCGAACTAATTTTCAAATATGTACGCGATTTATTGAAACATACTATGCATGATGCATAGAGAAACCAGAATCATGATATCATTTTCATCACCAACAATATGATGAAATTCTGCATACGGTTCATTGTTAGTGGAGTAGCTTTTACAGGTGATTTCCCCAAAGTATCTAAATATTTTTATAGAGAGATGAGCTCAAATTCAGAATTATTTCAAAATAACAAGCATTTGCATTCATACAGAGATGATATGGTTCGAAAGATTATAGGGCCTCAATGAATTAGTATTTTGATCCCTCATTCAACAACTGCATCCAAATGATAATGTGTCTGTTGCTCTGTTAGTTAATATTATCAAAAAAACAACATTTTGAAAAATCGATGCCAGTTGGCTTCTCTGTTCTCTCTGATGTTATCGAATGATGAATTACCTAATGAACGGAATATAATTAAATTCCATTTACATTAGCTGTCAGCTGACGAAAAACTTTAGCTGGACATTTGCACACACCTGCCCAGTACGGTACAACATGAACTCAATTTAGATTATACATATTTCATAGTGTCAACAGATATGTTAAATGGAATGAAAAGCAATTTATACTATATGAAATAGAAGTTGACAGAATCTGAAAATGAAAGATAGTAATGATGGAAACCAAGACGGGGCTATTCCAGTTTGCATATATGTATCACTATGTAATGTAATACGTATACGTACTAGCTGTTGTCCGTGAGTGCAAATTGCCTTATGGAATTTATGAATTATTATTACCATATTTAGATTTTTTCATACTATGAATCGCGATGGAAGATCCTATCTCAATGTCAACGAATCAATATTGGAACACTCTTTGTCTTCGAGATTGAGAGTAATATGTCAAGTCGTTTATTCAATCACATGGTATCTTGAAATCACTCTTTGATGTTGTTCAGATAACACATCAAATCCCAGTTCTAGTGCGTAACAAATCATTTCAGACAGAACATTCTTGTTATGATTTATTTTCATTATATTTATGAATAGAGTCACAGGTTCGATACATGTCTATTGTTCAGAATAATAAATACGCGATTATATTCGATTATTATCGCAATTAATCATGCTCAATGTTCAAATGCTATCATGTCATAAATATTTGTATTTTGAAGAACATCATCCGATAGTTGCTTAGGGGTGATTTCCTATTGGAAAATTTTGTCGACAGAAGCAAAATATTCGTTTAAGTTCCAAAAGACTATTGGAAAAGAGTTTCCATTTCAAGAGAGATCTTGGCTGATCCCCAATTTTTTAATGATTAGGTAAAATGATCAGTCACACAAAAACTTGTCGACTATTGATGCAAAGTTCTTTTTGTTTGAAAAATCAGAATGATATGTACCTTTCATAATATAAATATTTCGTTTAGAATATGCATGCACATAATTTATTTTTGTATTCTGCTACTAATGAATGGCGAGGAACTATTATTATTATCATTGAGGAGTTGAGGTCAAATTGAGGTCCTCAAAGTTACTATGCGATATTATACATTTTCTTAAATTTGCTGATGATGCAAAAAATAAACAGATGGCAACTTTTCCCAGGAAATACTCATGTTACGGTAAGCAAATTTTCACAAGATATTTGTTAGACAGAATAATACGTTACCAGTATATTGTTCTCCGAGTAGTCATCCTTACCTGAAAAAAAAATACATATATTTAGTATAATAGCAGGTGATCTTCGACCAAATAATTTCGAAGGAATAAATAAATCTAGCAGTGTTTGCTAAGCAATATTGCAAAACAGTGGGATCATTTTTAATCCTCCCAAACTCTTATTAACTTTCCCCATCTCACAGACGTCCCGACAGGATTAAATCCCCGGTTCGGATCCGGCAGCCACCGATGCGCCCTCTCTCTCTCGCTCTCCAACGCAGAGCCAGAACTGTTGGGATGCCACGATGCCATAGCAACGGAGTGCTATACGCTGGCCTGTCTCCTGTCCCTTGATTTATGGCGATGGAGAATGCGAGAAATGAAGACAGGCACCACCGGCAGACAGCCGTGTGCTCCAACGAACCATCATATCCAACCAAAAACGAAAATCATCAACGCGTGGATATCGGACGGCAGATTTAGTTCGCTGCGTCCGCAACTTTCGGCGACCCATTTATCAAAAGCTCGTTCATAAATATAGGTAGATAGGTAGGTGTATGTCTACGGATAGTTTCAACGTATCCAGAAGTTTGTTGAGTGCAACATTATCCGTCATTGAAAAAGTTTGAAGTTTGAATCCTACGGAATCGTAGAAGGGCCAATATTTTTTTATATTTATTGTTCTCCGAGAATATAGATTAGATTTTTTGATTAAAATTAAACTTCAGAGTCGGAATTTTATTCATTCACGACTTCAAACACAGCATACTAAATTCGGAGTTACAACTCGGAATACTATCAAATGAACTTATGAAATTTCGACTTCAATCTCAAAATTTAATGAGATTCCGACGGAATTTAGTGACCAATTTTCCAACAAAATGCGGTGTTATATGATTTTTTGATTGAAAAAAATGACAGAAAGTAATTTTTCTTTCTCCCCAAGCACAAAACGGCCAAGCAATATTTATTTATTCGATTCACTATCACCATTCATCTCGATATTTCGACTTATATCTAGATTTTTTGTCTTATATCACAAAATTTCGACTTTGATCTCAAAAATTCGAGTCCCATCTGGAAATTTCCTTACATGTCGAAATTTCTACTTTTTTTTGGAAATTTCGACTTTGTACATGTAATTCGCTTTTTTTTTCAGTTTGAATACCCTGTTTAATGAAATCACATTTGAAAACTCTCGTTCATTCGAAGTCATGAGTGTCATAATTTTCCTACCAGAAGGTTTGTTGTATGTTATGAGATAAAAAATAAAATGACACCATAATTTTCAAATCGAAGAATTGAAAAAAAAAAATACTTCAAAATTCATGGCCGAATTTGAGTTACCAGTAGAAAAATGTTACTCGTGTTGAAAATAGGAAATCCAGAAATTTTACATGAAATAATACAGGGTGTGCCATTTGAAAAAAATCGGAGTACCGAGGATTTGAAATTCGTTAAGAGATATTCAGATCACCCTGTATATATCAGGGACAGGATGGACAATTTCAAGCAAAAATATAGCATTTTCTTTTCGATTGTTACGAATGGTGGAATGGGTCATGGAAACATAGCAAACAGTTTTTTTGAAAAGATGTCTGCTTTTAAGGAAAAGTGGTCATTAATTGACAAAGCCACGTCGGATATCGAAGAATGAAAGAATTTCAAGTTTATTCAGATGAGAATTCCGAATATGTCGAGATATACAGGTTGTTCTTTTCAAAAAACAATTCTGATACTCTACGCTCTTTTGATTTTTCCATGATGACAATTTTATAATGACAATTTTTATAATAGCGTATAATTTCAAAATCCTTAAGCAATTCCAGATACAATAGTTATAGTGTTTCACGACGAGAATCATGATGGCATACATTTTTATCAATCTCTATAGGGTGTTCGAATTTCACGACGTCGGCTCATGATGAGTTTTTAAGATGGAAGTCAAAATGTCAAAAGTCGATTGAAGTCGACCATATGTTGGAATAGGTATAAAATACCAACATAAATCATTATGGCAGTAATATGACCTCGCGAATAAGAGTCAACTTTTACTATTATTTAGGATTATTTTTCAAGGAAAACTAACACAGTTAACAAAAAATGTTTTTGAACACATCATCGACATGATTTTATATCTTCACACCGTACTGTTACGTAATTATTATTATTATTATTATTATGATTATTAGCCCTTCTTCTTCCGGTGAAGTTCATCCCGGGAATATATCTTCGAAACTCTTCGAAACTGTCGGACCGTGAAGTCACCTGACTCCAGTGAAAATGTCAAAGCAGAGAGAACTTTACATTTCAGGTCAATCAATAGCCTGAATCAGTTCTACTTCAGTACCTATTCTTGGAATAATTTGAAACATCATCAATTATCAAATTCAACAAATTTAATGAACATCTATAGAAAGTTCGCCTGATGAAATCCCAATCAACATGAAATCTCATTGGAATTCGAATAACGAATCACGAATAACATAAGGGCATTCTAATTTTCATCAGGAAGTGAATATTTCTTCATGGACTTTGAATTCTATCGCTGAGTAATCCTAAAAATTTCACATACCTAATTAGACCATGAGAATGTTTCTTATGAATAATCAAAGAGTGTAACGTTTTGGTGAATTTTCAAGTGTTCAAATAAATATCTGAATCGTATCCGATGAAAACAGTTACACATCAGCATAAAATGAATATTTATCATTCCATGTATCTGTTATTTTTGTAGTTTACTATACGAGTGCCAAACAGATTCCCTTGAAAGATTACATAATAAATCAACTAACTGCACAGAACCGCGTTTTAATCTGTGAGCATCTTGATTCGAAAAGAACTATACAAGATTCGCTTTCACCAACTTATTAGATAATCAACACAGATCCGGAGAAGATTTGACTGTAAATTAATTATTATTAATTTCGATATGATGTTCGTAATTTTCGGGATACTTGGATGTTGAAGTACCGATTAATCATTACCACGGTTATTATTTTTAGTTGAGATTGCGCTTTCACAACAGTCCAGGATAACTTTGATGATCTCTTCACGTTTTCCAATGCATGAATGGTGGACTCTGGTGCGAAACAGCGCAGAATTAATGAGCACGGTCAGAACAGCGCTTGGTCATCGTTCAAAAGCGAGCCGCATACACGTATTCATGCGACAAAATTGCTGTGGATACGGAACGATTCGAGGTACTTCAAATCAGATCACGCTATAGCTGATGTATGGCGAATCATAAACTACAACTCGAACGTGTTATCCCTCTCTATATGTGCCAGGGTACCTATCGGTACCTGAGGGGAACGAGGAGAGCGGTATAGGTAGCTCGTCACGTCGACCATATTAGCCTACCGTGAGTATTTTGGTAGTTGGTAGTTGGAGTAGGTTTGGTAGGTAGTTGGAGTATTAGATTGGCTCGGTCAAAAAAGTGTCAGCGCTGGACGAAAGATCATTTCAATGTATCACTGGAAGAAATACTGAATTCCAGTTTATTCTTCCTTTATTGTTATGAAACGTTGTTGTTCTGGCTGGCGCTGTTTAGACAGTGCGCCTGTTTGGTCCAGCGCTGTTTCGACCACAACGCTGTTTCTTCTAGCGCTGTTCCCTACCAAAGCAATGAATGTGAATAGATCCACTTGAGGTCACCATTTAAAGACGAAATTTGAATAAAGAAATGTATTAATTTGAATTCAATTCATTATGTATAACGAACATATTTTATTATATTTATGCTATATGAAATGGATGGAACAATCGTTAGCGAACAGTAAATAAGCAAATAATATCTATATATCATTCGTATCCCGTATTTTCAGTCATTTTATTCTCTTTTCAAAATAAGAATGAAAGAGTAATGTGTAAACAGACGGCATTAGGTGTGATTTATTTTCGTCACGTGACATATCCCGCTAGTGTCATCTATAAATAACACCCCGTTCAGTTTCAGTCGGATGGTAGGTATTGTTTAATAAAATAATCGCTTTATAAAATTATCGAAAGGGCATAAATCATGCATTTATTCAACACAGCAGATGCATTTCATATCGAAACGTGCGATTGGTCGAGCAGATACTCAATCGGAACGGAACGTCAGCCGTAAAAATATCGAAATATCGACTATCGAATAACCATTGGCAACGCGTCTATTTTGATTTATAGGACGGGTTGACACTATTGTTACATTACGCGTTAGCACCACCGATTGTCCCTTCTGATACGATGTGAAACATGTAAAATGATATACTTTGCATACTAGTCAACACCACAACGGTGGGTATTTCCACAATGAAGTGGAGGTTAGGTTGAACTATTTAAAATGCATAAGTCATTCACGGTCCACTTCATCTGTCATTGAGACACTATATTTATTATAGATCTATAGCATGCAATCCAAGGAGAAGTATATAGAATGAAAGATAGAATCATCAGTCAGCTAATAATATCTGTCATATTATCTTTCTCAATCTGCGAATGTTACGATGTAGAAGCATATTCAATTTTCAATTATTGTATTATCTTTCTGGCACAAGCAATAAAACAGTCATTTCCAATATTTTCAATGAACAAATGTCTGAAACCAAGTCAATATTTGATTCTAGTAGCCATGTCCATACAGCTAATACAGCTATTCTTGAAAAAACAATTCCCAATTATATCATTCAGTTTCATCTTCACAATAAATATTTCGCATTAAGAATCAGAAATTAGGTTGATGAGAGCTATGTGGTAATGACCTATAGTTAGTAGGTCATGAAAAAATTACAATTGTAGCGAAATACGAATTCACGCATCGAAAAGGCTATATAGTAGTGAGAAATCATTTTATTTTCAACATCTCCATAGAACTTGAAAAAGATAAAACAAATTTGATTGTTATTCAAGCAAATTGTATATTATCATTATTATCATCATCATCATTATTATAACTATTATTATAATTATTATTATTATTATCATCATCATTGAGGATAGCTGTCAATCAGGGAGCAATTTATACATTTTCAAGGAATTTCAACGATGTTGAGGAATCCCGCAGTCCTTGATTATGAAAAACTTTGCACAAGAAATTTGCGAAAATTAATACTTTCAGTGATTCAGTGAAACTAAGATATTCGTTGACTTGAGCGTTCGAGCGGACGATTATGAGTATTTCAAGTCTCCGTCAGATGTTGATAATTGATCTATATATGAAATTCGCGCGTGAAATGACATGACAACAAATTTAACTTTTGTAACTTTCAAATCAATTTTTTTGTAAAACCTGACTCTCTTCGATTATTCCCCACACCTGTCACTGTGACATTAGGTTGAATTTACGGATGGATAAGACAAACTTGTCGGTAAGTAACTCACTGACCGCTCAGATAACTGTAAATAAATATGACCTAACCTAACTTGTATCTGACAATGACATCAACGATAAATAAAACCATAAACAAGGCCGGAACCATGGTTGACATTTTTCTAATGGATTTTTTTACATTTGCACTCCCTCGTTGGGTAGAATAAACGTCCCATGACTCGAAATTTGAAGATCCACGTCTACGATGGGATTCGAACCCAGGTTGCGATTGGAACGATTTAAGGTGTGAATACGACCAGAGCGTCCGAATACCGCGACACACAACGTTGATGAAGACAGGCAGACCTTGTTGATAAATTGCATTAACGCATTTGATCGATAATTTAATATTCAACGAGATTGATTTATCAGAATTCTTTCTCAGATGTAATGTTTGTATACAAGAAAAAATAATATGAGCATCACGAAAGGTTAGGGTAATATTGGAGACTTTGGTGCGCTTTGCACGCTTTCCGCGTTTATTTGGCTTGTGTGTGTATTCTTAATGAAATATCATACGAATACCAGGTCATTATTGTGTATTTTATTTAAATCTTGCTCTACTGCTGCTTGAAGAGTAAAATGTGCTGATTTTGTTAAGGTTTTGTAATAATTCCGAGCGTAGATTCCAAAATTAGATGGTATGGAATAATATTGATTCAAACATAGACACTTTGGAAAGGCTCTTTACAGATCCGACTGGAGAAAAATAGAGCCATCAATTTGTTATTCCCGAACGATTGTCACCGAAGTTCCCAATTAAATGGCTGTGCACAAAGCAACGCCCATCGAGCATCAGCACCGACAGCCGTTTGATAAACAGCGTCGAATCCTGAGATTAATTCCGAAAACGTCTAAAATACATCTTCACACTTCAGCAAGTATCGGTAATGTATTATACCGGCAGGCAGAGCAGGGTAGGGCGAACTAAGTGATAACGCTTATAGGCTTGCCGAGACCATAAAGTGGAGGCTGAATCCGTGCCTTCTGGAGCGAGCGAGCGGAGCTAAAGGCCATGTCGCGGGGAGATTCACGAAATACTGCGGCATAGCTTTCATTGTTCCGGTTGGGGTGAAAGTGAGATATTCGTCTTTCTGCTTCGAGACGGCATTTCTGGGTATGCTAATAGCCCGGGAACATTGCCGCCAGAAGATGTCTATCTCTGAATAATTAGTTGATAATATGCTAAGTAACAGGTAAATCCGAATTAAATTTTACTTGCACTCGCCGCGTCTGATACGGGCAGTGGGGTAGCTAAGGTAAGCCAGGTTACCCATTACGGCCACAGACTGAACCCTATCTAGTTTTACTTCGAAGAAGAAATTATATTGTTGGCCAAGTTATTTCAAAACACGTAGGTTGAGAACAGGCGGTGAAGAAATTTAACTTCGAAGTTGTGCCTGTGTCAAAAAATACAAGATAATGAACTATGATTTGAAACAGTCCAATATTTCACAGTTTCATGTGAGTACAAAATTTGTCATCTTCCTTGGTTAACAGTTTGTCGGTTCTAATTTCCTGCATGACTTTGGGGGGCGTAAAAGGCCGCTTCTAGGAACTTAAGCATCTTGCGGCTCTATCAACGCATATGTTGCTGTGAGGTTTTCGCAGTAGCGACAGTAGCAAATCACTCTGTGATTTGCCAATTTTTTTTTGCGATTGGACCTCAAAGGGCAGTGTCCAGTCCTGCTACCAATTTTTGACGATAGACTCACTAGCATTTCCGCTTGTCTTTGTTCTTGTTACTTCACTAAGATTCCATTTCATCGGTACCCCAGCGTCGAACCTCTTCTTTTCGTCAAGTGTCTTTGGAGAGTCTTCGGGCCGAGAAATTGTGTGTTTGCACTTCCTTTGGCAAGGCAGTCAGCTTTCTCATTGCCTCTTACTGCCAGTTATTTTAAGGACTGTTTGCAGTCCCAAGCTTATACTCACAAGTGGTATAAGGTAGGTATAGAAGGAAACAATTCTGAAGCTGCAGAATTGGCCAAAAAATGTAATGAGCAAACTTAGTTTTTTCTTCAGAAGGAAACATGTTGGGGCATGATTTGAAATGAATTGTCGGTGTTTTTTCATGATTGAAGAAATTAATGATATGTAAAATCGATTTCTTGCAAAAAAGTATTTCCTCAACAATAATGAGTCGCTCATTATTGACAATACTTATTAGGATGGTATCATTCAGTAATTTTTATATTCCAAAATATGTTCTGCTGAACTGATATTCGAAATGTTACCCAGAAAAGTCAGTTGAGTTTTAGAGTGGACATGGCTTCTCTGTTATTATCTACTTAGCATGTGAATACCTTCCAATTTCTCAATATCAGCAAAATTGTTGCAAAATTTGAACGATAGTAACTAATGAGTGATGAAAATGATATAAGTATTTTTTTCTGCATAAATCCGTTGATTATATATTAGATTTTGAATCGATGGATCTTACCGTGGAGTGAAACACTGATGGAGAATGGAACAGATAAAAACTACAGAATTGATGTTTGCATATGATAGATAGCTTTCACCTCGGCTCTCACAAGAAATACTCTACAACAGTACAACCTAGAAACATTGGACTATAAACTGAGAAAAAAAACATGATTCTCAATATAGATCATACAGAGAGCATAATATCCAAATCTAATGATAAACCAACTAATCATTTTTCTCTTCTCGGTATTTATTGTTTTGGACACTTCGGGAACGAATCAGCTCCCGTTTTCAGCAGCAAGAAATACATTGTTTCTCTGTAATTTTCTTTGCTGGTAGTCTTTGACACAAAACAGTGACAAGTTCGAGTGCCAAAGACAACCTACCAGCGTAAAAATTACAGAGAGGAATATTATTTCCTTGTGCTGAAAACGGGTGCAGATTAGTTCCCGAAACGCCCAAAACAATAAGGAACGAGGACAAAATCCCACAAAAAATGAATATGCCACCACCTCAAATAACTTCCAGATGCAGTATCTATAACCAACTACAAATTGCTGTAAGATCAATAATGGAAATAAATGGGGAAAATTGAATAAGAGAAACAGAAAGAAAATTTATATAAACATAATCCTTAGGAAGGAAAGAAATTTCCGAAAGATATTAAATATAGGTGCTATCGATAAAGTCATACGTCTGAAGATAATCTGTAGATATTAACAGCATACTTATATGAAGAAAAAAATCCAAAATCCAAAAATGGATGAAACCATTGAGGTGCAATGAAAACAACCTCAGTCGTACAATATCATTCGATTCAGAATGACTATCATAGAATGATGCATTTTTTATTACTGATTGCGATTTAATTTATTAGAAAATATATAGTTATTTTACGAGACATTTAGAAAACTGTCACTAAATGATGAAAATCAATATACAGTTTGAATTCATATTTCTGTGGATATCTGGTTTACAATGGCACTTATATACGCCAACATATAATTTATGCTCGTTATATTTTCCGTGTTATGGAAATTGTCAGTGATATGTGAGTCATGATAGCAACTCAACATTTAGAAAGCAGATATTTCAAATGAAGCTATATGAAAATAGCCACAATGAATGAATGAATATGGACGTCCTTATTTTATCTATGAATGATAATTGATTCATATTTCCTCAAGCATTCATTTCATTCATGGATAAGAAGTATTTCATGCAATTTCATCAAATCATCCTTTTAATTTCTTCAACATTATTCCTTATCATCTGCCATAAATAACCAGACTAATGAATTATCATTTCAACAGGTCATAATTAACATGATATATAGATATATTATATACTTATACCCTACATACCTAATGATGATAAAAATGGTTATTTCAATTCCATTTTCTTTTTTTGTGCTGTTGTTCAACATGTTAAGTTATTTATTCTTTACCAGCAATAATAGCTAGAGTAAAATTCTAAAAGTATAAAATTGGTTCAGTTCACTGATGGTTTGGTCAAATATACCAGGAGAGTATATTGATAACTTTTTAGAATTTCATAGAATTATTCAAGGAATAACAGTTATCTCATTACGAAAAAACTTTCGCTTTAGGTACATGGATTTCATCGTGATAATGGGAGAGAAACTCGTACTGAATAGACATCAGTCAGCCACCCAGAGTTAGCGGCTGTTGTTAAACGCTGAAAGTCTGGTGTTTACAATGTGCTACTTTAGAAGAGGGTATAAAAAGATGGGCACATTAGAATGCCCTTCGAAGCGAGAGTTCAAAAAGTATTCTTTGCGAATTTTGATTTATGGGCGAAAGTTTGAAGAACGAGTCAAGGTAATAATATATTTGGTTTCAAGTTGTAATACCATTTAGTTCAAGAGGTCAACAACAAAAAGAAAAGAATCAATGATGATAATGTGAAATTGAACTTCTTATGATATTTATATATCTATATCTTCGAACTCATGAATTATAATTTTTTGCTCCCAAACTCAAGTGTCGCTGCATGTGTTTCAAATTCGATTTTCACAAACGGGATATCAAGCCGAGATCAAACACTATAAGACAACGATTCACAAACGAGAAATCAATGGAATTCCAAGTATCTATTAGGTATCGGAAGATGTCCGGAAAAACATCATTTCATTAAAAGTTTGAAATGGCAAGAAAGCGCGAAAGGTTGCAATCAGAAATTATAACGATCATAGTAAGATAAGCGATTTACGACATACCAATCGCGCAAGTATCGACACAAGAGGAGAAAACTTCAATGTGTCCTTGTCGAGGTCTCCATGTAACCTAGGATGATTATCTAAAAGGCGAAATAAATCACTACATCTTTGGAAACGGTGCTTTCGCTCATATTACATAACACTTTGGGCAAACTGTTTCAGAAGAAGCTTTCTGCGATCGTTTTCTATTCGTAATCACCAACTTACACTAGTGGTCGTAGAAAAACTTCATTATATATACCATAAGAATCACGCGAACATATCGAGAACTTACTCAAACAGGCATACCGAATGACAACAACCACAACGAACTATGTTCAAGTGTGAAGTAAGTGAAGTGTGAAGACGAAAATAGATCACAGAAGATGCTTGAAATGCTGTCCTCTTTCATGAACACACCACTCTGTACTCCGGATATTATATGCACTGCATGATTTATTTCTGAACTTACTAACAATGTTGAGTAGAAGGCCCTTATCATAGGTTGATGCATGTGGTCGTCGTCATTCGGGATTCATGTTCGATTATATCCCGACATCTTCCTTCAACACTTTTCTTATATTTTTGTCATATAAATTTGTTTTTCCACTGTTATAATTCATTTTTTCCAATAATATCGTAATTCATGGATTCAGGGTCAACGTTTAAGTATGGAAGAGCAACTTTCAATAACAGCTAGATGCCACTGAGATTGAAAAAGGTTATCAAATCAGCAATTATTCATTATGGTCGGAAAATATGGAGTTGAAAATGCCGGCCGGAAGAACAAACATCTGATGGAAAATTCGAATGTGTCATCATGTACCTACACAAAGTGGAAATCGAAGTGGAAATATAAAAATAAAATATTGGAAATGATTTTCTTTCATTCCGGGATTGAGCCAAATGTGCTTGAAAATGCGCATATCAATCATTCAATTGGAGACTCCCAATGATGCTCAAAAATTTCTTGATACAGTTGGGTGACAAATTATGCATAAACAATTATACGTGATAGATAAACATCATTGCTTTCGGCGAGGCATGAATAATCATCGCATCTATTACAATTTAATTTTTCCGAACCATAATGAAAAGGTAATTGAAAAGTCGCAGTCCAACTGATAGTTTGCGGTCGCATCGATATAATTGCTCGTAGCTCGCATTAATTGGAAGCAGCCTCTAACAAAATTACTACGCATGATTCGAATTACAAATAGATATTTCAAATTTGCAATAAACACGACTCTGTTTCTAGGTGAGTATCGAATGAAATTCATGTTTTTTATTTTGTCAGACAATGGCGCCCATTTATCAATCTCGGATATTTAATTAAAACATGCGGACAATGGATTTCATAAAGATTTATGGCGTTGAACGACGACGTTGCCAAATTGATTAAATTAAAATTTCGCCGCTCTCTACCTCTGTATGGTTTTCACAAAATCCTGTTTCCTCGTATCGTATTTTTCTTGTCACAGCGACATTTTTGACGATACAAGCCGGATAGCTGGATCCGTGTAGGTTTCCAATTCCAAAAAATCATATTTCAGAGTAATGACTCCCACCAATATCTATTGGCAAAATCCCAATAAATGATGAGCTCGATGATAGGAAATTCTGAATTTCTCTCGGGGGTTTCGTAAAAACTTCGTAAGAAATAAATAGTGATGAAAAGTAAATAAAAATGAGTGATTACCTACCCATTTTCGGAAAAAGCGAGCATTGAACTTTTCTCTCGAGATCGTAGTGAATAAATAGGTTTCTAGATCTCTGGAGAGGCAATTCTTCGTCACTGAGTCACGTGCCCTTGATGTCATGAAGAAATATCTATTGATGAATAAAGTTGGAGTTCAAAATGAGGTATATGTTCCCGATTAGATTTTGTTCAATGAGGATTCAGTTAATGAACATTATATCAGTGCGCAACAAATAATATAATCATTCGAACGAGGATTCGAGGTAAAGCTATCATTATAAAATAATGATTGTTCACTTCATTACTGTGAGTAGTCGAATCAAAAAGACCATAATCATTTAAAGTGAATTTTAAGATTGAATAGTAGATCACATTTAATATATCTGATAATCATCAGCATAGTGAGACTTGTGGATGGTGGTGCTTATGTGTTAAATAATTCATTTCTAGTATGGATCATTTTCAAAGAAACAAAAACAGAAAATTAATCATGTGTATTTTCAAGTGACTCATCTGATAATTATGAATAGAATCATAGATATATCATAGGAAAATGTTCAATCTAACTTCAACTATTCTGATATTCTATACAGAATCTCATACATCATATAGAATTTGAGCATCGACTGAATCAGTGCAAGTTCCCTTTGTTAAGTATTTGATACTAGGTGTAATTTGAATTTATGCATTTCAACATCATAACTCTAAACATAAAAATTAAACGAATAACAATAATGAGTAGGTATTTTATCAGTTATGGCCCCCTCGTTATAAGTATCTATCTGTACTTCAATTAATATTTTGATCAGCAAATGAGATATCAAAACGTTTATCTCCATTTGAACGATTAAACATAAGACAACTAGTCAGAAATATATTGGGTATATTTATGCACAATTTGCAATGGAATGACAGATAAGTTCAAATCTAACGAAATAGACATTCTTGAAATATAGAAATATTGAGGTGTACCTATTATAGAAGATAGTTCATATTTAGAGTGGAAAATATTTGCAGTATATTTTGAGGATCTATCGTTGAAAACAATTCTCTTCATCCCATTCTAAATTGACATATTTTCACTGCAGACAATCTTGACGTTTTTTCTATCTTCCTTCCTTGAATGATGAAGTCAGGCACGAGAAACTCGAAGAAATGTCAAATTTATGTTCATCAAATTTAATGAATGAGTATATGAATTATTTTGAAGTGGTCAATAGTGTTGTTTACGAGATTTGGCTAAATATGCGTGCATAAAATGTTTCAACAGCATCGTCCATATCATACTCACCCTGATTGTCTTATCTCAAACAAGATGGTACTTCCTTCGACGCCGTACCATTTTGTCAACAACACCAAAAACGTTCAACATAGTCCACGCGAGTCAATCGCATACGCACATGATCGAACTTCGTGTGAAAGCGCGTGTTCAAACTATCACCTCAAGAATGTCCTACACTGATATGCAACTCCCATGCAACTCATAACTTTGACCTACCAGAAGGCTGCTAAACTAATTAATTTCCAAATGTCAACGAGCACCGCCAGTCCCCACCATGTCTAACGCAACTTGCTATGCTTGCGGCGTGACGAAACACTTGACGTCTTCATACAACCACATGGACCAGTTTTTTACCATCAGTCATCGATTCGAATCTGTGAGCTGTGTGCTGAATGACAAATGGCGCCGACGACAGGTATAATAAAATATCCTACTGAGCCTGTTTACTTTTTGCACTGTAGTATCAAAAATAATCTCTCATACCCTGTTTTTCGACGACACACACGCGGCAATACAAGAGTAAGTTTGAACAAAACGGTGAGAAGCGATCGCGTCTCGGCACTAGAGTGAGGCTGCTGGACCGACGCTGGTAATCCCGCACTTGTGTTAAGCGCCGCGACGCCTGTGCTCATGCGTCCTCCGCCTTCTCGTGTCTACAACAAAGGCATTACGAATATCGAAGGCGTTTGTGTTTATTCCCTGAACGTATCTAGCGAGCTGTCGGTCTCTGACTTTGCAACTCAGATCTTGAATTACGTTCTCGCGTGTGCAAACTGCTCGATGCATATTGCTCACTACTGTTACGCTACTGTGTAGGTCAGAAATAAAACAAAGATGTGTCAGTCGTCATGGCTTTCAGCATAGATGGGGAATCGGAAGACCACACACACTCACCGCATCAGTGGGTTTGTTTATATCGGTTTTGAATAACGCTCCAAGATATAAACGAATTGGATTTGAATACCTATCAAAATGACCTTTTATATAAAGGTTTAGACAATGAACACATAGGAAAGAAAAGATCTCTTGAAGTGATGTGTGCTAGATCTTGTAGATCAGATTAGATTAGATTAGATTGGGGCTTGTGGATCTATTGTGGTTGGCACTCGAAATCATTCAGAGTTATTTGTCTAGCCCGATCTTTGTAACGAGATTCCATGAGATCATTCATGAATTGGCTCTCAATTTCTCTTCTCAATCGTTGGAAACCTTAGTTGCGCAAAGTTTGTATACGGATGTTTTCACTTGTTCCTGGCAAAATCTGCATAGGGTTCTTCTGCCAGTACACGTATCGTCGTTGAACCAACAATGACCTGTCAGGAGGCCAACTAATATTCTAGTTGTAATACCTACTCCTTTTCTGGCTTAGTCTGTGAATGTTTGCAAGGGTTTTTTTGATGAACTCTTCTACCTGCATCATTCCTGGTGAGTTATTCCAGAATCGTTCTGGTCCATTTTGAGCCTCCTCGTGATAGTGAATAAGACTGTTCCTTGCTCTTATAACCTGTATGTGCTGGTACCTAGACTAATAGTCTGTTCTAACTGTTCAACTCTTGTAGGGCTTCCAAGCAGTATCAGATAAATAAGTTTTGAGTCATCGCATTGATGCCACTGCTTTTATTGACGTTTGACTGTCCGAGTAAATTACAATGCTAGACCTATGCTAACACTGAAGGACTGAATAAATACTGTTGAATCCTTTTTTGGAGGACATCGAATTATAATTCTATGAGAAGATATGGAATTTTAAAGTGACGATGTCCTACAAAAAATATTTTTATAACGAGATGACGTATAAAATTTCTCATATTATCGCTGACTTTTCTTTACCCTTCCACTTCCATTCGTCAACTATGGGCTCGTTTTTTGATTCGAAGCAATCGCATCAATTTAAAGGAAAAGTGTGTTTCTGATCCTACAGTTCACCATGAATGAGTACTTCCACATTATCTTTCTCATTCAGCCATCATCTGTTCGTCTAAAAACAATTTTGTGTATGCCTGTCAGGCATTCAAAATATCTGTCGGCGGTAGTGTAAATTGTAAAAAAAATCATCATTATATCATAACGCGAAATCGAGCTGTGCTATATAAATTATATGGAACCTTCGAACATCAATAAAATAGAGAGAAAAATATCATCATCGCATTTTCACTTCAGTCGAAAGCCAACCTACGTTATGTGAAACGAGAGCGATACTGGGGAATCTAAAGCTGTCAGCATCGATCGTAAAGCTTTCAAGCCAGAATTCGTTTTAACTTCCCTAAATTGTGAAAGATCATGCTTCATCCAAAAAATATCTGTTCCTAAACGTTCAAACGGATCGGAAATACCACGATAGTTATTAATAATTGTCACATAGAGAATAACAGTTTTGTTTATCGTCAGACGGATCTTCTGCAGGATACATAAATAGTACATAACTGAATCTAGTCGAACAAAATGTCGTATAATTAAATTTTGTAACCGGAAGTTATAAATGCGTTCATTATAGTAGCTCGTGTACCCATTCATCGTAAAAAGGTAAAATTCCATTATGATTATCATGTATGTTATATTTTATCGCAATTTTTAAAAATCTAAACGACTTCACAATGCATCGATAAATAACGTATCTTCATAATAACAAATATTATTTTAATTTCCTCTGACCGATTAACAGACCATGTAACTGTTACCCAGTTTTCTAACTTCCTCATCAATATCATTATAACGGTTTTTTGACACATGATATTCTTTTAGTGAATTAGGTCTATTCAATCCATTATAAGGAAGATAGAGATGAAAAAATATCAATGATAATGATAATAATGATATTGTCTATTAATAAATTTAACAATAAATACAGTAATATGAAAACAAGGAGATATCAATGAATTGAATAAACATTTACAACATCCACAGAAGTATTGTACATATATACGTATGTGGTAATTATGTATGAAAGAAAAACAAAAATCGAAATATTACATTTTCATATTTTTAATTAGTTTTTAAATGAGTTTCCAATTGAATATAAATAATTTAATTAATTTTGGTTTTTTTTACGTGAAAAGAATGCATCGCACGAAAGTATGTCCGGGAACCAAATTCGCTCCTGAATGAATGAATAATTTTGGTATCCAGAAAAATCAGTGGCGTACCATTTTTTTCTTAAAAAATGTCCTTTCGAGCCCCGTACGGGGGCGTATCTGGTGAGAATTTAAGAAATGCTTTTTCGTCAAAAAATGCCCCTCAATGATGCAGAGGTGTGTGAGAAATTTCATGAAAATATGTGAGAGTGATGAATTATTCAGCTCAACAACAAAGAGGTTTAGGAGATGTGTTGATATGAGCTTTTCTCCTCAGAATCGCCCGAGGATTCACACCCTGGCACTCAATTAATTACCACCATGTATAAAATACATTCCAATAAAAGTATCAATTCCCCAACAATGCAGCTCACTTGGCAACACTGCACACTCATCTCGAGCGTGCAGATGGATTGTTTAATTCATGACCGTGGTGGAATCGCTGACTGCCGACGGCTTGCTGGTTGCTGGCATGATCAGAGTTCCACTCGAACTTCAATCTGGCGAAGTCTACCCTGTGAATGGAATGCTAATTCGCCGTCTCTGAACTGTGCCGCTCCACCGGAACCGTCGATGTCTATGTTTTTTCTTCTTCGTCCGCTTACCGCCATTTCTCATATCGCCGACATTCATGCCGAATTTCCTTACATGGACGTGAGTGAGATTCCCGCGAGGGAGCACGAGATTCCTCGAGTGAATGAAAATTGGGTCAGGAACAGGATCGGGCAGATTTAGCAGGAAATCGAGATTAATTAAGTTTGTGCCGATTTAACACTGAACCTGGTGGAGGCTCCTAGGCAACCGAAATTCTCGGAATCTCCTTGCCTCCACTGATTATACAGGGCCCCCAATACCCATTCGATCTGAGATTCTTCGAGATTGCAAGAATTGCTTTTCAAACACTTGATTTTCTGCTTCGTCCAAAAAGTACTTCACACTCCAGCAGCTCTTCACGATCTATATAGTGCAAATTCGACCTGTACGGAGTACTGTTCACATGTTTAGAGTTCAGCTAACTCTCAAACATATGCTGAAGCTGACTGAGGAATATTGGGGTTTTTCTATTGTAGACCCAACCCCATCAACTTCTTCCCAATATTTTTCATGTCATGTTGTCAAAACAAGAAATATTATTTGTCTGCAAGTAAGAGTTGATCAGAAACAAATCAAACCATTTGAAACTTCTAAAGTGTGCGGAAAGAATACTAACCATATAGTGTGCCACAAAGACAGACCATGCATTTCAGTTTTTCGCAAACCTAAAAAAAAATTTTCAAATCTATTTCTGCGTTGTCAAATGTTAACAAGTTCATTCCCTCGTAACTACTACTACTATGGCAGAATGAAAGTATCACACTAGATATTTTCCCATTACTTCCAAATGGATGATGTATATACAAAAATGATCAGATCTTCGTAAATTGCCCTACTTCGGGAAACATCTTCAATCGGACCTGAAAATAACGTATAGATGATTCGCAAGTTCATTTCATCAAAGAATTCTGAAATGTTAGAGTAGGGAGGAATACGTCCAAAGGATCGGAATGTGTTTCTCCATTCAATAAAAATTTATGAGGATTTGGATTGTTTCTTTGGAGACAATATGATCATTTAATTACCAGGTGGTTAATGTATTTTTTGAACAATATATGGTTTCCAGAGTTGCAAGGGTATGAGATTCAAACTAGGAAGGTTTCTTGAATTTATTAACTGGATTATCTCCTCTCCCATCACTTCTGGTTTCAACAGAAACAACCTGTACTATTTTGGACTCTATAGACGATTCTGAGAGCGATCATATAGTTTCGAGAAAAACTGGTAGGTACATTTGATTTTTCAGATGCATCTTTATTTGTTTTAGGCTTCTAGAGGGCCTTGGACTACTTAGACCTATCTGATAGAGGCGAATGATGAAATACTGAAAAAATTTCTGATTCTTCAATCCAACACATCTGCTGAGTTTGTATCTCATACCCTGACCTCAAGAAACCATTGCATATCTGAAGAATGAGTTGACAGCCACTATACTATATTGAAGAAAGAAATTCAAATGGGAGAATAACAATATAATTCGCTACGAATGTATTTGACGAATTGATATGATATTTGCTCATAATTATATCGAACGAACGAATCCGCCGTAAAACATTGCATTGCAGATATCTCATTCCCATTCGACACAGTTGCTATAACGGAAGTTCCACCCGTATATTTTGTTCATCACAAACAGCTATCGATCGGAGCCAATCAATTAAAAGTAGTAGCCCGAGAGGCCTTGGCGATAATTCCATTTGGAAATTCATGTTTTCCGGGAGGGCCGAACTTTCTAGAGCTTCCTTCTTTCATGAAAAACGCTCACGCCAACGTCAGTTCACTACAGTTAATCTGAAAGAGATGAATTAATCCGAACTCCATGTCGGCCCAAACACTCTAATTTATGGCTACAGGAAACGAAATTTTGGCAGCGTTTTATCTAAATTTAAAATCTCTGTCGGCACAGAAACTACCGTGTAATTAGTAAGATAGCATTTTATTGTAATTAAAAAGTTCAGTCGGAATATTAGAACGTGTGGATGTTAGCGAGAGTATTGAAATTTCGAAGTTCCTACTATTAGTATTAGCCAACATTCCCACCCAGTATGGAATAATTATCGTGGTTTTTGCGTGGACACTATTCGCAGATCAAAAATGTTAACCACAGAACGATGTGAATGAAATTTACAATATTACTCAAAGCGTGTAACTTATACATATAACCTACTCTTTCAGCAGAAACCTATAATACATCTCAAGGGTTGTAATGAATATTTTTCTTTGAAAATATGAAATTTGAACTATGTGATGTAGCATAGGAATGAGATATTCAATTTTGGAACGCTCAAATATTGCTATGTTATTTTATCACAGTCTCAAGTCGTTGATGGTACGTATATACATCCGTACGCTGTACAGAAATTCAGAACATGGGAATAAAAATACAAATACTATAATCATCATAGAAAACATTTTCTGATAGAGATTGCGCTACGTCTGGTCCAGCACACTTATTCAGGTGTTATTTCGAAAGTGACATATGTGAGAAAGCAACTAAATTCACAATATTCATTCCCCATATGAAAATTGGCAAGCCGTTTTTTAATGATACTTTGTCCCCTACAGCGTTATAGAATATAACTCCTCCTATGGAAATGTCTGCCTACAGTTTTTGGACTAACAAGAACTTCATCCTGTATAAGATCACCCCTGGAATATGTGATGGTGATGAAAGTGGCAGGTAAAGTAGTCGTCACGATAATCTGAAAATGAAAAACCACAAAGAAACGTCCCTTATTGATAAAATATCGCCAAGAAATTCTAAAACGGGTGTCATTATTGTTCTGAAAGTCATGAGTTTAGTGAAAACTTACTCAGCTGTATTCGAAGGTTACCGTATTCTCATAGACCAGTCTGTAATAACTCATTGTTGTCTTCATAATTGCATTCATATTATCGAGTTGAATTTTATCCAATATTAAATGATTTAAATTTTCAGAGAGTATTCACTCTCGTCCATCATTAGGATATTGAACAATGAAAATATTGTCTGATGTTTGACATCCATCACAATATTTGACACATATTTGTTCATTGCCACTTTGGCCAGGCTCCTCTGTCACGTGCTCCTTTTATGACACATAGGATTGCCTGCCATTTCGGTAATTTGAGTGAACTCAATTCTATATCAGAAAAAGCAATTCTCAGTTAATTTTTGCTATCGAAAACTCATAATTGATCACTCATTATTCGAGTATTTTCCAGTGCAGCATGATTTGAATAAATGAATATATTGATGATGTCGAAATATATGAATGTATATCAAATTATTTCTCAAATATTCTTCTTAATTTGGGTTATATAATAGTATATTACAAAAGGAGTATTGACTGCTTATGCAAACTGAATTTCAGGACTTCACTACGACCGTAGCTGTTTTGCAAGCTTCTTGTGGAAAATGATTCAGATATAACGAGGTGACATTATTTACCGATCTTTCATTTCATTTATGCGGTAACCTTTCAGTATAGATATTTTCCACTGAATTCATGGCTTCCAGAACAATACTGGTACGAGTTTTACACTTTTCGATCCATATATTCATCAATGAGCGACGTTTCTTTGTGTTTTTTCATTTGCGAATTATCGTGACGACTACTTTATCAACATAATTATGTGTTAAAAAGTAAAAACTGCCGAAAGACCGTCAAGAAATGAGCATGCGATGCATAATTGATGCATAAAAAGCGTAGCATAAATTTTCAATATCCCAAATGTGATGGCGAAGATGAGCCAGGGCATTACGTCGAGGGCTGAAGTGGGGTGAAAACGGTCCGGGTATTGATTTAGTAGCTAGCAGCTAGCGAGCGTTCTAAGGCTTCGGAAGCAGATAGACAGGCAAGTATGGAATGACGCGTTATGCCGTTATGTATGGCGTTGGAGACGAAATTCACGACGAGAGACAGAAGTGTGGTCCATTGGCGGACGTGAAAGGGGATTGGGGTTTGGTTATCGACAGGCGATGGCCAATGACCACCAATTTCTTCGCGTGTTAGGAATTACAATATTTGATAATTCTGAAGAGGCGGTGAACAAACTCTTAACGGAGACAATGGGTATGTTTAGTAAAGAAATTTCATTTCATTTTATAATATGATAGTGCTCACTCAAACTAGCTTCCTGATGGCAAAATACGCGATTTTCATAGTAGCATGAAACGAACAGATCTAGTGCCGTGCAATTCGAACAGAGATGAACCGATAGAATAACAACTCAAAATTAATGCAAAAGTTCCTCCATTTTTTATGACTATCATTATTATTATCATATGTTTCGATTATATCTGTATGTTATACTAATAGTTACTGACAGAGATAACAATACTCTTTTGTATATGAACACGGCTGGCTAGAAACGTCACGAAGCTTTGACAAAAGTCTTGCGTCTAGCGGTAATACATGAAGAGGAACGACAATAGCATGATGATTACGTCACCAATTTGAATGGGGTTTTGATAGTTCTGTGATTTGAATTCGAAAATAAAGCATGTGAGTTAACTTTGAAAACGAATGATGCCGTTACATGTGATGTTTTTGTATGAGCAAATCATTACAGAGGTGGTGTCAGTTGGAAATTCGATAGGTGTGTACACCCTCATTCGCATGTTCCAAGCGTTTTTGTATCATCAGTTTCAATTATCAAATATTGTTCGAATAAATATCAACTCTGATATGGGTCTTCCACTAACTGAAAGTTGAGAATCACATCATCAAGTAATTGGAATTCTGTTCTTTTAAAAACACATTCAATTTCTTCAGTGAATTATTGCGTACTGTATACAAAATATCAAAAGCATCATGTAGGGATGCTCAAAACATGATGATTTAATCATTGATACAATATTTCGAGAGAGAAGTATAAGGATAGTAATTTGTGATTTGGATAACCCATTAGATTCCGAACCAGCAAATATTTCGACTTTTGTTATATCCTTCATTCAATGAAATGAATTGATAATTGGATATAGAATTATTATATGCGAAGTGAGCACAAACAACGAAAAATATCTGAATTCACTTCACATCAGAATCCAAAGACACAATTACTTTTCATCTCACGCATTCAACTCATTAAATTTCAACATTTATAAGGAAAGAAATATCTGTACTAAAAGTATAGTACAATGCACGAGTGAAAGCACGTTCACGGATATAATATACCCGTGCTATATCCCTGCCTATATATATATATCTATCGTAGAGCGGATTATACAAATCATTTTGAATTCAAAAAAACCGAATGAAATGGATTACAAAGTTTTATAATTCGCTTTCCATTGGTTCAGTTCTAAAGCCTAGACGCAAAGCGATTCAAACATGTTCTTAATGAAAACGACTTTTTGATGTCGGTTTCATAAGTAAAATCTGGAATTCTAATCCGTTGTTTGACGATCCTGTAAATGTGATGAATCAAGCTGCAATAATCGTAGCGGGATACGGATTCGAATAGCATTCACGCTAGTGGCTGGTTCTAATGTACCAAACCACCAAACATCTCTCAAAATTTCGTATTTAGCGGATCGTAAAGAAAGTAGCGTTTAATATTGGATCCCAATATTACGTCAACAACAGCCCCTGAAAGCGTATGAGGAGGCCACTATCAACTTTTAATCGACCTGGGATATGCCAATAGTTTCAGTACTCTTTCATAGCAATGTTACCATATTTATTTGAATATGTGGTGTTCTTGAATTTGTAAGGCTCAGCAGAACTAGCTGCTTAATAGAGAGAATATAATGGGATGGAATGAAGATATCATGAATACCAAATATCATTTGAACTGTGCTTGCTACTGCTTATTCATGATCATCACGGTTTTCGAATTTCTTTGGGTCGTTTTCTAATCAGAAGAAGATTCTCCATCAAGAAGCAGTCGATGTAGAAAATTTCCCAGCTTATTTAGTTATCTGTATCCCAGTCATGTTCCATAGAAAATGCATTTCGGCGATACCTACTTCATCTGAGTTTTATTTTCGTTAACCCAAGTATGCAAAAGTAGTATTGCTGGAAGGAGAAAAAATGATTCCAAATTGGAGAAGTTTTGTTACTCTTTATTGCATATGAATCTAACCTACAATGATGATGACAGATTCATTCATTGATATTTGTGAATGGGTGAGTATATTAAATATAGTTGATAGACAATGCTAGAAAAGTAAATGACAAGTATTTCTCCATTGACAGCCGATTAAACTGATTTGAAATAGGAATACCAATAACTGTCGAATATTCATTTATTTATTTTGGTACAAACATTAGGCCGAAGCCTATGACAGAGTGGGAGATGATAAGAACATTAATAATGAAAAAGAAATAATAATGTAAAGTAGGGATATATATATATATATATATATATATATATATATATATATAAAAGAAACAATAATAAAATTACACACTATAACACACAGTTTTGGACTCCTAGAGTAGAAACGCTCGTCCATTGATTATATATTTCAGTCAATCATTTTTATTTTGGCCTGCGCTCATGGTCTCATTTTCTTCGCTTCGAAAGAATGTCATGTGCTGCGAGGGCAATGTGATGAGAAATAGACAGCTGGGCTTGGATTTCACTCTGGGATATCCGAAACAAAAATAATTATTGGGTTCTCCCCTCGTTTATGCAATGTATCTCGTGAAACACGATAGAACTTCATCTTGATTTGTTTTTGAGAAGAGGCATCAGACCGATGCAGACAAAAACAATTCGTAATTTGGCGAAATCAATGGTTGTTCAAAATTAGAATGTCTGGAAAGAACATGAAAGTAGAGTTCATCATTCAATTCTACTTTACATCACAATAGATAGCAGCTAGTCGAGTAATACTAGAACGATTTTCTATATTATCGTCTCATTATACAATAGACAGGCATGACAGGCCGTAGTTGATACAAAGCAATAAATAATGAAGGAATTGATTTCTAGTTGATGCATTTATGAATAGTTGAAGAAAAGTTGCATTTACGAGACACTCTCCAATGTTTGAGATTATTATTGTGTAGATTTTTCTGTCGCTGTCCTATATTTGAAAGGTTTGATTTCTCACTGAAAAAACTAACTCAGTAGAACCAAGTTGAATCTTTTTCAAACTTGAATGAACATAGGTGTATAAATACGTTGAACAAAATGGATGAAACAATATACATAATATTGTCAAATAGAGAAATAAATGCATACTACATTAATTTTGATTACCGTATATCTGAGATTTTATGAACAGTCAATCAGAGCAAGACGTTTATTATTTTCATACATAGGTACTCTGTTTATTTTTCAATCTGATTATGAATTCGACTGATAAGGTACACACAGAAAGTGTGAGGTTTGGGATCCCTAAATTGGAAACGCTTGTCAATTATTGGATGTTATATACCAAGATCTAATTATTGTTCCTCTCGTATCTTCATTAGTTGAAACTTGAATATCTCCTTTAATAATTGTCTATATTGCCCCTTCATTTTTCAGCTTTTGATGGGATTTTCTCTCCTCGTTTCTAAAAAATAGAGTAGAAGTTATTAAAAATTATTGCAATATATTTGTAGTAAGGACAGATTTAGGATCTGTCCCAAAATGTCACTGCGCTTGAAATTAAACCTTTAGATACCTAAAAGAGAAATTCTCTATTGGTCAGTGACACCTTGTTTTTGAAAAAAATTGAAAATATAAATATATATATATATATAAAATCCATAAATATATCCATAATATATATATATATATATATATATATATATATATATATATATATATATATATATATATATATAAAATATATAATATATATAAATATATATATATATTGCCCCCTTTCATTTCAAATCAGCAGAGTCACTGCATGACTGCACTCCAAACAAGGAAAAAATATCAAAGCTTGTAACTAAAAGGAACCATTTGACGAGAAGAACAGCTGCATCATGTCACATATTTTCATAGGACGAGATCAACTTTCGCTTTTTTACATTCAAGAGGGCCAAGTGTAACACAACACTATTGGCCTTCTAAATGCGCACCAGACAAAGACATTCCGAGTACAAATGAACAAGAGGAGGATGGATTCTGTTTTCCATTCAGGATTACGGGAGCGAAACAACGCAGAGGAAGGGAGGAAAGTGGAAGCAATGTAGGAGCCATTCCTGTAACATCGAGGGTTGACTATACTTGGAGTTCGGTCAAATGGTAGGAAGAATGTTTGTCACGTTATGATTTCAAAAGTTATATGGTGATGCCCCAGTTCTACTGATCGTCACTTTTTGTGAAAAATAAAGTTAGGAATATAGATCAACTGTAAGTGTGAAAAATTGAGCCAATCAGAATCATTGGAAGAATAACCAGGCCAGGTGACATTTCAATTATGTTCTCTATGTACGAAAAATATATATATATATTCATAAACATATTCCATAAACTATTCCATGAAAGCAATTATGGGCAAAACAGTCCGTTGACACGTGTAATGAGGAATGCAAATAATACAAAAGCGGATTTTTTCAACCCATCCTTCAATAACTTTAACAAATCATTGGTCAACAATATCCCATCTGGACAAATAAGTGGCGCTTTGAAGGATTATGATAAAATATATTTCCATTTTCACATATATCCATTTTGAATAATTATTTCAAACTTGTATTTTGATGGAAATTGTTATTTGTGTAGTAGTTCTAGATTCAGTACTTTTTCTGTAAATATCACATACGTATTGTATTTCACGAATTTTGGGGCTGTATCCCCGTTGAATGAATAAATAAATGAATAAAAAAATGAATAAACATTTTGCATGTATGATGTTAAACTCATACTCGCTTACCATGAACATCTTATTATTTTTCAAATGAAAAAGTCAAAAATAGAGTAATTCATCATTCCCAAGTGGGTATATCGAGAATATATATAGTAGTATAGTATCCATACAGTCATGTCCGTATCAAACAAACAACTCAACATTTTGCGAGGATAAAGTGTTCGAATTGTGGTGAAACGTCCACTTGGATAAGTAGAAGTTTTTTTTTTCATTAAAAAAATATATTTGTATTAACAAATTCTTTAAAAAACGAGGTGTCACTTACAAATAGAGAATTTCTCTTTTAGGTATCTAAAGGTTTAATTTTGAGCCCAATGACATTTTGGGACAGATCACCAATCTGTCCTTACTACTAATATATTGAAATAATTCTCAATAACTTCTATCTTATTTTTTAGAAACGAGGAGAGGAAATTTCACACAGAAGCTGGAAAAATGATTGTTTATCATGACCAGGAGTTAGTTGGTACTTCCGCTTCAACAGGAAATCACATGATATTTCGATTTTCATATGGGACATCCTGTATATTATATCGATTATGAATTCGAATTCGAAAATTTTGAGTTTGCTATAACCCTATCAATTTCTACTACTTTGTCACATTGAGCAGATGGAAGCTTCGAACGCAGATATATTCGTGAACGTTTGGAATATTTCTATCAATCTCAATCACATTTAATTCATAATGATACTCCTTTCAACCAAAAACCAGGAGACATCACCAATTCACATTCATCGAATAATTCGTTTTCTAATCGATCACCTCTGGATTTCATACTTTCAACATTGGAAACAAACGGAGTAAAGGGGCGAGTCACTCTCTTAGTAAATACAGTAACAGAAATAAAAAAGTATGTTTGAACAGGTAGGAGATGAATACAAAAAAATCTAACAATGTAAGTCTCTATCTAATCATCAACGCTTTTCAAATAATCATCTATGAGAAATTGAATATTCATTTTGTAACACACACATCAGTTTATAACGTTACCTCAACAGTCATTATTATT
The DNA here is from genome assembly GCA_963576655.1 of Gastrophysa polygoni. Taxonomy (NCBI): domain Eukaryota; kingdom Metazoa; phylum Arthropoda; class Insecta; order Coleoptera; family Chrysomelidae; genus Gastrophysa; species Gastrophysa polygoni. Next base: position 9,390,939 of record OY755089.1, on the reverse strand, counting down.
CAACAAAATACCAAGTAATTCGAACCAACTCAAATGTGTAAGTCTGTCCAGTGTCCAATAATTTTCTGGATCTATCAGTATAAATACAAGGTGATTTGAAATTCAGATAACTATATTGTTTGATGATACAGAAGGAGTATGTAATGAATAATCATTTCTGCGCTACACGATTTCATTCTCAAGGCTGACCAAAAATATACATATTGGCAGTTGACAGCGAAAGCAATACTTCATTATTCTTTGATTCCATTCCTTTCTGATCCAAGTAATTGAGAATCGAATAGTTGCAAATGACACCGAGGAATTTCTTTGATAATGTTTACTTGGCAACGTCAAGATACACATAATTTATTGCGCAACTAATACCAGAGATGAATTATTAGTTTATTTTCCTCATTGGTGATACAAAAAATGTACCGATCGATATGCTCATTATCTATAAATATGAATGATTGGAGTTCATTTATCATTGACCCCTGATAATCTCTCTGGGGAAAATATCCACATTATGCCCGGCAGCATAGCATAGCCATAATCAAATAACAACAGATTGTGAATCATGCATCTCCATCCAATGATATATACGATGAAATAATATAGTTCATCACGGTGATCAACTCATAGATGTTAGAGACTCATACATTCGATTTCATACTAGATAGTATAACAAATCCTTTTGAACTGACACCTCGGAGATGAAAAGTCAAAATTCAGCCACAAATTTTCATAATCAAACAGTCCACTTCCTTTTCCTTGCATTTCAGATTTCAGAATACGCAATACAATAAAAATATGCAATGCACACTTAATTCACACTTGATTTCACAATCAAGAATCATTATTTTTCATCGATTGAAATAACGGATATTTAAATACTGTCTGTGAGTTGAACGAGGAGGTGGTGCATTCATTTAAAAAAAATGGAATGAAAAATGGCTGGATATCTAGATTATCAATTGATATCAGATATTATTAAAGGAACGGATTCATAATATTCATGATTTCTGAGGAACTAGCAATATTCCAGTTTCTCACTGACAAGATTCGTACAAAATTTTAGGAGAGTAGTGCAGCGGTTTGAATAAAAATTACGTGTTGATTGTCTGTGTAGCATCACCGACAATCAATTATTTCAACTGATTTTTATTGTTGATATAGAGATTTGCTAAGTGGCCTACAGAGATAAAATACCACAAGAACGACAAATAAACCAAAAATAAAATATGAGTTGGAAACTGTGTACCAAAGATATGTCATATGATACCTATAAGAAATTTTCGCGAATTTTCGAGATACGGACTTTCCGGACGGAATTTTTGGACTTTACGTAATAACAGCGACGATATGCCTTGTTCATCCGCATCTCCAAGCTATTCGAGTATAGTCAACATTACTGTTTGTTAATTCAATTTAATAGAATAGAATACTCATCTGTTTCTGAAATTTTATTGAACATACGAGAAATAAGTCCGCAGATTCAATCTGACAGAAGGCATTGAGCAAGAAATATGTGAATAAAAAGAGTCTGCAGATACATTCAAGAGTATTCGCCGAAGGGTTGTTGATACAAACAAATGGTTTCTAGGTATACCTTCAATCAAAGTCTTCGGTCAATCAGAATGGTAGATACAAGATATCTTTACTCAAGTAATATTGCTCATTTTGTATATACAAGTGTTATTTAGTTAATGACCAGCCTTGGTGAATCACTGTCAAACATTATGGCTGATAGAGATATCGAAGAATTTAAGTTTGCAACAGGAAGATGAAAAAAAAAATTATTAATTCAGGGCGCGAATATATTACTAATCTTTATACTTTCATCGAATTTTACTGAATATTTCCATTATATATAGAATTGGCCGACCTATTCACATGTTTGTTCATTCGGTTCATGTTTACCTGATATTTTACTACTCGTGTTTTGATACTGTTTCAGTAGATAATGTATTCCATTACGTAATCGATATTATATATGTTTACAATATTAGAATAAATCATAATTTCGATCACTCAATGATAATTGATGGAGAAAATTATCATGGATCATTGTACACATCTAAGCATGATTCTGAAATTCCGCTTCTTTAGTACTCCATCAAAGTTATAATTAATTAGTTGAAAAAATATAATTTGAATTAGATTAGAGTCAATGATTATTTTTTTACAATACATATCTGCTTATTATTATTTTCAATGGATTAATATTAGACTACTCTAGTAAACATTTTGCGATAAAGATATCATTGAACGAGTGCATTTGTTAAATGCGTTGATAAAATCACTGGATTCATTGATTATAAACCATTAACCATATACTTATCTGAAAAAATCATAGATATTCATACAGCGCAGGCAACTTAAACCTCAACTAGAAGACAGCTTCATAAATCTCGTGAGTAATCTCAGTATTTATCGTTTGTAATAATTACAACTGCAAAAATTTTTGGCAAGCATGCAGTGGATAAATTGCAGGATATGACTTGCAGTCAATTGCATAATCGTTTACGTGTTTTAATATTTTCCATCCAATTTTTCGTGAAGATAATTATTTTGGATGGCGTAAAACTCGTGCACCACTGAACACGGAATGATTCATATTTGAGCACATCATTTGAGCTTCAAAATGGCAATGCAGGGAGAGCCATTTCTGGGGGAATCTGCATTCTAGGGTAAGACGATGTAATGATAGGAAGGTCAAAAGGGAGGAACTCGACTGATGAATATCCTTTGTGTATACCCAGTCGGGTGTATATGTGAAGACCGGATTTTGATATGAATAAATCACTGGCTAGCATTGTACAAGCGACTGGAATAGTTTCGGACACAACCCTTGTCTAAGCCTGAAATCCAGTTTGATTCCGTCAATACGGTCCAATGAACTTGAAAACTATATGATAAGAAATGCTGCAATAGCCTTTTTCGAATTGTTTAATCAAATTCTGATCAGCACTTACCATATGGAACTTATGTCATGGCCATAATCAACAATGTCTGAAGTTGCCTCATACATCACACACGCGCATGTGAGATGTTAGATCATCAATAACCAGCATGGATTCTTCAAGGGCCGGTCAACAACAATTAACTTGACATGTACATCCCACAATTCATAGCGGATGCTCTGGATAAGTCTTCCAAGGTCAATGTCATTCATACATATATTTCTCAATAAGCTAATTTCTTTTTGCTTGACCAACAACTTTGACCTCTTTTTAATTCCCATTAAACCGAAAAGCACATGAAAATTCGATACCATGGATTTGAGTTATTTGAGGATTTTGTATGTCCCAATAAAAGCAACTTTTGGTTTCCCTCAAGAAACCGTACTGGGTCCATTACTATTCATTATGTTTATAAACGACATTCTCCTGGGGATAGTCTCGAAAATTGTTTCGGCTGATTTCGTCTTTAAACGATTGCAACGTCTTCGACGAGATATAAAGAAGTTAAATCCACTACTTCTTCACTTCCTTATCACTTTCACCCATCGATTTTCCTTACATCATAAATATGGTCAAGATCTATAGAGAATCTATACAGAATTCAAAGATCTTTGAATTATTGTCAATGTATTCTCCCGTCACGTGAACTCTATCGTCACAAGTAGTGTATGCATTATCAGAAACTCCAAATGATTTTCTGGAATTGAAACGCACCTAATTCTTTCGAATATACGCTTTTGGGTCAAAGTTGGAATATGCCAGCGTTGTTAGGATATGAATGTAAGTTACATCACAAATAGTGAGAAGTTAGAGAGAATTCAAGGGAGATCACTGAAGTACATTGCTCTCGAATGTGATGATCCCTAATCGGATCGAAGAGTGATCTACAAATTTCGAGAATTTAAGTTTTCTTGCTACTTGTAAGCAATTTAACAACGTTTTAAATTCCTCGCAGTCGAACCAATGTACTTCTGCACTCGCATATTTTTAAAATATGTAGGGATTTGATGAGTAATCAATTCAAGACAGATATCAAGAACTATCAAGTGAATGATCTTATCACTATTCGAAACGTTGTGTATAAACTATTTTCAGTTCATATAACGTAGATATTATAGTTTGTATAGGTTCATTGTCATTTCTATTTTTCATACTCTTCATCATCTTCTTTTTTCATTTTGCAATTTCCATTCTGTAATAGGCCTTGACTGTTGAATGGTTGTACCGAATAAATAAAAATAAATAAATAAATGAATAAATATTATAAATCCCCACTTGATAATACTAGTGACCATGACTACATGGAATGGAAATTATTACCCCAAAGCGGAAAGAGAAATTGTGGCCATTAGATGAATAAGAATTGAATAATGGATATGATAATTCCAAAAGAGGAGATAATTTGTGAAGTGTGAAACTGTATCAAAAGTTACATGAGAAAAATCAAAGATGGCATAACAGTAGTCCGACGAAAGTAGTACTTAGAATATCTCCTCTTGGATTGTTCCTACTTGATTTGGAATCCTGTACACGAATTCAATTTGGTTTTATCAATGTCATATCGATACCTTAATCGATAAAGATCTGTTGATGGAAGGAACTGAGTTGTAGAAGTACTGAAATAAATAAACTTCAAGAAATCCCCAATGTGATTTTCTGTTTCTAATCTGATTTGTATCAAAATTATTTTCAGGCGTTAATAATGGAAATGAAATAGATGATGGGACTTTTCAATATATATATCTGAGCTCATCATTGTACCAGCAGATATAAAGGTTTGATTTCGAATCTGTTCTCTTTTGTACAAGTCATGGATTTCAGAGATCCTAATGAATGAGAATGAAACTTGGCAAGGGTATTGTATTCAAAAATTAGAAAGTTTTTCAGTATCACTGATAATAATAATATTTCTCATATGTTAATATATATTTTTAATATCAATATGTATGTATTATTGTAATGAATTATATTCCATTATTCATGTAGTGATTAAAAACATCTAAAGAATACGTTGACACCTGGTTCCCCATATATCGACTCTCATTATCTTGTATCTGTACCTAATTGAATCTGATCTTGTCAATTATGAGGAAATCTACAATAAATTTTCAATACAATGGGTGACTATCGATGAGGTTATTGATCAGTATCAATATATAATACAAATTGCTGGCGAAAATTTAGTAAGACTCATATAAGAGAGCCGTTTTGTTACGCTTTTCTGTGTCATGATGACATTAGAGAGGTGAAGTATATAGTAAACAGTTTCACATGTACCCCTGATGAAAGCTGTCACTGACTCTCACTCGAGTCTCACTCCATTGATGCAGTTTCTATGTTATCAACGAATTCTGTGATATTTATTGGACGCTCCTTCCCCCACTTTTCCGACAATCATAGTTTTCTCTCCTCGCCACTTCATCATTGAACTTCCCCCTAGGCATTTCTCTGAATCGAAAGCATTCATTTCTGTATCACGGGGGAAACTCGAATCTAATCGAATGGCGAGGAAAAAACAATTTGCTTTTAATTCACCGATGTAGTACGATCTTGAATGCAGAAACTTGTACAATTTTTCAAATTGAGAGAAAAACTGACGTATACATTTGAACGAGCACTAGTGGAGTGACTAATTAAATTAAATGTATTTTTGTAAAAGTTCAGTGATCAAATACCTCGAACTCGAATATATTATGATGCTCTGAAGAATACTTTTGATGAGTTCTCTGTTTTATATGTTTATTTCCATTGTTACTATCATTTATTATCTGTGATATATAGGGATTGATTGCAAGATCATTTGTGAGTGTATATCGAGGTTATTTTTTGTCTTTTTATACATTTTTTCGATGCCTCCATTTATTAGCTATTGCTGTATAAAAAGAATCCATAACATATAGCATATTATCGAACACTGATATCTCTCATTTTCAGAAAACGAGGGTCATGCAAATTGATGATTTACAGTCAAGCTTTCCCAAAACTCAAGAGAAATATCAATTAATCCGACCACTCGCTATATCTGAATGAATGATAGGCATTCGTGATATAGTTGAATTGACTCATTCTTTTTCTGCCCTTATGAATCGCCTATGATATATTCGAATCTGACTATGGAACTATGAGATATTAAGAATTCAAACTTCTTGATATGAAAAAGTTCACATACAAATATAAACAGTTCTTATTAAATAACCAGTCAACATCCACCCACGTCACAGAATGAACAACCCATTATAATATTTAAATTATAATAAATACTATATTAACAGCTTTATTCTCACACATTAAAAGTCTGCAATTTACAAACTTGTATAATCAGTTTCAACTTTTCCCTAGGAACCTAATTTGGCTGAGTTTGTGCACCTTTAGCTAGACTTCGCCAAAATTAGTGTCTTATGCTATTGTATATGTATTATACACCTCGTTAACGCCAATTTATTATTACTGTTAATATTATACTTCATGAATGTATGTAACTTTTTGACTAATGAAGTGATACTGATACTACTATAGTCAATCAGATGCGAATTCATTGAATAAACTTGATTCGTAGGAAACGAATACCCCCATTGAAACAAGCTCACAATAATGGGTTCATGAGAACTGAATTCCTTTATTTAATTCCCGATTATTGGGCCGGAAACGATTCTTGATTAGACAAAGACAAAAATGTGATATTGTATCAGATTGGAACACGATTTTATTCAGCAATCAGACAGGTAATTCTGGTACCACAGGGTGTCTCCTACCTAGGACAGAGGCGGCACAGCACCTATTTCGGACTAATGGGCCTCTGACACGAAACCACCTTTCGTTTTGCTGGAAAATTACAGTATGCGAAACTCCGACTCATTTCGTGATATGTTATTCTAGAAAGAAATTGCCTTACACGCAATTATGGATCCAATTTGGTGAAAGAGTAGGTATTTCGTTGCAGAGTATCAATAACTTCTTCATGAACATGTCCAAATAAATGGAAGGAAATCAAGAGAAAATATATATACTTATTTGCCCAATCATGTTTCATCATGTCATGATGAGAGAGTTTTGTATATTCATTTTTCTAGTTTTTGTGTCAGATTTTCTCTCCTCGTTTCTAAAAAATGAAATAAAAGGTATAATTATTCCAAAATATTTGTAGTAAGGACAGATTTGTCACTGCGCTCGAAGTTTAATCTTCAGATACCTCAAAAAATTTGGAAATAAAATTATATTTTTGATGAAAATAAAACTTTTACTTATCTCAGTTGACGTTTCGGGAACGAATCTGCTCCAATTTTTAACACAATTCATATATTTTCCCTTCGCGAAATTTTTTAATGTTGTTTTGACACTGAGAAGTGGCAATTCGGCAGATGGTTTTTCCATGAATTGATATTGAATTAGCCATTTTCATTTTCAGTTTTGAGAAGTGGATGCCAAGTTCTATCTATATAAACTGAACAAGAAGCAACATTATTGTCTCCGTTCAGGAGAATGCAATCAGATTCCTTGATTTTTCGTCTTTGGTTGTTGCCTTCTCATCCTATGATCTTCATTACTCCAATCGGGCATATATGTTGTCCATCTTCAGTAAAGATATGTTCATAAGTTTCATATAATTATATTTCTTTTTATACATCGATAAATTTCATGCATTTTATTCATTTATCTGAGTACTGTTTCGATGCCACATCATCATCTCATCTTTTGTTATATAGTACGTATTGATTTATATGTTGTTGGTAGTAAGTATCATTTGTAGAGAGACTGAAGAGGGAATAAAATTATCTCGAAATCTTTCACAAAAAAAACAACTTCATACCTACTTTCATAGCTGCATCCCCACAATTATTTATTTTTTTTAAAGCAATGAGCATATGAATGGGTAAGTACGAGCCAATAACCTATTTTTTTTCAATTCAAGGTCGCACTCATCATCTTGAATCAGTTCACTTTGAGGGCTATATAATGTATCTTCCATTTACATAATCATAACCTGTGAGAATTTCCTCAAAAATGAAAGAAAAAAATGTTATCCAAGTCAACGTGATGTTCGAAAAACAGATGACTACATTGCCCAATGATTTGCAGCTTTGACTTTCCAGAAATCTAGATTACTTTCCCGAATATATCGAGGAGAAAATAATGTTGATAAAATAGGTTCCATTATTTCCGAATAGGAAGTGAATAAATTCACCCAAATTCATCCGAAACAAAATAAGTCCTGATTCTTGGTATTTTCACGATCACTACCATGACCTCAAAAACAACAATCGATTACATGTATGAGCTCAAAATCAAAAATACCCTATATATCAAATGAAAAAACCATAGACATTCGACTTTGGGCGGCTGGAGACAATCATGAATCTATAAGAACGTAATTAATTATCATTTCCAAGATGCATCTTCTGGGAACCGGTTCGGAAATATTAGTATTCATTATTGTATACTTTTAATTATCTCATCATAATGTTTCAAGAATGAATCCAATATATCATACGATGTGAATTGTACATCGATACAATACACTAATTTTTATTTCGTACTTATTTACAGTGCCAATATATGTGTCTTTTTTTTATCTGTGGACAACACGAAAGGGAAAACTATAAAGTTCGAGGCACATCGTGCTAGCCAGCGGTGGAATTTTGGGAGAGAATGAAGGTGTTGGATTTTTTTCTTGAAGCATCAGGAAAGACTTCACTAGGCAAAGAATTCTACAACTTCGCCGTTCTATTGATAATTATATTAATAGCAAATTATTAGAAATGAAAGCGTTTCCAGTTAATGAATAACAATTTCAGAAAGAACTCTCTGTATGCTGTTTCTCCATAGTTATTTTTCAGAATTTGGAAAATGAAAAAAATGAAGGAATGATCTGCAAGGACACTGTGATATTTGAAGTTTTCATATTTTTCTCCATACACTGAAGAATCAGATCACTTAACTATTGTACTGGAATCACATATTTTCAATGTGATTTTCTCTTATTTTTGCATTCAGGCTGAAAATTATATCACATAAAACACAAAATTACTATATTATGTATATAAGTGATTACACCGAACAAATCATTTTTATTAAAGCATCTGAGATGAGTTGATATATTACAATAGAAGTTGATGGATCAACTGATATGTTAACACTGAAATGATTGAGAGTATGCAAAATACCGATCATGTGAAAAGTTCCCTAATTTGCTCGTCGCTTGTAGTGATATTATTCAAAAAATTTTATATTTTTTTTACGAATTACATTATTATACGGGAGCTAAGAATTTGTTATATGATATTTGTTCACTTTCATTTTCGTCTAAAATTGCGAGATTGAAGTCAGAATATCATAAAATTCCGAGAATTCTCAACTCGGAATATTCTTCAATCTCGGAATTGTATCAAATTCCGACTTCAAGCTTGGATTTGATGAAATTTAGTGAAGATTTTTTTCAACCAATATGTGGCCCTTCTAAGCTTCCATATTCTCCATGATATTTGAAAATATCAAAAGTCTCTCGCTCCCAAAGTATATTCACTCGAATGTAGTCACATTTTATTCTTATGAAGAAAAAAGTCCTGCTGCTCAAATGTCAGTAGTTCTTCAAATGTATAACTGGTCTAATGTGCTTTCACTTCTCGGAAAGATCGAGATAGAAGCAAAATAAATACCGAACTAAGAACTATACATGTTGTAACGGACCTACGATTTCTTTTTGCGTAACAAATGCTCTTTACAAAAGGTCCTTTAGGCAAGCATGCATAATAAAAAAAAAACTTTCTCTTCCAAATTCTGTAGGAATTCTCTAACTGTTATTGTATAACAATCAGCTTAGTTCCCCAAGCAGTTAGCGTTAGAATTCAGGAGCAATAAAATAATCTCAAGACCTAACAGGTAGTTGTTACGCAAGTTTAGGGCAACTTTCACTTCCAAACGATTGCTTGGGAGTTCGTTTTGTCATCACGGGTATCACAGTAGATTTTCCGATCGTGAGCGCAGTGAGACAAACCCCTGGTGCTCACATGACACTGGTCCAGGTATTCAATGGAGCTTCGGATTATTGAGAAAAATAAATAAGGGATATAAATAGGGAATAATAAATATAGTGTAGCTCGATCTTCGCTGTGAGTGGAAATTGTGTGGAATTATGAATATTCGTATTCAAGTGATATGTAGTGTGCTCTAGGTATTTGGTTGATGGTTCAATAGTTCAACAGTGCTCAAAAATAGAAACAGGACACCTTGTTTCCGGAAAATTCGTTTGTTTTCAAACAGCTTCCATGTGAATCGATTTGGGTTTAATAACAATCAAATCTCAATCTACTAGCTTTCAACCTTTCATGATAATTTTGTCTGATAATTTTCAACGACACAATCACAATTATTCGACCCCTGGTAATAGTGAGTCTTTTCTAGTTCTAACCCAAAAAAAAATTAAATCGGTCCACTAGAACTGGAAAAATCAACGTTTAATCAAAAAGAAGTATCATTTGCATTCCCTTATTGCGAATGATTGATACTTTAGATACAACATTGTGCAGTTTCTAGTCATCATAAGAAAATGAAAGTTGAAAAAGTGCACTGGAATTTTGAACATTCATTTGTTTTCCAAACTGATTCTAACTGGAAATCTCATATTTGGTCCATAATCTTTGGTATATGTTCAGTGATAGGGATTAGCAGCTAAAATGTTTTCAATGTTTCGAATTCCAGTATACACAAATTGAAACTATTATCATCTCATGGTATCGAGATTTTTCTCTGATGGAGAATAAAACGATTTTCTGTTCAATTTGCACGGCTAAATATAATAGGAAGAGAAACCGCATCTGTTATTTCGGACCCAATGACATATTCTCCGCCAAATGAAGAATCAAGATTGAATCTGTTTACATTTTCCCGAGCTACGGTAGTTTGCAACTATGCAAGGCAAAATATTTTGAGTCCCAGGGCACCGATTTGTTTTTTTCGCAGGACAGTTGAAAATCACTTCAAAGAATCAGTACTCGAAAACAACAAGCATTTCATCATTTTTTGAAATCCAATACAATTTAAAGAGTTATACCGTTTCTATTTTTGACCACCTATGTAGGTAAGTTTCAATGAAATATTTCGAATCATTCAAGGTATATATGATACATGATGAATATTTTGTAGATATATATAATACGTATACGGTTCCATATTATCCTGCAATATGCATATCAATGCCTATTTTGGAGAGGAAAGAATAATCTACAGCCTCACTCCATGCCAAAAATCTAATATTTGAAGTCTGAGACATATGACACTGACAGTATAATAATACATACCTAAAAATTAAGACAGAGTCTAGCATTTCAATTCCTTGACATTGGTATTACTGAACTATCAGTCGAACCTCAGATATTTGCCATCATACTATACTATTCTTACCTTCATGTTACATATTACTTTTTTGACACCATATTTGACGTAAAAGTTAATTTTCTGGCGTAGGACTGCAACACCTTCCCCATCTTACTACATCTCCACTTTGATTAACAGTTGGCTTATAGATATTTACGATATAAGTATCGTAAAGATTCATATTACGATATAAGATGGGAAGTTTGATAGTCCTTCAATTATCGTAATTTACGATACGAATATAGTACAATATTTTACCTACTACTAATAACGCGAATTATTTATATTTATATTCATTAAAAATATGTAACAAGCAAGCGTTGTCGTGAATTTCCTGTGTTCTCGGTTGTCAATCATTCAGTGAACTGTCAGCTTTGACGCGATCTTTTCAATTTGAGAACAAAATTATCGACATGAAAGAAAGTACGGATTCAGATATAGAACTCCCGACAAATGAAGCAATTCAAACACTAGTACTTGCTAAATCCCAAAAAAGGTACGAGAATGAATATAGATGATTTGAAGAGTAAAATATTGGAATTTGAAGTTAGTTTTTTTCACCGCACTAGTGCGGTGAAGTATCCCATTAAGAAACTCATACCAGTGTAAAGTTTCACATTACATATTGGTAGTAGGTAAAAGTTATTTACATTCATTTAAATAATTCAAATCACTCAACTAATGTTCTTATCACATGTTTCTTTTATTTGTTTTCCCATCCTATATTTTATGTGAAGAAATCCTGATACGGATTCCATAATGGATTCAAGGGAACCATTTCCCCTCAATTCTCTATGAAAACTAGGGACGATTTGAATTTCCGTGTTTCCTTTGTAATGAGTCCCGCCTTTCCCTTGTAGGTAAGCGACCTGTCTAGATACAAATTTATATTATAATTTTAAATGAATGAATTGATTCGCCGGAATGTTACGATTTTATTTTAATGGTAAAATCATAATTAATGCTACAATTTTGCATATACGTATGAAGCCGCTCATGCATATTAATTAATCAAATTAAATTAAATGCGAACCGTTCTCCATCATCGCATATATTAACTCACTCAACAGAATTCATATATAATCACATAAAAATAACAAAATATTTGTTTTTGTTTTTTCATACCCATCTTGTTTCACTGTTATTGATAAAATGAAGTAAAGTTATGGCATATATCTATGTGCAAACATAATATGGTTATGAATGGAATTTTCCTACATCGAATATATTTATATCATAACTCATAGTTGGAAATAAAAATAGTAAATAGTATCATCTGGCAGTAGGCATAAATATGTTATATTCCAATATATGAAGTTTTTACAGCCGAGTAATTTTACCCATCAAGATGTTTCAATATGGAGAGAAACAATATGAGTGTGTTTATAGTAATCGTATCCAAGGTATTATAAACAAATAATACCTATACCAGTCATAAAATAATAGGTATTTGTGTAACTAGTTTTAAAAGTATATATTTTAAGACTCGAGAGCTGCAACCATGCTAATCGCTACAAATACTTCTTCACATGATCTAATTAGTTGATATGTTTCCTCAAAATATCCAGATTTCGAACTGTGAAATTAAATTCACTGTCAAACGCTGGGGACCATGGAGGCTAAAAATCAACTGTCGTTATTAGAGCAATTTTCTATGGTTACCGATCATAGATTGACTTCGTATACTGTTTACTGTTGCAAAATCGTAAAGAAAATTGATTTCACAATCATAACATTCATGACTGAACATGATTTTGGAATATTCAAACTGAATAATCCCCAATTTCTGGGTGAGACCATCACTAAGATTACCTACAAAAAGAGCTGTTATTTTCAACTCGAATTTGATTCCATCCTCATTTCTAGATGGCAACTGGTAATTTAATTTCAATATGGCGACTATCAACGTCAGAAATGTGTCCATTAGAAGAAAGAAACGAATGATAATTTCATTTGTGATACTTCATGAGCTACCAGCGAAAAAAATGCTCACTATATAGAAGATCATCAACAGCCACAAAATTATTGATCGATAGCTAAGATCTAGAATTGAGGAAATATTTCTCTTGGTAAGAATCATTGATTTGAATTTGATTCGATCGATTCGATCGTCCTAATACAACATTTGTGACAAAATTTGGTTATCGCTCCCAGAAATACGAATTGTAACCTCCCCTGAACAACATGATGGTGTTTCCGATGGTGAATGAAGTGAAGAGCGAAAAATGAAGCATCGAGCATGATCATAATGAACAAGACTACTCCCATACTTCACCCAACCATGAACCTCTAGCTTACATATTTCAGTTTCTACTGGTTCATACAGACTATTATAAATAAATTCATTCGAAGTTTACCCAATCGAACACTATCAATCTAAATTCGAACCTCAGCATAAGAGTAAGAATTTCATGATGGAAGTTCTAGAGATATTTATTACAGGAAAGGTGCAGCCCAAACTTTCAGGTTTTTTCATTAACAGAAGCATGCCTTATAGGGTGTTGAATTAACATCGAATTAGCTCACGACTTTCTTTATTCAACCACCTCTCTCTCACTCATAGTAACAGAAATCCTTATTGAGTATTGAATTTAAGCACACTGTATATAATGCAGATACTAATCAGGAGAAACCGCTCTCAATAACATTTCAATCCATTTGAGGTCATGTAATGAATTGCGGAAATCTGGAATGACATAAATGTATACAGCAGATTTTTTCTTCTATAGGGCAGCAATCCAATGCAGAAACACTCAGGGGAGACATTTTCGCCGCTTCTAATCCTGAATTTCGTTCTTCCCCTTGACCGGAGGGAAAATGACACACACTGAAACTGCAATGACTTCAACATGAAGCGTTTGGGAATCCTAGGTATATAATATACAGCGTGTTGCCGTGTAGTTGAAAATTTAGCATGATAATTTCATCCCGAACAAATAATAAAACTATGCACTTTCCATGCAAACGTTTCTGGATTTGAATTAATACTATGAATCGAGTAATCAATATGAATTTAAACGAGTGGATCTTTATATTCCTCTCTAGATTTTTTGGGATTTTCTCTTCTCGTTTCTGGAAATGGGAATGAGAAATATGATGATTAATTCAATTGTATAGTGCGAGTATAGTGAGGACATATCAGTTATCTTGAAATTCAAGTTCTAGATTTCTAATACCTTATTTTTCACAGTTTTCACTTCAGGAACAAATCTGCTCCCTCCCGGTTCCATCATGAAAATATTCAATCCTCTCTGAAATATTTTCTTTATTATGTCAATCAATGCTTTTTAGCGACAAATTGGCAAGGTATTCCCAATTGATTGATTTTCAATTCATCACACTCGTATTCAATGTCTGTTTGTATCAACTGAACAAGAAGCAATGATATTGTTTCGGCTCAGAAGAATACAAACAGATTCTTTGATTTCTTATTTGTATGTTATTTTCTTCTTCCATGATCTACATTATTCCAAAAAGCTATAATTATGTTGTTCATTTCATTAAGGGTATGAAAAAACGGGTATCAATGACTAGTAGCATGGAATACCTTCCAGGATATAACTTAAAGTTAAATTCAAAACGCAGTGACAAATCATTTATTTCAGAGAAAATCTAAAAGAAATCTATAGAAATGGACACACAACTTGATTCTATGCTGAATGCTTAGTGTTATGCTGAATGTTATGCTTTCTCGACATAGTATCAGTATATTATTATCAACATTCTAAAATTATGATTGATAGAAACATAATGAAAATATAACTTTGCATTTGGAATAAAAATTTCGGGAACCACTCTGGTTATAACGCTCGTTGTACAGTTGAGAATATTGTCATGAGGGGAGTGATTTTCGAGTTTAGTATTATGAGTATTTCAGAAACAATAGAATATGTTTCCTTTTTCCAGAAGCTGAGAGGATGATAATAATAGTAATCATAATAATGTATTTGTTTGCAACCCATGATATCGATACTATTCACATATTTTGAAGAAAATTCAGAAACAAGTCGAATGAACCTTGAATTCAAATTGTGCACATCCGATATACATGCTGTATTGTATTCTACAGATACATAGGGCATTTGGTAGATATCAAATTAATGGAATGAATGACGTGGACAACAAAATTTCATGTGATGCATTTTTTCATTTTCCCCCAATATGCATGGCAACAGCATTTATGAAATTGATACAAGACGAAGGCTGCTTGAATGATAGCTTTCGAAAACGAAAAGACAAACGACAGACACACACGAAGTGCCGCTGTATACAGAGGAGAGGGTGTGTTCACTATCAGATCTGTCTAAATAATTGACCAGACCGGTAGTCGGTTCGTTCAGTTATCGCGGCAATTTACACCGGCACAGTGTGTCCTAATGCGTCCATCAAAAACAACGGCCCGAAACACCTAATAGCCAAAAGCTTTCGTGTTTCGGCTCTCGTCGAGGGGTTATTAATTACCCGAAGGTCTCAGGATCTGTAGGGTTGAAACTCTCGAGGCCAAAGAACATCATACGAGCCTCGCCAAATCGCGGACGCAAGCCGGAAAACACTCACCAGAAATTAGGGGACACGTAGGGGAAGCTTTCAGTTGTTGGTATCCAAAGAATAGTTACCTGGAACAAATAAGGAGAACCATTAGTACGTCATCTAGTTATGAAGAAATATCGTTGAGGCGCAGAGCTGTATTATTCAATGGAAATTCGCAGTGTATATACGAATGAGGCAAAGAATCGTCACATGTATGTTGTGAACTCTTCATGGAAATAATGTTTTGATTCATCATCATTCAAGAAAATCCTATAATGTTCGAAGAACATCGTGCTAGTCGGCGGTGGAATGACGGGGAAGGAGGAAGGTGTTGGAGTTTTTCTTTTTTTGGAGGTTGTAAGCATCAGGAAAGACTTCACTAGTCAATGAATTCCATAACTTTGCCGTTCTATTGATGAATAATGCTTGGTAATGGCATGTTCCGAGTCTGACAGTGTAGGAGTGACCAGCCTGAGCTCGTCTGGTTTGTCTACTTGGAACCGCTCGTGTGTAGATCATGTGTGTTTATGATTAGATACATTCAAACTCATCGCCATTCAACTCCTCCAAAATGATTGTTCGCTTTCTGCTTTTAGTCAACACTGTATTACACATGACTCGAATTTAGACAAATATAATCGTGTGGTGATAATACTGGCAGTTGTTTAGTACAGTACTGTCGGTCCGAATGATGATAATTACCCGGACACAGTTTCGTCATATTATCATACCTGGAATTACTCGAAATTTGTTGGCACGAATGAGTTTTACTTTTTATTCTGTGGTATCGTGCGAAAATTTCATTCTTTTCAATCATGTGTTTTTTGATGACATTTCAGACAAGAATGACGCTACCACTGCAAATGTTGAGCGGTGATTTATTTTTTTATAACTCACAAAATTATTCGAAACTATTACTCAACGGGTAGAATTAATTATGTTTTCTGAAATTCTCCGACATGGCCTATCGGCAAAACAGATTTCCTTGTAATTCGTATCGACAACCTACTAATAATACATTCGTGTGACCACTAATGGATTACGTAGATATTTTTCTCATCCCTATATTTGTTGTTTTTCAGGGATTTTGACCAAGTTCAAACCAGAGATACGACTAACCGAATCAATCAGAAGGGAGACGGTCAAAAAATTAAAGATTGCGCCAATAAATTAAATGAACCTTGTACACGTATATAGATTTTTCGTAACGTGAATTTTCGAATCCCTATGATAACCATAAAAATTTTGGCACATTTGGTTTATTATGGGATACATAAATGGCATAAATATTATTACTCAAATTCTATATAATTAGATTTCAAAGTTATATAGGTAGGTAGGTAACTGACCTCTCACTATAGTAGTATTTAAATTCCATCAATGAATGAATATTATGTACCTATCTAATGAATGAATGTGTGTGAGCTGAGCTCAAACCATTCTGAAAGCCATAAAGTTATCAAAATAGCCATTATTACAATTTATGGTGTCTAATGATTCATTACAAACACCACTAAATAATTCGGCCATAAAAATAATATCAGAACCGCGACACCAGATTTACCACAACTTAGTTATAAAGTGATAAAATTTTATAGCTCTATAACATGAGAGAGGCTAAATGGATGTTTACGAGTTCGACATATTGTTACCAAATGAACATGACACTAATAATAGACTGTGAGGCTAATAATGACCCTTACGGTAACGGTACATTAGGGTGCAAGTCCAGGAAACTACTGTCATATTCTTTATTCAGACGCCGGAGAGATGTGCTCGTGCCGCCTATTCTTATCCCACGTGTCGTTTATTGCCATCTATGAGACTGTTTCGAAACTTCCCAAATTCTCTAGTTCCTGCCCTTTCCGCAAAGAGGGCGCTGTCTGTGGAACGTTGAGACGTCAAGGTTTATGTATATTTTTAGCATATTTGCTATTGATTGATGAGTTTCTTTCTTCGCTCTACCCCAGGAACTAGAGAGTAGCGGAGAAAGGAAATAAAGCGTGATTGTTTTCGGAACCGGGTTTATCTCGTGGAAAGCTAACACGGCGTCGGAGCGACATAGGGCCGGACAACCACCTACTAGGCCTGCCAACTGTTCTTTTCTTCTTATGAATTATGGTGTCGTAACTCATACAACGCCGCCCGCTTGGTCGGAAATACATTTTATTTTCCGGGGATTTTTGAGTTTACTTTTACTGTTTTTTAACTATCAACTATGCCATTAAATGTCATTAATTATTCGTACCTCAGAAAGGCTACAGTTTTTTGGTAGGAGTATGTGGTGAAAGAGGATTTATTTTCTATTACACCCAGGACACATTATTCATATCTATAGTAGGTATGTACCTGATTACGTATAGTTACACAGGGGGGTCCATTCAAGAAAATCCACACTGAGTAGGTGGATAAATAAACTGTTGAAAGAAATGATCGAATAAACTCATTCATCGAATATATACCAGGTGTCCCATTGAAATCGGTAATCAGTCGTATGCTGACCATCCTGGAACTATGTTATGAGTTATATATGCGGATATTTCAATATTTCAATAGGAAGAACTTATGTCATTCTTTGAGTCACTTTATATCATTTTAAAAGTTCTTTTTTTATTAGTAGTTTCACTTTTCTGCTCTGAGTGCTCAAAAATTGCATTGCTAGGGACAATTTATATGTATTACAGTAGCTGTAGACTATTACATGCACTGTGAGAATCCGTTGCTATTATTATTATTATTATATTATTATTGCTTGAAACAAAAAAGGGAAAACTAGTACTTTTTGAGTGAAGATAACTACCAATAATATGAATGAACTGACTGGAACTGAATTTGTGAAATGTCGATGATTGTTCTTTTGTTATAGATATTATTGATCTAATTTTCTATTATTGTTTTTTATTTTTACGTAATTCTGTTTGTCGTATAGTTCTTTCTTTCAAGTCTAATTGAAAAGTATTCAATGACTGATATATTTTTTTACTACCGTAATTATCTGATATGAAGCTAGTAGGAGAAATTTTGTTCCTAACACAAAGTGCCAAAGTACACAAAGTGCCTTTTCTGTACGCGAATACTCATACGATCTCCGATCTGCGTCATTCGCCTAACTGTATTTGCGTGCAAAAAAGTTTGGTTGCTGTCGTTTTTCTAATTTTCCATCAAATTATTTTCTAATGAAAAATAATTGTTTCTGTTCGTATTACCTACCTCTGAAACCTGCCGGAATAGAAGATTTGTTTTCGATAAAAAAACGTGAAACAGTTTCGCCATAAATCAAGCTCAGACCTTATTATTAGCTCGACTCAAGAGGCGTGTTTTCGAATCATGAAGTGAAATCTGAAATTGGGTACGTATTTAGAATTAGAAAATTATAAGGGTATAGAGCGAAATTAGAAGAGGTTAATAATCATGCATGCATGCTTTTCGATGAGACACAATCCTATGATAAGAAAAACATTTATTATTTATACCTACTACAGCACGTTGAAAAAATTAACTCACGCGCCAAAAATATTCACAAACCTATCACATATGAATGTCTAATGAAAATATCTAGATGAATCAACTGAGTACAGTCCTTTTGTAGAACCTAGGGTTTGCATTTTGTATTTCGCAGCAGTATATACGGTGTCCAATGTAAATCTTGTGAAAAGTCCACAAATAGTTCATCTCACTTCAGAATCTTCAATGGGACTTTTATACTTTGTGATGCATCATTCTGAAGGGATTTGATCAAGAATACTTCGATTTGAGACAATTGAGAATCTATCAAGTTTTATAGATGTTTCAATGGAAAAAAATTCTTGATATCACATATTTTCATCATAACGTGTCCTATATAGCTAATTAATTTTGATTTCGTTGTATCAGTGTATTCTCGATTCAATTTTCTCTAGATGATATATAAAAAGTATGGTGATCTTTTCTCATTGTAACGGTATTGATATAGTCACAATGAAAACGTATTTGGTGAATGAGTTCTATCTTGGAATTGTAATCGACGGGTTCGAATGATTTACACATTTTTACGATTTCGAAATAGAGGGGCCATAATAAATTACTCCTTCTGATGAATAATTCTTTATAAACTTGCCGAACAGTATGATATTTGCAGGAAGAATTTCATTTAATATATCTGTCAAATTTCATTTAACTATTCAATTGTGTGAATTTGATTTTCGACCTCACTGATCAAAATTCTCCTGTTTTCCAAAAAGTAGCCTCTATATTTTTTAACCTCTTATCATAACTACCGATCTCTTGAATCATCTAAGTATCTCCAAGTGGTATTGCATGGTACTTCAACCTTTGGAGGTAAGTAGGTACCTACTCGGAATTTCATGTGAGTTCAAGTTACTCATTAAGTTGTAATATAGTCAGGTCAAATTAGCACTAAAACATTGATACACAATAATTCCATTCAACAAAGTTATCAATGCTTGCTTATAACAATTCGACTGATTTCAAACTGATGCCATACTGGCCAAGGTCGATGAAATTTTTAGGGTGTACACCACGTCCGAAGCCTACTAAGTTTTCCGCCTCTTGGGTCGGGGTTCTAGCTTGGAACGGCCTTTCTAGCGATGGCCCCGCTGACCTGGGCCCGCCTTGCCATTATTAGCAAATGCTCGATGGGTGTGCATTCGATTTGATGGAGGGCTCACAGATATCTTCATTGTATACCCCCTGAATAATCATCCAGAGTAGGTACACATTAAGGTGCACCTGTGGGATTCATTATTCTTGAAGAGCGAAGTTACTATCACTCAAAATTTCGTATCGATCAAAGGGGCACGTTGCGGTCATTTTATCGTTCAGATGAAGGGGCAATTTCCTGTTGAAAAATGAATGAACTATGTATCGACGTGCTTCGTCGTCTCAGTTGACTATCGGTACTGAATTCTCATGCATAACCTAATGTGTCAGTAAAAATGCTTTCCAGGGGTATAAAAAATCTGATGATATAAGAAAGTTGAAAACTGCAATTGCTGTATCGGATGAACCGAATAAGAAATCGAAAATTGCGAAATAGCTCAAAAGTTTCTTTTGTAAAATTTCCACCCTGCATGTGTAAGTCCACCACAGGAAGTAACAAGATATATCAGGTCATTAGTATGAATATCAATAGGTTCTTCTACAACGAGAGATACCATTCATTAATAATATAATCATTGATTTTAGGATTATTAGTCTCTTATACCATGTCGTGCTAATCTATCATTCGAAAATTTCAAAATTCGACTATGCTCCTCAAATTGGGGTACATATTGGGTAAGATACAAGTACCATATTAATATTGATACCTTTCTATAATCCCTTCAGTATTCACAGACATTATTGCTGATTATGCTGATAATCCAGATAATGTAGATGATAATAATGACGATGAGGAGAATGAACCAGATAGGCCGGATAAGCCAGATTTGAATTGCCCAGACCGTTTCGTCAATTGGTGATTTCAATTTGTAATGATTGATGTTTGAACCTATGTGTTTGCCGTTTTTTTGAGGTCATCAAAAGCTGATTGAGTCATGAAATTTTGTTATTTTCATCCAAATGTGAATTGGAAGGATTCACTACTATGAATGAGATAACAAAGTATGCGGTCCAATAGCTTTTTTCTCAGAAAGAATGATTATTTCCTGGATTATACACGAACACCCACATATTAATATTATCAGAAGAACTCATCTTTGATTTTTTTCAACTGTGGACAACACGAAAGGTAAACTTACAATGTTCGAGGAACATCGTGTTAGCCAGCGGTAAAATTTTGGGAGAGAAGGAAGGTGTTGGAATCTTTCATGAAAGTTTGGAGGTTGTAAGCATCAGGAAAGACTTCACTAGGCGAAGAATTCCAAAACTTTGCCGTTCTATTGATGAATGATGCTTGGTATAGCGATGTTCGACAGGTCTCGAGCCTGACAGTGTAGGGGTGACCAGCCTGAGATAACGAATGCATTAGCTATGGCATATTATATTATTTGAATGATGTCAGGAATTGTCCAGTATGATAATGGACCGGTAGAGTACAACGCTTTGGAAGAACTGATCAAGTCACAATAATTGGTAAGAACGATATTGCATGGCTTTTCTGATTGTCGTGCAATCATTCATGAACGAAATGTGTGTTGTCGTATGTCAACAATTTCCAACGCGCTTGTGACATTTCTATGGACAACTTACGAAGTGCTGATTGAAGATACCACGAATCATTGCCGGAGAAGTAACGCAAGAACGCAATAACAAATTCGTCACTATGGCTATTGTCATGTGTTGATTCACTGAAATTGAAATTGCACACTGAAAATGAACTCACCGAATAACATTTATATGTGGTCTTGCTCACCTCACATAAGCACATAATAGCTATATATTCATTCATCCTCCTAGACAGCAATCAGACCTCTATAAAGTTAGTAGAACCTTCGATGGAAAATCGATGAGACCTAGTTTATTAATTGTCGGATGATGTTCGAGAATTTGTCGTGAAAGAAAAAAAATTGTCGCGCCCTTAGTTTTTTTTTTTATATGGGGTGGCTTTGCTAACTTAATATTAAGTTAGCAGAGCCACTACGATTAATCGACAATTGAACTTCAAATTGGATCGCCGTTGTGACCAAAATTTGTCGAGTAATGGTCGAAGTCCAGTAGAAGTGAAAAAATTGATATAGCAATTTTTTTGACGCAGATATTAGTAATTTTCATTAGATATCCTCGAATTTGCGAGAATTTCGAATATTTGGCAACACGGCATCAATATTTCCACTTCCACGAGAAGATTCATAAAGGAGATGAATCTTTCGATATTTTATACCAATTCTTGCTCCATAACGAATTAGAAAAATATTATACATAATGAGTAATATATAAATATGATTCAAGATACGAACACATTCGTGTAACTTGGTTGATATTGTTTCGTTCGCTTTGAAATTCACCAAACATTTGTCGAATGACCAAAACATATTTGTCGTCGAAGAGAATAATTTGTCGCTCCCTTAGTTTTTTTTTATCTTTCTCAACTGACTAGCAATTCAGGTCACAGTTACTGTTGAGGACAAGTACAATTCAGTATACTACCTCTACATCAAATTCACAAAGGTTTCATGTACATCGCACCTTCGGTGTTAGCAAACAACTTCTTGAAAGTAGATACTTGTGCATCTTGGGTTGAAAACTACGATGATTACACTTCAACTTATATAATTATTGTGATGATCAAAACCATAATCCGACTCGACGGAGAAAAAATAGCCACCAACTGGGCTTCTCAACTTAGTCAACTTTGACTGAATATGGACTGTGATCCGTCTCGAAGGTATATATTTATCATGTATGTATAGTGAATGTATCAATAGTCGATGAGATTGATTGGGAAAATGCAACATTTTATTGTATTTCAACTCAATATCAATGATGCTGAATTTTCCCTATCGATTTCAAATTGGCGTCATTGGAAATTAATCAATATTATATTTTTTCATGACATTTCAATATTTCACTTTCATTCCTCCAAGTGATGACCCAAGTGACAAGAACATGTGTTCATCAACTATGTTTTCAGGATTTGGTTATTCTGATTACATCTATAATCATCCTCAATGTCGATAAATAATGGATATAATGTGCAGATAATAACCACTTCATATAACGATAATGCTGTCAATGAATGTAATATTACAACAGGTTCATTTTCCTTTATTATTATAACGATACAACAGATGCGTGGGTAAGCTTAATGAATAATCGACTTGATAGTATAAAAAGTCTTGTAGCTACTTATACTTAATTACGTTGTTGCAATTTGCAGTCAAGTCATTGTTCAATTGTGTACAGATATTCATCTCTATGTGGTTGGATTTTTGAATATGCGTTTGACTATAATATGTACATAAATGAAATAGATGAATTGTGATGAATTTAACATGAAATATATAAGATACAAACTCGTCGAAACATAGGAACTGGATTCAAAGAACATATTGCTCAGTTCAGGTCCAATCGGTTCGACAGATCGAGCGTTGCCCAACATATTCTTGAGACTAGTCATCCAATATACTTAGATAATCTGAAACTTCTCAAACATAAACGAACAATTGAGAATCGGATGGTTTGGAAAGAATTTTCATTCATCTTATGAGCAAATAATGATGAACCAAGACCTTGGTCCTATTCCATATTCTTGATCATTCGATTTGCTGACTGGCCAATTATTGAATTGTTCGCCGGCTGAATGGTGATTTCTGGATAATATATTGAAAGATACTAAGGAGTCGCTTATCTATTTTACTTTTCAGGTCTTCTGAAAATGGCAACTTAGTTGCCGAAATAAGTTGGGTTTTTCAAAATATTGAATTGTGGTTTTTATATAATTTGTATTTGTATTTGTATCGAAATGATATTTTGTTAGAGAAAAAATATTATCGATAATGATCGAACAGATGCTAAAGATCCTAACTAACATTTCATCAACCTACTCAGTTTCCAACGAAGATTTTTCTGATGCTGCTGAAGTACAACTGGTTTCTGATCACATTCATGAATTTCCTTTTCTTAGGTGAACCAACGGAAAAATAGATCTGGGTGAGTCGGGAGAGAATGTCAATATTTCGAAGTTCACATTTGGGGTCCCAAATAAACACAAATGTTTCTGTATAAACTAGTTCCTGGCTGCTCTCGAAACACATAGCAGTAAACACTATTCATTTCATCTTTTTGTTCAAATCATTCACTTCTAAAAACAAGTGAGGATGGTTAGCTCGGGTCGTCTATGAATTATAGCGGGTTTGTTTTTTGTAGTTCCTTTATTGCATTTATTTCTTTACCCACACCTGCGTACGTATCGTATCAGCAAGGTTTGAAGTAACAGGAGATACGCCACTGATTCTGCTCTCAGCGAAACGGATGTTTTTCAAAATGCAGATCTTGATATGAGCAATCAGATAGTGCTTTACAGGGTGTCGTTAGAACACCGCTCTGTCCATTGTGCTGTCCGCCATATCAAGAATTTGTAGATGATATGAGAGCAAGAAAGAAAAGCTGAGAACAACTCTCGCTCAAGTGAAAATAAAAGATTTACATTGTAGTTTGCATATTGCCGTTCGACTTGTCTAAATGTCTTTCTATTTATGCATGTATGTGAACTAGGGAAAAAGACAACCGGTATGAGCGAACCATCGTTTCTGAGCAATCAGGGTAACTTGTTTATACCTGGAGCAATGCAAAACTTGTTTCGGATGCGAATAATTTACTTGGAATCAAATCGGTTCATGATAATTCTCATAATTGGAATTTCAGTTGTAGTTCTAGTTGTAGTTTATAATAATAATTTGAGTAGAGTTTGATAGTTGAAGATTGAGAATGTTACTGTTTCATAAATAACCATTTTGAAACCTAATAGATACTTTTTTCATTTATATTTCGCTATACTCTTCTATAGTGGCCTCCGACTGATTACCACATATGAAAACTATACTAGAAATGCAAGATCTTGAAATTAGCTTAATCGTCATCCTAAATGCAAGTATAATATGTCAAATAAGTCATTACTGCAAGATGAATCTTGCGATTAGTTCAATTGATGAAGAGATCTTGCAATAATTGCAAGATAAATCTATTGATTATGCTCTAATTGCCCGAATTTTCCAATTAGCTCAAGTGCTAAATAAATTTGCCAAGAAAGACCTGATCGCAAGATTTACAATTCGTTCAGTTGACAGAATAATCTTGCAAATCTGTTGGTATCTTGTATGTCCGTTCAGCGCCTTCATGGGATGATGACAAAGTCAATGTATGGAGGGTACGGGTTATATGGTATGTGTGGTAAGCTTTTAGACATAGGTTAAGTTAACAGACATGAAGTTGAAGCGGCATAATAATCAATCGAAATATAGAAAAGCAGCCATAAATTTCATATTTATAATCATTTCAGTAACTAGATGAGGTAACAGCTGGGAATTGTTATATACGGAAGAAGTTCAGTATTATATATAGGTAATATATGTGTCTCCTATACTATAATTCAAGAACGTATCATTCGAGATTCCAGAAAAATAGCGATCTTGTATCCTTCATATTTTCTTACGGCACGTTCCGGCTATGAGGAAAAAAAGGAATTTAAAACGCTCATGGGTAGATGAAGTCCGACTATTTTCAAACTGCTGATAATTTATCAACGTCCGCAGCAGGCTGTGAGCGGCCATTACTCTTATGGCCTCACACAAACGTGCTGATTACTGCTAAGAAACAATGTGGGAATACGCACGACTGGGCCAATTATCCACAAAAAGATAAACGAACGATTACTCGATATCGAAGATGTCGATGTATGGGTTGAGTTGACATCTCTATATGAGAAATACTCGGAATACTCATATAATAATAATAAAAAGCGGTCTTTATTGACTATGAGGAACTACAGTAGTTGCATATATGTTGAGTGGAAAAGAACGATCATAGTGAAAAGGTGGAGTATCAGCTTTCGCTGTTTTCAAACTCATCGACCATGACCACAAATTTGTATACAAAATAAGCCAACCTAGTGTAGTCGTAAGTTTTCGATTGTGAACGACCTATATTCACTGGGAAGCTCTGAAAAATATAATAATGTAAAGCAATGAATAATTCGTCATTCGATGGACCATCGAAAAAAGAGTATCCATATATTGATACAGGGGAGTTGTTTCACTTTCCCCGCCCTATTTTCTAGGTTCCTGGATGTTTTTCGAGCTAAACTTTTTTCTAATTCCTCGTACCATTCAGAAAAAAGTCCCCTTTTGTAAAATTTGGATTTGAGAGAGATCGATTGAAAAGTTAGTGACTACCGATAAATTGACTTTCAATTTCCATGTAGACGAAGGATCGTTCTGAATATAGGCTTATTGAGTATTATATAGTATTATAGTAGGCATATAATTTCATTGATAGCTATCGTGAAAAAAATCATAGGAAGGTTCCTCAGACAAAAAAGAATTGTTATAGGTGTAATGAACATTTTCGAAGAAGTTTGGAGATACTGCATGTTTAGCACAGACAGATCTTTATGAATTTATAAAAAAAAAATTGAAATCGAGATTTTAGAAATATTTCATTTTGTTTCTATTCACTTTGTTCGGCCGTCTAGAGAAATAGTTTATATTATCTTCTCTAAAAGAAAGCAAGATACGAAAAACATCGGGAAATAAATCCGTTTTATTTTCAATTTCTCAATTTCGAAATGGCATTCAAACGATCGCTATATACATTGAGCATCATAAGTGTTACCCCACGCCCCCTATTCAACTCATTACTAGACTCTTCGCCGAGACACATCGACTTTTGATATTTACTATTGAAAATTAAACTATTCATACAGGAATGTTTATTGTAGAAACCAAAAGGCGACGTATCTCGGCGATATTCCTAACACGAGTCCAGCATCACGCTCCGCTAGTAAAATAATAGTACAAATTCTCTCATCACTTACGTACCTACCTACTACTTTGCTGTTGCAAACAAACCTATACCGATTCTCAAGAAGATCGATAATAAGGGTTTCAGGTGAAAACTGATGAAAAAAATCCGATTTTGGTTTTGTTCGAAGAATTAACATCACTCTCTAGAGAATTTACAGAAGTAAGCAGGTGTACAATCATTTACCAACGGAAATTACAAGTATTAATGATATGAAGCACTTCAAATATAACGTTAAAAAATTCTCAAAGGGAAATGTTTTTATACCTTAGAGGAATACTAAGCTTATAGGTTTGTAGTCATTCCATGAGAAGGGAACTGTGGTATATTTTCTTGTTTTTTATAATTGTATACCTATATATTGTTGTTCAGCCACGTCAATACGTAAATGTGTTTGGTCTTTTATATAATTATTTTATTTCATTCGAAAATTTATTTCTTACAGCAGGTATATATACTGTTAGGTGGACTTCTATTTTGACTTTGTCGACAAAATGTAATCATTTTAGACAATAAAGCATATTTGATTTGATTTGATTTGATTTGATTTGATTTAGAAAGACACAGACATAGAGAATCCATCTGAAATTTCTCTTTCATGATATATCTCTCCTTCCACCGGTAATGCTGGCAACCGTGAATTTTTGTTCATTCTCAGTTGTATAGGTACCCTGTATTTCATTCAATTTTATGATTTTCCTTAAAATTTTAGATCAAATCTATCATAACATTTTTGATCTATCTAACTCTTCTCGAAGAACTGACATATGCGAATACTCTTGATAATAAAGGAATAAACATGCCCAAAAATGTAGTGAAGCGAATGAGGAGAATTCTAAATCTAAATTCAATAAATGAATGAAATGAATGATTCTAATTCTAAATCTGAATATTTTCCAATGGAAACCCAATTCTCATTGTTTAATTCTACAAGGAACTATCGAATAATGAATGGATATACTGAAGGAGATTACAGAATGACGATGGCAAATTTCTCAAAAAATGGTGATATGATTCAGTGACAGTATTTTTCGAGCAGTTTAATTTATCCTCAATACGGATCTGCGCCCAGCTAACGACCGGAGGGGTGTTTCACCCCCAGAACACACTGTAGCGCCACCTATCAAAAATCCTCGAAAGTTCAGTGTTCACGATATAGTGACTAGGGTGCGCTGGTAGACATAATAGGGTAAGTTGAAAATGTGTTCAGAATTTTTAATGTTTTAGAATGAATTTCCTACTCGCTTCGAAAATTTCAAATCATACATAACTAATCTTGTTGTTGAACTATCCATTCGCAAAAACGAGCAGACGGTGCGGTGCGACATCTAACATCGAAAATGTCAACTTCCAGGATGAATAAAAGTTTTCTTTAGGCTACATGCTGTTTGAGGAGGGTATTAGGGTAAGAGTGATTTTTCGGTTTCTAAAATAATTTGGTGTAGTTTAATTGTGACAGAAGACTAAGATTGTAACAATGATCAGCGATTGCAAGAGATATTGCTCTACGCCGCAGTAAGGCCAGTATAAATAAATATTTCAGTACAGATATTTAACAAATACAGAGTATATTAGAATGGCGGAATATTTGAAAAAAATAGGAAACATATTCCTAATACTTACATGTCTGTGTGCAGCAAGCTGTTCTTAGAAACAGTTCCAAAGGTAGGTAATTGCATTCATTTGAGAAAAGAATATGTCCAATCTAAGTTTTCGCATGCCCTCATTCTCCCAAGGGGAATGGCATCTAAATGCCCAAGTTCAAATCTTGTGACCAGGTATACCAGGTGACCAGATATACGATACGATAATATTATTATGAATACCAAATATCAAGTAATGAACAATGTGTGTAGTATGTGTATCATACATCCCTACACATGAAAACCACATTACTAATTATGAACCTGATACTGCTGAGGTGATGATATGTACGAAAATGATATCAAAAATTCTATGAATTTCAGCTGACACCATGATTCCCTTTTTTTTATCTGAATTTTTATAGATATAAATCACAGTTCTCCAATACCCGCACTTGAGTAGCTGAGAGCTCCTTCTTGAGAATCAATGATGAAGCAGATACCAACTTAGAAGAATGATATAAATTATAATCATATTCCTGGGATGCAATAATAATCTCACTCACTCAACAGGAAAATACCAATTGCCAACATTGGTTAAAAATATCTTTTATGTGTATCCATCCTAAAGAAGTTATACAGTGAACTCAATTCATCAGAACATGTTCACGAAGTTCTTCAATCATTCCGGGAATATATCAACTTTTCAAAGACTACGTGAATAAAAAATGTCAAACAAACATTCTCCTTTTTCGATGATTCCTATGCATGACGAATTCAGTTTTTTGCTATCGGAATAGAATCTCGGACCAAATCGCATTCTTACAAAAACAAGTATGACGTTAGCCTAGAAAGAAGCCGACACTTCAATCAATAAATCAGTCATGTGATGTGAGTGACCAATCGAACAGGCGGGATCGCGAAATGATTTAATGCCCGACCCGCCACTTGCGCCCATGTGATTATTATTATAATAACGTTTTTTAATACCTTGCCTTCAGCTAAAGCCGTGAATACGATCACGACTGCCCAACACTCGACGTGAATATATACAGGAGAGTCAGTGTGACAGACAAGGTCCACTGGATTTGTTGGCTCATTCGAATTTTCTTTCAAAAAAAATATCTTATCACCAAATAGATATATCATGATTTAGATCTGGACGCTTGTTAAAGATAACGCCAAGACTAATACCTATCAGGTAGTTGCTTTGAAGCCGCGATTTTCACTTGCTCAGAAAGAGGCATTTGCAAGACCTTGCAAAATATGAAATATCTACTGTTACAATGTTCATCTTGAAGTCATGATATGTATATGACATGCAGTATAAAGGTCGAATACAAATGAGAGAAAAAATATATAGGTAGTTACGATATTAGTAGTGAAGCTATGCCCAATACTATACTCGTGAACACCAAGTTAGGTAAATATAGAAATATTGAATGTTGCAAGCATTTGAGATCATTAACGTATATTTATGACAGAGAAGCCAGATGATTAGAAAACACTGACATCTCGAACTTTCAGAGAAAAAAATTAGGCTGAAAAATACTCGCAAAAATATAGTTTTATATATTGTAGATACATATAGATAGTAATCATTTTCTGGTTTTGTTCTTGCTCAACCTGAAAATGTGATTTGATTGTAGAGTCTCCATTCTATGCTTTAATGTCACATACATATCTAGAGTATATGACTTAATTCAGCACATATGACTAATAAAATCTATCTATATGAAATATTGAAGGTACTCACACTTCCTCAGCCACGCATATAATCCATGAGCTCACCTGAAACACATGAAAAAAATTTAATATGAATAGATCCGTGCATAACACCTTATGTAATCATATACGGCAATTTACAGAATCAAAATCACCTAAAAACAAACTGCTATGTGATATATTTTCAGACTTTCCACAATTCTTCAGTCGGTTGAAAGATGAATTGAATACACTATTCATTCATAAATCAATCTCCTAATATGTAACATCACATCAATAAGTTCTGAATTCATGAACTCCAACCATTTTATCAATGAAAATTGTGTGTAAACGTTTAGTCATCAGGATAGTATCTCATAAGATTACCATAATGGAAGCAAATAATGTTATAAAAGTGAGGAGAATGGGTGGAAGGTTTCCGCTTAATGGTAATGAAATTATAGTGATTATTGCGACAATAAGGCCAGATTGAATAAACATTAATTAGGCAAATTAACTGTAATCAACAATTAAATGTAATAGATATAAGAATTAGATGAATAGGTAATTGGACATTAGCAATATGGTTTCATAATCATGGCACCTTTTTCTTGCAGTCTGTCGGTCTCAAGTTTTGATGATTACTACTTATGCTTATTTACTGTTCAACATGACTTGTCGTCGCAAACGGTGCATATTATGTATTCACTTCAATCATATAAATATTATTATAATATGTAGTTTCCCCACTTTGAGGTGCAGGAATGGAATACGGAAGCTGTCACATCTGCTAAGTGATCAGGTAGATGTCGACTTCTCAACAAGTGATGGGTTACAATATTCAAACTCAATTGATAGCTGTCATGTGGATTCAACACGTCGTAAAACGAATCGTAAAAGTCATCACAATAAACATGAATTCAGTCAGAAACATTAAACATTACTAATTATTACACACTCCAGCGATCTATTATTGGTTACAAAGTGTGATGATCTTAGTAGTAAACTTAA
The DNA here is from genome assembly GCA_963576655.1 of Gastrophysa polygoni. Lineage (NCBI taxonomy): Eukaryota > Metazoa > Arthropoda > Insecta > Coleoptera > Chrysomelidae > Gastrophysa > Gastrophysa polygoni. The sequence continues at coordinate 9,359,339 of OY755089.1, read as the reverse complement.
TAGCAGAAAAATAATAGTTTTGTATAAACAACCAGAGTGGATATGATGTTCTCGTCGCACTTGGCCGTGAACGGATATGAGTTCTGTTGACATGATTGGAGTTGCCTCTTCATTCATTTCATTGAGTGTGAATTAGATAATATACAAGGGAAAGTAGAAACAATAGAATTCCAGAAGTTGTTTTCTTGCTTTGCTTATGTTTACAGGTATAAATACTGATGATATAATTGGTTTTCTCAATCAGATAATATCAACTATTCTATAAATTTCCGGTGATAACTGTGTAATTCGAAATATTTCATCAGGTAGTCACTGAGTCTGATGTCAACAAAACAAGTAGGTAAGTATATGACTATCAGGTCATATCTATATTCAGTGAGCAAAATAAACAAGTGACTTTCATGTAATGGACGTGGAGAACTTTATAGTAGGAACATGTTTTCTTGAAAAATTTTGGATTTCTGTTTTCTGCTTATTGAAGTGTTCTGAATATAAAATGTTCATTGCCATAACAAATATATGGAGTTGTGAACTCTTTTGTCTCAAGGCCATACGAGAAATTATCAACACATGAACGATTTTTGAGGCAAACTTTTTTATCGAAAATAGTCTATTTTCATAATGTTGAAGTAGAAATATTATCATTAACAAATATTATTATTATACCCAATGGGAAACCTATGGAAAGATTTTTTCGAGCATTGATTATCTTTAAATCACGAATTCGATGCACCAGAAATATTTTTACAGAATACTGTAAGATACCTATATACCTACCTAAGTAGATACCTATATTCCAAACGAATCGAATAGATATTTGTGTATTTAGAGCGCAAAATTGTGAGCGGTAATCTTTCGGGAGCGGCAATAACAGTGCTCGAAATACACACAAGGTTTTTTGTACAAACGCACTTCATCCAACAAAAATATTGACAAAATATTAGTATGATCATTGATTACTTGTATTTCAATTCGTAATCCACTAATCCATATTTTCAAAGAAAAATAGTAGAAAATGACTGTTGAATAGGAAAAAAGCCATATCCGACCACGAATCGAATCCGGATCATCCGGGTGGTACGCTGCACTTCAGAACCATAAGCCTTGTAACTACGCAATGTAAAATACTGCCTAATAAATATATGTAATTGAAACAATATATGAAGATACTGTTCTTCTGATAACTGAGAATAAAGGATTGTTGAAATTTACATTTCTTAGCAGTACCTATTCTTCATCGGGAGCATCTTGTTAAAATTTGTAAACGTGTTCTTAGGTAGATGTTTCAGATTTCTTCGCTTTATAACCAACAGTCTGTTTTGGGAAATGCGATGAGTTCAAGGTACCTACTTATTGATTTCGACATTATTTTTGACATTCACACATGAACGTATCATCTAATATATAGACCAAAGAATTGATGACTCCAAAGTGTTTGATTATTCCTCAAAATGAGCCAGTAACACGTTTTCCTGAATACTTCGTCACCTTCTTGGAGTGGCCCCAATTTATGAATTCATCACATTTTGTAATTCATATTATTTCCTTGATATCAACTTTTGCACTCTCTACTATATCAGGAGGCGTGTTTAATAGTTCATCGTCACTATTTTCCATCATTCAAGAATGGGCTTTTCAACAATAGGAAAGTACCTACCTATACGGTGCAGAAGCGATGCGAGCCTATTTCAATATTTCCGCTTACGAGCGCAAATGCTGTCACAAAATGACATTGCTCAGAAAAGTCAACTTTGTGATGGGCTATTTTGTTAAGCGGTTATAGAAAAAGAAAATCATGAACCAGGAATACCGAGAAGGCGACTTAAGTGTTGCATTTTAATGCTTCACTGGGCACACTGAAACTATTTCAACAATTTCATACTTTTCAACAAGAATCATGATGTAGAGGTAATCCAGGTGCATTCGTGATATAACACAATTTACCTCTATAATTCATATCTTTCACGTGCAATTTATGACCTATTTGTTTCATTTTATTTATTGCTAATGATACAGATTTAATCCGCAGAGCAATTCGATTTCCATACGTTTAGATAGTGTTGAATATATGTAAATATGTATGTTTACTTCACGATATCCGTTTCACTATGCGAAAAAAATGAATGTTTGAAATCTATCAATCTGTACAAGTTGATTTATCTTCGTTTACATTAATCACAATTGAAATTCGACGAAGATCAATTTCTATCAATGCAAGAATATGCAAAAAATGATGCAATAAGCAAAACATGTGAATATAACAATGAATATTGCAACGGCCAACTATACAGTGCGTCCAATAAAGTAACGCATAAGTTCATTATTGGCTAAATTAACACTAAAATTAAAAATTCCCAGAACCGGTCGATTTTTGATCAAAATTTACTATTTTTTCAGATCCCAATTCATTGTACAGGGTGAACCAACTTCTTGTGATGACGTCATCGCCATTTTTTTTCAATTGGAATCCCCCGTTTTTTCAATTTCCGATTGCCCGGCTGAACTGATTCCAAAAATGTATAATACATTGCTTCAAATTGGTACGGGGTGAGCAAAGATGCGAAAATTTCAAGTAACTTACGCAGTAATAAATAAAGAATAAACGAAATGAACAAATTAAATGAAATTACGTATTGTCATACAACTATTGTGATAAACTATCAAAAACACCCTGCATTATCTTTAACATTGTATCTAAGAGCTTTTATTATAATTTTTCATCATTTTTTATTGAAAATCTTTGTTTGTTTGTTTTTGGTGGTATATCACAATAATTGCATAACTACGTAATTTTATTCAATTTGTTCATTATATTCAGTAACGTATAACGTTCCATGAACAATTTCCATAATTTTCTTGCATTCTTGCCCACCCTGTACAAATTTGAAACAACGTATTACATTTTTGGAATCAGCCCAGCAAGAGCAATCCGGAAATTGAAGAAAGGGGTTCCATTTAAAAAAGAGGTGATGACGTTATTACACGAAGGTGGTTCACCCTATATATTAGATTGAGATTTGAAAAAAAAAGTAAATTGAAATCAGAAATCGACTCGTTTCGGGAATTTCTAATTTTATTTTTTATGTAGCCGATATTGAATTTTTGTGTTACTTTATGAACGCACTGTATATCAATTACTTAGAATGAAGTTCCAGGAAGACCAACATACGGCCGATTGTCGACCTCAGCGGGACACCTGGTTTATAATTATTTCAAGCAAAGTTCAAACATATATTCCAAAAACTTTTTCTTTGTAAGGAATCCTATTGAAATATCAACATATTCAAAGTATGTTTTTACCTACCAGTATTTTATTGACTGACTAATAAATCATTCGATTGAAGTACATCAAAACGATAATGATGACATGAAAATGATATTGTGCATGATTGAATTTTGTTCAAAATAAATAACTTGGTGTTTAAACGAACTATCCATAGTAACTTTATTTGAAGTAGTGGTTGGAGACTTATGTTGGAATATTTTAAACAACTAAACGATTATAATGGTGGTATTTGTTCTTTATGTTAGCGGAATCTTCCAATTATATTATTTGCATATTTGGCGCTGGTGCCAGCATCTCAGATCGATTTCAGAGGTCTGTCGAATAGATTCCTTCTTCCTATACTATGGCACGGTCCATGAGTTTCGGCAGTCGGGCAACGGAGGGCGTTACAAATTTAGCTACCCTCTGGCGAAGAATGTACGAACTAGAAGATCGATTGTCCCTACAGGAATCTGCCCTGGGGTGGAATCTTCCTATCTCTCTGCGCAAACACCCTTACAGGGAACTAGCGGCAATCTATTGTAGCTTGCATAATTTTTTGTTAGAAGTCACTGGCATCAGATATTTGATTTCATATCGGACAATAAGTATCAAAGAAGTGTTTGGAGTAAAGAACCACTTATTATCTACTTTCTGCGATATTGTGTCGGAAATACCTAAATGGTGGAAGAATATTATCAATATAAATATATATTTTCAATATTGTATTACGTATGAAGGTCACAGAGAGAGAAAACGAATTCCGAAATTTACAGACAGCTAGAAAAAATTGTAATTCAGAATATTGTTTCCATTGGATCTCATAAGCACTTACTTACGGGTGGTCCAGAATTTATAGGGGTTTTTCTCAATGAACATATGCCTCCAAAAATGCACCATGTTTTGGATCGATTGGAATAGAGGTTTATTATTTAATATCTATAGGAATTTCAAGAAATATCCTACGAAACAAAGGTGGATTTATTTCGTCAAGTTCATCGTTAATCGTTCACCAAATATCAACAAAACATAATTTTGCATTCGTGCAACGAAGGCCGGGCACAAATTTAATAAATCGAAAAGTAATTTTATTTAGCGAACACCTCAGAAAAATAATGCATACAAATCTGGACCTCCCATATTATATAGCTAATATGAACGTAAGGCAAGGAAAAAATATACGTGAATGTATTATTGATGTTGGATCCAATATTGCATTATTTACGGTATACCTTGAGAATTTTAAATAATTTCAGGCACGTACATACTCATCAGACGATTTTTGAGGATAAAAGTTGGAGCCATGTGTTTTTGCAAAAGTTTCGTTTAAATTAAGACATCGCAGTTTCAATCATTCCTGAAAAACGCTGCTAATGATCTCAAGATAAAATTTTCTGCCTTGTTGATTGATATCTTCTTGGGGTACTGTGGAGTACACAGCTGGTCATGAAGTTTTTGCACACAACTAGCAACCTTGTAGATATGATTTCTATTTTTGAGAGACAGCGAAATTTTTGGAACATTGGTAGGTATCATTTTATAGCATTTTCTTCAATAGGTTATTATTTTAGGAATCTCCCAACAACACAATAATATAAATTAATTAACATCACTTAAATTATACCCTGATGTATAACTGGGTGAACATTATAAACATCGTTCATGAATTTCCACTCCATTGTCCAGTACTGACGAACAATCGATTATAGAAATTCTGCGAAGCGAAGTGCAAAATGTTTCAAGTATGTATTAAAGTATGTATGTGTTTCAAGTAGTCCTGGAAATACTATCGACTCTCGACCCAATAATAATATGTCTGCACTGACTGCAACTGATTTTGTTGGCGAGGTTTGTATTGGATACTTATTCCGTCTGTTATGAAAGATTCGACTTTTGTGGACTATGAACTCGACAGAAATCATGATGTTTTTCTCTTGTGCATTGAATCGTTCACCATCATGAGGAATTCAAATTAGAAATGATAAATAACATTCATCATTCATCTAATTGACATCAATAAGTCACAGTATTACAATTCAATGATGGACGAATCAAGCTCCCACTTTCAGGTTCCTAGTGATATTCTTTCTCATGTTGTGATAATTCATGAGAGGTAGATGTTGATTTGGTGTATTTCCAGGACTTTGCCTGAATAGGTATTGACTTCCATTTTTCTTTCCTGAATAATTTAGACTTCATTCCGGATGAGTACATTAAGTAGTTCATCTATTATGACCTCTTTAACGATTTTAATAATATGAGAGCTTTATCCAAGTAGGTATGAATAGATAATTCAATGGTGAATTCATATCGGTAGAGGCAAATAACAACCAACACGAGGTTCGATACATTCATTATTCTTTCTAATTTAATTCAAGGCAAGGTATATATTTCAACAGGCCCAATTTATTGACAAACAAATCCAGTACAAGCCCACCAAGGTGTTACCCGCTCCCATAATTTACACACGTTTTCTAACCTACCGCACGAAGGAAACGGGAAGAGAATGAGTAATTTTGTTTATATATTTTATTCGATTATAATTATTGCGATTTTTATGCGAGACGCAAGCTCGACCTGGTCGTAAATACTGTACGCCAGTGCATCTTCTATTGTGTGGTCTAATAGGACAATTTATCAAACATCTAACGTCCAAGTGCCATTTTTCTATTAGAGTATGTATATATATACTTGTGTGTCACGATAAGCAGGGCTTTTCATGAATATTCTAATTGAAACTCGATACTATAAATGAGTTGTCGATAACACTAATTGGTAGAAATATTTATGCCACCTGGCTCAAACGTCACCTCAAAAATGTTTAATTTATACCCATTTTGAAAGATAAATACTCGACACCCGGATGATTGATGACCACGACAATTTACATGTTCAATGTGATAATATGTAGGTATTATATAAGAAGAGAATGAGTTCATAGGAAAACGAATTAATTTTCCACCATTTTACAACGAGTTGAAGGTGGATTCATTCAAACTAAGATGAATTCAGCACTAAAACTAATGAGATAAAACCGTGTGATGCGGTTGGAAGTGTTCATGCAAGAAACTAAGGTATTAAAATTAATCCAAAAATCGAGAAAGTTGGCTAACATTCAACTATGAAATTAATTTCTTCCATGCGGCACATGCGTCCAACTCTATCATCAACTTGCCAACGGCCATGGCAAAGTTCCGCATAGCTTACTGCTTTCAATACGGCTGTCTTCATTTAGTTCTCTTGGTTGAAGATGATTTCAATTCAGCTCAGCATTTATTCAGGTACTGACATTGCGACACAAGCTTGGACATGAATTTCTATCTCTTGTGATTTGTGCATGAACACCAGTTGTTCTTAAGTTTGAAATACTTGTGAATCTTACATTCTTTTTAGTCTAGTTTGAAGTTTTTTATGATACCCATCTGGTCGTGATGCATTCCTATATATGTCAATTTACGTTCTCCTCTTCACCCATTTGGTGAACATCAAACATAATAACAATGAATTTATTCGGGTAACTATCATTTGAAAAGTTGAACATTTTCATTTGTGGCCAGACGAGATACCTTTCATGGAATGAAAACTAGAGTGATCCATTTTGAGAAATTGAGTCACATGCTTGTTATCATAAGTCTTATTATGACAAAATGTGACAGTAATAATATTTATTTTTCCTGAAAATTATTGTTTCGAAATTATTTCTTCATTATTTCGGAGGCCCGCTGAGTATAATAGCAGCAAGAGGCTAAATATAAATTTCAAAAGTTTTAAATGGGTGTGCGTGGCTCTATACTAAAAGTTATTTTTTAACCCGTATATTCATGAGAGCTTTTCAACTGCTTTGATGACAGAAATACACCCTCTTGAGGTTTATGTGTTAATTTCGTTACGCATTCTGTTTATACCTACAAAAATATTGATTTGTACCCTGTATAGCAGAGAAAGAATTCCCACTTGGTAAGTAAATACCTTCACAGAGTGATTTACCTAGCTAACTTCGGGAAAATTAGAAGGTATATTTTTGTAGTATCAACAAAGTTAACGTACGACTACATTCACCCAACATCAGGAAATCAGTTTTCAAGAAAACAAAAATACATTAAATCATATTTTTGCAGAGCACTGTCAATGGCTCGAAATCTAAAATGGAATTATCGGTCAATTGCCGCAAGTCGTATTGGGAAGAGTCGTAACAATGTTGTTTCCATCTAAGCACCCTATTGTTTCTTATGCAGTTGATTTTAAAAGGGATATCAGGGAGTTTCGTTGTTCATCGACGCTCGTTTTTTTTGTATTGATAAAAATCACTGGTCCTTCATGAAACCGTATTTATATTGAACTATAAAAAAATAGTTCAATTCATCTCGTAGTTGCTATGGACCAAGTGTATGTCAAGTCAAATAGGGCGAAATGAGTGAACTTCAGTATTCATCACAGTGTTTGGACATTATCAATATTTCTACATGATAGTTGAGGAATTTTTTAATTTGGGCACAATTGACGCGGTTGGCGAAAATTATAGATAATTTGATAACTACTTATATGGTAAACTATAGATGCCTTTGATATTTTTGTACTGTTCTTATATTGAAAGGCTTGATTTTGGTTCTTTCAACTATGTCAATCATAAAAAATTATTGAGTTCTTTTGATATGTTGTGAATAACTCTTTCTACGAATTTGTGTAAATAACAATATTTTTTCCGTTGTTACCAAATGAAGAATATTTTTTCAATGATAAGCAAGAGATTATCCAAAATGAAAAACCAGAATAATAATGTAAGCGAAATGGATGATGTGCAAGTGAGGAAGCATGTGAAGGAATAAATATAGGAGATCGCGTGTTTCCTACGAGTGTGAAATATAACGGGATATTCGTTGTGTCAGATACTCATCTAGTTTATGGCTGAATAAACGTTTCTCCAAATTACGCTGTCATTTTCTGGGTGAAATAGAGTGAATTTTTGTTTGATGTTCTAATGAAAAATCACGGCATCGACAATTAGCATAGGATTGCGCCTATTCTTTATAATATATCACGTACATTATGTTTCTATACAAAGAATTACGTCGAATGCCATAGTGGTCCAGATTCCTGTATTCACCTATAGACTGTAGATCCGATATCCTTAACTAGCATACAAGTTCTTCGAGGACTTCTGAGTATTGCTTAGTCAGCTAAGGAGATACGTAACAATAACCATATCAAAACGATACCTATATGTGTAAGTATCTACAGGTCGGATCAAATCTATAATGAGATCTTGGCATGAACCATGAGAAATTGAGCTGTTCACATCATCATTGTGGCAAAGCTGGGAAATTTTGGGGCTTGATGATTATGTTTCCAGGTGGAGACAGGATTTGGAAAAATCAAGATGAAGATATTGGTTCAAAGACAACTCCATGTGACAACTCCATCTTTTGTGAAAAAGAAAATGTCACAATGATGAATGAACTGACTGAATGGTTCTCTCACTGACTTAATTTTTTTCTGAATATCTCCGGAGGTATTCAAAATGGTGAATTGATCAAAATTCATTTCGATTGCTGTATTGGGGAACTCAGCACGTCCAGCATTCATCTGTTCTATATAGAATGGAAATATATACATATATATTTTTAGGAGGAGGGTAGTCGTGACTGACTAGTTAAGGTAAAAAATCTAAAATTTAGAAAACTAGATGAAGGTTTTCTTCGTGAGGGTGCAGTCAAGGTTTTTGGCATTGAATAAGTGGACTCTTTGTTAATAAGCCGAGCTTTCGGAAATATTTATTTCCTTTATCAAGACAATCTATAAAAAGAAAAAAATGGGTATATATAAAAACCATGTCAATTATACAAACAACAAACTACTTACTAACGTGAGATTGAAGATGAAGATATTGCAATACATAACAGATGTAGCATTAGCGGAAACATTAATCAGGAGAATTCATCTCGTGGAGAATTACGAGGAATGAAAAAATATATAACTATAAGAGCAAGTTTTCTGGACGGACGATACAAAATGGACGGTTGGTCGTTTCAAAAGACGCAAAACGATTTGGAAACGTTCGGCTCCGAACCGACCTACACGTTGTCAACCCAGTGGCGGGAAAAAAAAATTGAGGAAATAAATGTGAAAAATTGTAAATGTTGAAATTGAAATTGTGAGAGTCTTACAATATTATTGGGAATGCAATTGTTCTGTTCTATTTTCAATAAATAGTTATAGATGCTACTTAGATTGCCGATATCAGATCTCTTATTCATTTTGGAGTGTTCATTATTGATGAAAACCATTTCCAAGAAATTGCGTTCCCAATAATTTTTTTCTTGAGCTAAAATTTTGACCTCATTGAAATCCATTTTATGATTTTCGTCAATGACATGCTCAGCTAATGCACACGTTCTCTTTTGGAGGTTACTGTCACTTTTATGTGAAGTTATTCGTCCTGACAGATTTCTTGAAGTTTGACCAATATATGACAGTTCGCATTTCTGGCGCAACGCAAGGAATTCTATAAATGACATTAGTCTTTTCTAATTTATTGAGAGGGGATTTGGTTTCTGAGTAGAGAGCTGATACTGTTTTGATAGTTTTTTTAGCAATTATTATATTTTCATTTTTTTTTTTTTTTTATATAAATCTCTACCATACATTGAAGACTTAAATCCAAAATTATCCAACATATTCAAAAATGAAAATATAATAATTGCTAAAAAAACTATCAAAACAGTATCAGCTCTCTACTCAAAAACCAAATCCCCTCTCAATAAATTAGAAAAGACTAATGTCATTTATAGAATTCCTTGCCAGAACTGTGAACTGTCATATATTGGTCAAACTTCAAGAAATCTGTCAGGACGAATAACTTCACATAAAAGTGACAGTAACCTCCAAAAGAGAACGTGTGCATTAGCTGAGCATGTCATTGACGAAAATCATAAAATGGATTTCAATGAGGTCAAAATTTTAGCTCAAGAAAAAAATTATTGGAAACGCAATTTCTTGGAAATGGTTTTCATCAATAATGAACACTCCAAAATGAATAAGAGATCTGATATCGGCAATCTAAGTAGCATCTATAACTATTTATTGAAAATAGAACAGAACAATTGCATTCCCAATAATATTGTAAGACTCTCACAATTTCAATTTCAACATTTACAATTTTTCACATTTATTTCCTCAATTTTTTTTTTCCCGCCACTGGGTTGACAACGTGTAGGTCGGTTCGGAGCCGAACGTTTCCAAATCGTTTTGCGTCTTTTGAAACGACCAACCGTCCATTTTGTATCGTCCGTCCAGAAAACTTGCTCTTATAGTTATATATTTTTTCATTCCTCGTAATTCTCCACGAGATGAATTCTCCTGATTAATGTTTCCGCTAATGCTACATCTGTTATGTATTGCAATATCTTCATCTTCAATCTCACGTTAGTAAGTAGTTTGTTGTTTGTATAATTGACATGGTTTTTATATATACCCATTTTTTTCTTTTTATAGATTGTCTTGATAAAGGAAATAAACATTTCCGAAAGCTCGGCTTATTAACAAAGAGTCCACTTATTCAATGCCAAAAACCTTGACTGCACCCTCACGAAGAAAACCTTCATCTAGTTTTCTAAATTTTAGATTTATATATATATATATATATATATATATATATATATATATATATATATATACAGGGTGAGTCAAAAATGTGTACCGAGCTTTTTGGGGGTGATAGAACATTGAAAAATAAGTGTAGTTTGATGATTAAACTCATGGCCCAAAATGCATATTAAGGGAGTTATATCCTTCCAAAGTTGATAAAATTAAAATAATTTCTCCGCATAACTTCTGAACGATGAAAGCCACCCGATTGAAATTTTGTGCATGAATGTATGTTGTCAAATACATTTTTTCGTCACACTTCCACATTTCGGATATTGTTATAAAGGGTGTTTTCAGAGGGTGAGTCATGATTTTTTGTAGAAAACTTTTTTCCCTGTATTATTTTCTGTGAAAAAACAAGAGCATTTGATGGAGCAAAGAAAATTACATGAAAAAGGTACTCCTATTCAAATACAAAAAATTGAGCCGTTCGTGAGATATTTGAGTTTTTGTAGTTACATGATATCAGCAGATTGATTTTATTCATCGCGAGATTCATCGGTAACAATATTTTAGCAGGCCATGATGAATAATTTTGTTCTCAATTTTGACGTTCATGTCATCAACATTCGAGTCAACATTGTTGTAGTCGATTTGTTCGTGTGGTTTTTTTGTGTCATTTATCACTGCGATTATCAACTGAGATTTTAAGAAATATGGCAGGTTATTCGTTCTCTGAACAAACTGGTATGCTTCTAATGCTTGGCGAGTGCTTTGGAAATGCAAATGCTGCTGAAATATCGTTATACCGATGAATCTCGCGATGAATAAAATCAATCTGCTGATATCATGTAACTACAAAAACTCAAATATCTCACGAACGGCTCAATTTTTTGTATTTGAATAAGAGTACCTTTTTAATGTAATTTTCTTCGCTCCATCGAATGCACCTGTTTTTTCACCAAAAATGATACAGGGAAAAAAGTTTTCTACAAAAAATCATGACTCACCCTCTGAAAACACCCTTTATAACAATATCAGAAATGTGGAAGTGTGACGAAAAAATGTATTTTGACAACATACATTAATGCACAAAATTTCAATCAGGTGGCTCTCATCGTTCAGAAGTTATGCGGAGAAATTATTTTAATTTTATCAACTTTGGAAGGATATATCTCCCTTAATATGCATTTTGGGCCATGAGTTTAATCATCAAACTACACTTATTTTTCAATGGTCTATCACCCCCAGAAAGCTCGGTACACATTTTTGACTCACTATATACTACTCACTATATATATATATATATATATATATATATATGTGTGTGTGTGTGTGTGTGTATATATATATATATACAGGGTGTTCCGTTGATCATGTTACAAACTTCTAGGGTAGATAAAACACACGAAAATAAGAAAAAAAGTTCATGTGAACATGGGTCCGGAAACGCTTCTTCAGGGAGCTAGGGCCCTTCGAAGATGACCTCCAAAAACTACTTTTCGTTTTATAGCTTCGGCACTACTGCAGCTATCGCAACCAATTTTGGGACATGAAATCTAGTTCGTAGGTTCATCAATTTGAGCCTTCCGGATTTTGTCACCTTTAACCAGGGGCGTACAAACCAGAGGGGTTTTTGGCCAAATTTGACCCTACTCCTCTTAGGCTTCAATTTCTTACCATTTTTATATCTGATTATGATTCTCCAATGCCTATTATATAAAAAAGGTACTCTTGTAAAAATCGCTATCTGTCACCGTTTCCTCCGAAAATGGCTAAATCCAATCAATAATGAATTATTGGTCTTAAACCAATTATTACGTTGAAATATGAAAATGAGGTTCAGTACAGATAGTGAGCATTATTAGTTAGTCAAATCTTCTTCTTTAATGAAAATAAATTAGATTAGAGAAATGTATTGCCTTTTCGAAATTCGGGGTATAAAAAGTAAAAGGGAACGTACACAAAATATTTAAAAAAAAAACAATTAAACCTACACAAGCAAAACTAATAATAAATTTGCAATAAATCATTCACGATCACCAATGAAGAACTTGAAGTTTTGAAGTTTCAAAAGTACAAAATAAACAAGTAACACAAACAGGTTTAACGAGTGAGTCGAGGATAAGGCAGAGTAAATTTTTGTCTTGAAGATGAATTTACTAACGTTGTCGTTGACTGACCCTGTACGTACCAAAATAAATTCACTTTCACTGGCGACACAATATTTTATTGACAGATTTTTGACAACTATCTGTACTGAACTTCATTTTCATATTTCAACGTAATAATTGGTATAAGACCAATAATTTATTATTGATTGGATTTAGCCATTTTCGGAGGAAACGGTGAGAGATAGCGATTTTTACAAGAGTACCTTTTTTATGTAATAGGCATTGAAGAATCATAATCAGATATAAAAATGGTAAGAAATTGAAGCCTAAGAGGAGTAGGGTCAAATTTGCCGAAAAACCCCCCCTGGTTTGTACGCCCCTGGTTAAAGGTGACAAAATCCAGAAGGCTCAAATTGATGAACCTACGAACTAGATTTCATGTCCCAAAATTGGTTGCGATAGCTGCAGTAGTACCGAAGCTATAAAACGAAAAGTAGTTTTTGGAGGTCATCTTCGAAGGGCCCTAGCTCCCTGAAGAAGCGTTTCCGGACCCATGTTCACATGAACTTTTTTTCTTATTTTCGTGTGTTTTATCTACCCTAGAAGTTTGTAACATGATCAACGGAACACCCTGTATATGTGAGTGAAATAAATATCTTGGATATGTAAGAAGAGGAAAAAATGGTTTTCTGCGCAGAATATCATCATTCTTATCGATAGAGACAAAACTCACAGTTTTTAATACGTTGATCTTGGCACATTTTTCCACTGTTGTTCATTGATTTATACGGGTTGTTCTCGAGAGGTTGCAAAAGTTTCAAAATAAAGCAATGAGAGAATTTTGGGCTGTAGTAAATTGACCAGTATTCATTCAATGACAGATTGTTCGAATTGGCTGAAAATTTATGAGTTTTTGTATATTCAAACCATGACATATATTTTTGAAATCATGAATAACACTCTACCTTATAATTCAACCAGCCAGCTATATAGTTCCTATTACGCAAATACGGAAAGGTTCACAAGGTCAGCTAATTCTTTGAATTTTTATGTGAAAACAAGTAATAAATCGAGTTCAATGAAAAGGAGTTGTTCAATTTAATAGGTAATAATGCAAACTCTTTAAAGAAACTTCTTATTGGATGTGTAAAAAATAATCCCATCGAGATTTTTTGATTCACTGTTGGGTAATTATTCATACTTCATTTCCGATACCACCATGTAAAAGCTTTCAGCTCATTTGGTATCGCTGATGTTACCTTTTTTATTTTATTCTCGCCTTTTTTCTCGTTCTTTGCCAATATTTGCCGTATTTGCCGTATTTTGCCAATATTGTCTCTAAACTTCAACTTATTGTATTCGATGATATTATCTTTGATGAATTAAGTATTATTATATAATTAATACATATCAACGGCGACATGACATCGCCCTGTAGAGGTATCCTCCTCGAAAGTACCACTCACTTGAAATATTTTCTGCTGCATTTTGCACTCTCTAGCGACTGCTAATGGAGTCATAAATTGAAGGAAATTAAACAAACCATAACTAAAAAACATCTTGTGGTTAAGACATTATAAAAAGTGAAGCTATAGAGTTCAGTCTTATATATAATCTATCAATTCCCAACCTCATACCCATGAGCTTGATCTTATTTATGTGCTTAAGCTTTATGGTCCGTAAAATAGCTCGATTCTTGCACCACTTCATATAATTTTATGTTGATGTATGGTCGATATCAAATGGTTTCATTCCAGTGTTTTATGTACAGTTTCTCTTCTGATGTGGCTAGAAGCCGTGAAGTGTCATTGTTCTCGTTTTTCTCGAATATAAAGTGCTCTAGGACTACATTATAGTTTCCTCTTGCCATAACCCTATACATACAATGTCATAATGTCTTTCAACAAGAAGATTCCTACAGAATATTTTGAATATAAATATTGAAGAAATGCGAAGAGATTTTATACCTAACAGAGGTCGATCAAATTTAATATTTTGATGGCTATATATCAATGTGAGAATGAAATTGAATACGAATAATATAAATTATACCTAACCTTTCAATTATAAGGTAAGTGTGACAAATAACAAATGAGGTCCGCCTGAGAAAGAATCATTTCTATTTCTTGACAACGTTAAAAACATCAAAGAAAGTTTCAAATAGTAGCTCAAGTCGGCTCTTTCCAATTGTAAAATAAATATGGCAGTCGAAAAAAAAATTGTAATACGAAACAGAAATCTAATATATTTGAGGAATACATAACACGGGCCATATTTCTGATCAGGTATCACACAAGGAAAAACTATTTTCTACGCATATGTTGCAGTGCTATTTTTTCACCAGTAAGAGCCAACAATTGATTGTGAGCTCAAAGAAATAGTGTATTTATTGTCTTATATAATTCGTCAGTTCAGACGAAAACGACAATACAATGACTCACATTCAATTGTCTTCTACGTCGGGATTGACACTTGCAGAATCTCAGCCTACGGAATCAAAGCCTGCATATTTTTTACCACTTGAGCCTTCATAGAAAGAAATAGAGCCCTCGCATTCTATAAAGTGCAGGCGCAAAGTTTGGTTCTCTCACTGGTGTGAATCATAGAATCAATTCTATTATATTGTATTAATAGGTATACATATAGGAATCTGTTTGAGTATCAATAGTTTTATTTAATTATTATTAATTTTGTCGCAGGCATACCTTATTTCACCCATATATAAGCACGCTAATAATTAGTAGGTAGGTATATATATTATTGAAATAAATATGTACACCCTGTAGTTAAACGTAAGGACTCACTGAGTCCCGATCAATTAATATTCCATTTATCTTTTTCTTTCTTAGCTAGAACAGATAGTACCTGTTATAGAAGGCATGTAAATTAGTTGCATCTAATAAACCCACAAATCAAGGGAAGCCATGATAAATATAGGAGGCCATGCCGAAAAGGGCAGCGGCCTGACAGCCTCAAGAATAACCATAGCAATATCCTTTTTTAATATAAAGCGAACCATACACGAAACCCTGTAACCGTTTCCAGTAGCATGGATGACGAAATTATTCAAATCAATTTCAAGTACCAAAAATGATATGAGAATATGATATATGAATATCGACGTGTATTTCGTTCATCCCGACAAATTTGATGCAATGTGCATAAAAAATCTTACAGTCTATCATTTCCTAATTGAACTATGGATAGTCAAAGCATTTGTGAAGGGCTAGTAGACCAGAGAAAATGTGAACACTGAATAAAATAAAGAAAGACACATTTTCCTGTGGATTTCACTGATTCTGATTGATATGTTGAGCCTAAACCTTCATTTTCTGAAAGTTAATACTAGGTGAGTATATGTATAAAATGTGTTTCCATAATATACCTATTTTTTGATGCTATCTAAATTTAGAGTCCAACCGAAAGGCTGCTGAAATTTTTTCAACATTTCTTATTTCGCAAATAATCATTGGAAACATGTTTCTCTCTTAGAGCTTTTGTATATTAGGGAAACACAATTTCTTCTTCTTCTTCTTCTTCTGAATTGAAATCAATACCACATATCCAAAATCTATCATTTCTCCTGGAAGATGACGTTTCGTCAAGGATACTCGAACCATCTCAGACATCACTACTTGCAGATCGGATTTCCACAAGAAAATCTCTTTGCTAAACTCTGTATATTTCACTTAGATATGGTTCAACGCCAGCGACCTCTGCAAAATATGAAAAAAGAAAATCATTCACGTCTCGAGCTATTCGTGATCTTGAACATTTGTATCCGACGAAAATACAACAGAACAGAGAAAACAGGCGTTGATTTATCGCCAATTAATTTTTGAGCCTCACAGGAGGCCATAAATAATCATCTCCCATGCCAACGTCGACGGCCAGCTTTATCCGAAAGCAGCTGGTGAACTGTCAGTCTGCTAGATTAGGGTCAGGCTTATGGCGGGTAAGGGGGGGCCGGGGCGAGGTGATCGCTTGCTGTCAGATCCAGCGGGCCGAGGATTCGTCTCGCACTTAGGCTAGGCGCGAGGCTCAACCCTAATCCATTATGGCAGACGCGGCTTAAACCTCAGAAATTTAGAGCTGGGGCCAGACTTTTAAGTTTCGGAGCGGAAGATTTGCACGGGCGGCATATTTCTTCAACATTAATTTGCAGCATTAGTTCAGCTGATTCGGGGAATTTATACGGCGTGTTCCATATGATTGTGGATAGTTGAATACATAACACGAAATAGATCTATCTTGATATTTAACAGATTCTTGATTTGAAGGCCAGCAGCACCATATTCGTTATTGGCACAGAAATGATGCATATCGATGACCGAGTTGCTGAAATCTATATCTATATTATCTATCTATCTTATATAGGTGTACACTGTGTGTTTGTTTATTATTCGGTAGCTAAGATGACTCCTTTGCCATAATGTGAAAGATATCAGTTCATATCTCGAATTGAAACGCATCATTCCGAGAAACAAACTTTGATGTTGAAAAAAAACTTGCAGTCAGCGAAGATTCTTATATAGATGACTGAAATCATTTCCTTGATTCATGATTTTATTTTTAATTGTTTTGTCTGAAAAAATATTGAGAACTTTGGAGTTCCTTAAAACTCTTTGGAATTCCTTGGAATTTCTAGGAATGCTTCGAATTTCTTTGCTGGAATTCCTTGTCAAATTTTGAAGTTTGGTGGATACAATTTTGACAGCGGTTTATAACCCCAAGAGCAAACAAGCGATGTTTTCAAAAAATTCATGTATTGTTACCTCGTTCACGAAATATGGGAGAGCAAACAATGTCCCCTCTCACACTTGAATCTATTGTGTTCCTGTATGAATGTCAGGAACAAGAAATCAAGAAGAGGAGAAAAGAATCTATTATGAGAAGTTACTTCGAATTCTGTAATTTTTCAGTTTCCTCCTTTGAGGACCTGTTCGGCTATGGGCTATGAATCAAAATGATCGATCAATCTTCAGACCTGATTGTAAAAAAAGCTAAATTTTATCATCAAGTTGAAAGTTGATGGCTGTGTTGTAGGTATATAGGACACTCTGGTTTCTCGGACAATGAATTGTTGCATGTCGCTTCATCGTAGTTCCACTGCTGAAAGCATGGTAACTTGATCGTGGGCTGTATTTGTAATCAATTTACAATTCAGAGCAATTGAGGGCAATCAATTACACCGCAATTACCGTACACCCAGCTAGCGAATCTCCCATACGGCGTGAAATGGAATTGAACTGTGTAATTCACGAATCTCTTGTAGTAGCAATATGAAATATGGATATATTTATCATGATACCCTCAATCTATTTCGGTCAGTAGGAAAGATATTTCCTGTAAGACCTGCCCTAATTTTAGCAAGGAATCTTCTCTGAGCTACATTCATCAATTTTATGATATTGATCATTTTGTCGTTAATCAGATTATTCAAATCAGTTCTCAATGTGCTTGTTACCTGATTCACAATGTGACTCATTCTACGTGTTAGGTATACCAAACGCCAGGAAAGATATACTCAATTACGACGGTCAACATAGGTAGGTACCTAATTCGTTTGTTCAGGAACAAGATGGCTGACGGATACGTATTATGTGAATATCTGGAATATAAGTACCTATATACCATATGTATAATAGGTGAGAATAATGAATTCCACAGTGACTGCATACATACCTATATAACTTGATAAATGAATTAAAAATATAACAATTTTACTGAATCTATTCATTGTACGATAAAACCTCGACTGATGTACTGATTGTATATCATATCTACGGGTGAAATAGCTCCCGGGTAAAAATAGAGTCGTTGCATTAGAGCCCAGTCATCCTCATTGAGATGTGTTTCAAAGCAGGCTCACTTACCCATTGAATGAGACTCATTCCGTTATTGCTGTGGCGTATATACCCACAGGAAATGTAGAGGGTGTTATTATTCTCATTTGAGATACTTGCCAAGGGGCCACGTGACTGGAATAACTTAATTAAAAACCAAATTATTTTTTGAAACTTTAACATTCTATAGTTTCGAATCAATTATTAATTGGATAGCGACATTTGAGTTTCTCCAAATCATTTCAATATTCGCACAAACAATTGATGATTTTGCTGCTGGAATTTTCATTAAAGTTCATTTTAGGTATATAGATTAAAGTGGACATAACATACAAAATTTGAAAATAAACGACTCATAATATCTACTATTTCCCCATGTTTTGCAACGTGCAAAGACTCATTATGTTCGGTGTATCTATCAGAATGATAAGAGAATGAACTCACCCTTCATCTTATGACCGACCTCCTCATGTCGTCATGATTACTGGTGTGAAAAGTTGTTATAAAATCAAGAAAATAAAAATTAACCGTCAAAGTCAAACAACTAAATTGTTAGTTCTTCCAGAAGATCTAAAAATCCATATCTACTAACAGCGTTAGTAAGTGAGAACCAGCCCCACATCACTGTAGGCAAATTCCTAAAGTATCCAATCCCGGAAAAAATGTCCAAAGCACCGATGCAATAATTCTAATTGAAGATGGACCAGATGGCGAAAGATAAGTTCCTTGTCAGATCCAGCCGATGCGTTTTATTAACTAAAACACCCTCATAATGAATGAATTCTTTGTGGCCGGCAATTATGAATGTCCATTTATTACAAGGCAATTAGGCAGAGGGACAACATTGGCCTTCATGGCATTGCTTACTCGCTATTTGTCTCTCAATGGTCTCGCGAGAAGGGGTCAGCCAAAATAAATCATTAGTTTAATTTTATCTCGTGCAAACAGAGAATGGCCAAATCGCCAGAAAAGTCGCATCGATCCACTGAGCAGTTATATTTCCGGTCGATCTGTCAGATATTCAAAAAACACTGTTCATGTATACATCAAGAATACGAATATTATTTCTCCATTTCATGTTGACAATTTTTTTGAAATTCTTTACACACCTTTGCATCATCAAGGGGCATTTTATGACGTGAAAGCATTTTCATTATTAGGATGCATTCACGTAAAAGATTTTTTTAAATATTCAACAGTCATGCCCGAACGGGGTTTGTGGGGACAATTTTTGAAGAAAAAAATGGTACGTCACGGATTTTTCTGAAAATCACAATTATTTTTCAAATACCCTTTCATTTTGGAGCAAATTTGGTTTCTAGACTTGCTTTCGTACAACGCACCGTTTTCGCGTGACAAAAATAAAACCAAAATCTTTTTTCTTCAGTTCGATGAGACTGTTTTTGCATATGAGTAGAAACATTTTTTCTTGCTACAAAACTTAAATGAGTGATGAAAAATTATGATAAAAAACTCACTTTCTTCTTGAAATTTTGACACTCCTTAGTAAGGTTTTCTCCTTACTTAAAATCACACGAGGATTCACCGCCTTCATTATCGGCACTCAATTAGTTGACATCCTGTACACACTGATATGTGTACATACATACATGATCAATTGCAACGATATAAGCAGCCTATAGTTATACAAAATGCATAATCAAAGTGAATGAAAAGATGCTATAGAGCAATACTCAGTTGAACACCGCAACATCACCGCTTGGAAGTCAGTACCATATGTAGTATCGAGAAAGTCCTTCAAGGGTGATAAAACCATTCATGCTGTACCAGAAGAGGGTAACATATACAGGGTGTTTGAAGAAATGTGGCTTCGTTGCTAGGATACGTATAACACTGCGAAATAAGTTGGGTTTGCTCAGTAAAAAAATCTCGCTATGCGGCAACTACTTTCAACATTGCGGGATGAAATTCTGTATGGATATATGTTTTGAAAGCTGTTTTTATTTCAGATCCTCATAGAGGACGCTAGTGACACGGTTCGTATACTGAGAAGATTTGAACATAACTTTCTTGAAGTCACATTTTTCAATTTTGTGAATTTGATCATCATTCAATTATACATCAAAAAGGTAATACTCTTGGTGAGTCAAAACTGTGTACCGGTTTCGAAATATTTCACATCTATTTTTGAATTTGTTTGTAAGGGAAAATGTTGATTAAAAGAAGAAGAATAGCAAGAATACTTAATTCCTTGTGACTGACGACAAATCAAATGGCATTATTCAAATATGCCTTGTATATAATCGAGTACATCCTTCAAACATTTCATATTCATTTTCTAGCTTTTCGTGGGATTTTCTCTCCTCGTTTCTAAAAAATAGAGTAGAAGTTATTAAAAATTATTTCAATATATTTGTAGTAAGGACAGATTTTGTGATCTGCCCCAAAATGTCACTGCGCTTGAAATTGAACCTTTAGATACCTAAAAGAGAAATTCTCTATTGGTGACACCTTGTTTTTGAAAAATTTGGAAATACAAATATATTCAATAAGAATAAAACCTCTACTTATCTTGATGGACATTTCAAGCGCAGTGACATTTTGGGACAGATCACAAAATCAGTCCTTACTACGAATACCTACATTGAAATAATTTTTAATAACTTCTACTCTATTTTTTAGAAACGAGGAGAGAAAATCCCACGAAAAGCTGAAAAATGAATGTACTACCTCCTCGAAGAACTTACAGACAATTTCATATTCAATTCATATCAGAATGAACGTGGGTAAACTCAATGACAGGAAACAATCTACATTTTTATATAGTGTAATAATATATATATATATATATATATATATATATATTAGATATAATATCATATATTATAAAGGTATAGTGACTGATAATAGATTGTTCACAATAAAAAATGTTGTATTGTTCTTTCATCAATCGTTACTTATCTATTGATTTCGAAATATAGCCATGAAACATAAGAACATGAAACATGCCTTCATTCGAAAACATATTGTATCATTATTGTAGATAACATAGATAGTCATGGAAGGACCATCGCAAATCAAATATAAATTACACCATAACAAGGAACTATTACGTATATAAGGGATTTCAATTCTTCCGAATGTGAGTACTTGAGTATATTTATATAGAGGATGTCCGTAGAAAAGAAATCAAACTCAACATGATGCTGAACTCTAAATACAAATTCAATTGAAGAAAAGAATGCAGACAGAGATGAAGTGTGATAAGTCTCAATTTATTCAATTAGCTGATGTTTACTCATTATATATGTATATATTAATATTATTTGTTCAGGTCGGATCATTTTTCCATTTTTAGCTGATGGTCGAGAATAGGATATGAAAGGGTACAAATGTGTCCGAAATTAGTTAGGTTGTTAGTTAGGTCACACCTTGAGTCACACACATATGTCCGAAGTTCTTCTTTCAAAGAATCATTATTATAAGTTTGAAATAAATTTCATCATATTCCTCCTTGGCAGTTACGGAGGGAACGAGGGAAGGAATATGTTCAAACTTCCAAACTCTGAATGTGCCACCCTGGCAAATATATATGATGATTATTTCAGCAGCACTCGATGAATAGATTTGTCCGATATCAACTCGACTTGAATTTTGATTCGGCTACAGAATTATCAATATCGGATATTTTTTTCACGAAACTGGGTTCGACCATTTGAAGAGGTGCTTAATTCAACGGTGAGTTGAAATTGCTTTCCTTCGAATTTTCTCGGTTTTTTGTAAGAGGAAAAGTGATATTCTATCCTGAAGTTCAATATTCCGAGGTCAACAATTGAAGTCAGAAAATAAATCCAACTTGTATTGAGAAGTCCCGCGTTCAATTGGTCACACTGTTTTTAGGTACCTATCAGCCTATAAAATTGAATACCCAAATCAGTAGAAGAGGAATACATTTTATTACCAAACGATTATGAAATATCTTCTTCAAAACTAGAAATATCGAGTGTATATTTCTATTTATATATCAAAAACGTGTCTTCTGGCATTTCCGTCGACTTAAAAAGCGGCCTATTGTTCGAATGCAATAAAACCAATAAAAAAGTCTTGTACTTTTGTTGTTTTCTTTAGAAGTCTTTAGGGTCCTATCAGGCGAGCGTCTGACCTCGCTCTTTGAAGGTTTCGAACAAAAACTATTTTCCTGGCAATAATTCTTGAGAGACCCAAACGGGATTCCTCAGCGCTTTGAAGGTGTTTTACTGTGCGGAGCAATGCACTCTCAATTGCTTTTAAAAAACTGCAGAGACTCCAACTAAGAATAACGGTTTTAGGCCTATTTGTTAATAGGTGGAGATTTATGAGTGCACAAAATCATCTGACTTTTATTGTATGCTGTAAATTATAGGAAGTACCGCAAAACAGAACAGACCAGTCATAACTGAAACCGCAGATCATCTTATGATTTGACCTTTTATGAAGTATCAGTCGAATATTGAAGTAGAATATTTGGAGGAAATGTCTTAAATTCAATAGTCTCATACATACCTTGAGGCATAACTGATTTTTACCCGAAAAATAAAGATCGAAATGAGTTACATTATCATCTATATGATATGGAATAATTTCATTTGAAGAAGTGACTGACAGGTTTTCATTTCATCAAGACAAATAAACCACCTTGTAGGTGTACTTGAATATAGATAGACTGATGGTCACTGTGAAGGGACGAGTGAAATGACATTCCCTATATACAGGGTTGGCCCTTTTTCTTTTTCTCACTATGGCTATCTCCTATACAGCTCCAGATATAGAATGATCATACTACTATTATCGCTGCAACAGATCTATCTCTTTTATTTCTGAGATAACAAAAAATAATTGGAATTTGCTCAGAAAAATAATTATTCTTGAACACCAAGTTATGATTCATTTTGATGAATATTGTATTAAACGACTGACGATAGGCTTTAGAGCAACAGTCGGAAATGAAATAGTGCAAACTATATTTTGAGGTTCAATATAGTAACAGTTGTCGAATGTAGACAAAACGAGATTATTTAATTTCTAATATTTCACTAATCATCAGTGATAAAGTGGCTGACCATGAAAACTTGTTAATCAACAGAAAATTATTGATTTATGGCAAAATATTAGAACTTTTTGCTGACTTGTACCCCATGCTATTGACGAGCCTATATAGTTTTCAGTTATTAGGATAGTGAATAATAAAAATGTGAATGAAGACGACAATTTTCGAAATGAGATTGCATATCGACTGAAATGGTATGAGTGTCTTTCGTGCGTATCAATTGAAGTGAGTTAGGTGTCCTACAGAATTCAGATCAGTATCTTTCAGAAATTTCGAAATATTCAAGAAAACAGAGAACATATCCTTCATCGGCTCACGGCTCAATTTTGCTCTTTCGTGTAGAGATTAGTTGAATCGAATAATATCAGTTTGAGCTCTAAGTTCACCCAGAAAGATTTATGATGCATACTGTTCCAAAACATCGTATATAATGAAGGATGTACGGAAATATCGTTCGAAAGATTCCAGGAGAGTTTGCACATGAGAAGGCATGATTTTTTTCATATGTACCTATTCCAGAAATACATTGTTAGCAGGTGTGTCAAACTTTTTTTGAAGAATCGTTTCTGTTTTTAGTAACTTCAATATATTTTGGACGATTTTGTTGAGATTTAGCAGTGTTATTTGTTGCAATTGTAGGCTAATTTGAGAGGTATGGTTGGATCTAAATTATGAAGTCTAACTAGCGTCCAGGAGGGCAACAAAAAATATTTTTTCTCTAACGAAATCTATAAAGAGCATTTTTGTCACGATGATTGATTCATTATGGTGCTAAAATAAAAATCATTTCACTACGAAACTTTGGGCAACAAATCCTTTAAAAAACTAGAGAGTATCTGTTCTTCTAGAAATGAATATTCCCTCGGTTATTTGTTTCCACAGAGATGAAATATAGAAACATAGAACATTTATGATTTCTCTGGAAATCAACATAGCCTAAGAATTGAAAATATCAGGACGTACATTTTATTCATAAATATTTGATAAGGTGCACTATAGATTCCATGTTTTTTCAACTATAATCAGAGAAGATAGCTATTGTAAGATATGAGACAATATACAGGGTGTTCCATTGAAAAGAAATGGCAACATGTCGAAGTATGACATTTGCCGAAATAATTCTGAATGTTTGTAAAGAAATTCTGATGATTCAGAAGAAATATTGAACTTTAATATCCATCATTTTTTGATAAATTTCGACTGTAGGTGGGTTGCAAAAATATACTGGAAAACACTGTACATTTGGAAAAAAATCATGTGGTATTTTCGGACACCCTGTACAGAAGGGCTTTTATGCTAACGGTCCTCCACATTGAAATCAACCATAAACTTTGATCGAAATACTTGGATTAACGCGCGCGTCCGAATGATAGTCGTGGAAGGAATAAGGAATATGGTTTCTTATCTTTCGCTGGCTGCCAAGCAGAAAAGATAAGTCGCCAAGCCGAAAGGAAACCGAGGGTGCAGGAAGAGAACCGTCGTGTCCTCTGGGAAAGACCGATACGAGGAGCGAAATAGCAAAGTTTAGATAGAGGAAGATATACAGTTTATAATGATTTAGGCACTCTCGAATATGTGTCTAACAATTATAAAGTTCTCGAACAAAATTTAAAAGTAAAGTTTGCAAATTTATTACCAAGGGAAATCAGAGGTATATACTCAGGGCTACATTACATCATTGCCGAAGTGTCCTTATACAATAAGTTGCCTATCAATTCTATTCACTATATGATTGAATCAACGTCGCGAAGAGATCAAGTTCACATCGACCATACAATACAACAATGGAATTAATGGGATGTGTAATATTTTGACTGATCAGTTCAATATACCCATTGGTCTTGAAAAACATCGAAGGCTTTTCGAATTGTTTGTTTATCAATTATAAAACATACACAATCTATTAACAGACTTTTTATCAAAAAAGTTCTACAAAGATAAAATATCCAGTAAGGTTATCTCAACATATCAAAACGTTGGAGGAGAAAAAAACACCAGTTTACTTCGATAATGTTAGACGTTACCATCCAAATTCGTCTGTACCGATATAATGAGGATACTTATCTATTATTCTTTATCAATATAGGTAAACAAATATGGAGTCATTCTGAAAAATGCTTCACAAGACTGATAAGGATGAAGATCACATGTAAGCCATATATATAGTTAGTATTGAATTGAGGTAAATATATACATGCTACAACATGTTGAAAGTAATGAGGTATAAGTAATTTCTCCACTAGCATATCAGTAAAGTGAAATAAATGTTACTGATAGAAGTATCATTCCACCTACAATTTCTTTCTTTTCTGGCAATTCTAATACCATTTAATATTAAACGTTTAGTCTCGTAGTTTAACCAAATTTTCAATTCACACAATTATTACCTAATAAAAAATATGACTGAATATGAAATAGAATTCCTACAACAAGCCTGATTAGAATTTAGACTCCTTATGATGAAAAAGACCGAAAATTCGAGGATATATAGATGAATGTACTCACGTAGTAATCCTTTATTCTTCATTTCTTGATGTCTATAACGCAATCACAACTATTCACTAACACGTCTAACACGTGAAACTATAACACTGAATTCAAATCAATGAAAATTATCATTCACCAACCAATAAGGAATTCAAATTGCTCGATCAAAACATTTCATAGTGTACCGAAGTAATATAGTTGAAGCAATAAACGATGCCGAGCACTTTGTTCTTGAATCAGGCATCAACTAATTCAAATCGTTTGAGGTTTGCCGCGTTAGACTGATCGAGACCTCTTTTGAGTGGGGATTGCATAACAATGGGCACCCGATAAGTTCAACGCTTGTGGACCCTTAGGGGTAAACCGTATAAATTTGGGAGGGGACCCGAGCCAATGGCCGTGAGGATTTTCGAACTTTTGTTATAGATATTGAAAATGCCGGCGGTTTATTTGTTGGGATTTCAGTTTGTCAGCATGCAATCGAAGAATATGTTTTACCTGAGTCCTAGACGGTTATAATAGGATTAATTATTGGGAAATTCAGGTGACTGGCGACAGGAAGGTTAGAATTGAAAGGTGGCAATTATATTCTGTCGGATACTTTTGCTGCTTGTTGTTGTCAATTTCTATAATGGCTGGTACCAATTATTTTCTTTTCTCATTTGTGGTGCCTATCGACAAAATGTTTGCACTTGTGAAGGTTTATCAATCCGAATTTGTATAATGGCGCCACACTTCAATACTTGCTTTCTTTCATTTCAATTATTTTTGTGATGATATCGTGGTATACGTGTCAGTTTTATACAGTTGTATACTTGGGTAATACAGATTTCAGTTTATTAATACATGAGTTCGTGATAATACGTCTCTTGGACAATTCATATGTTGTTGAGGTAATGAATTTATCATTCGCCACCATAGAAGCAGTGACTTGACGTCCAAACTTGAATACCAAAGAATATATGCCACTTTTTATTATGTAGATCTCGATTGTGATAAAACCATTGCTAAGAAGAAATCTAAGGGTACCCAAAGATATCATCACGACATTGTTCTATTTATTCCTTAATAGTCAATCCATATCTTATACATATTGAGATGTTTCGTTTTGACGAATAACCCTTTTAATTGACGAATGACATGACTTGACCAAATGCCAAGATATTTCCTGTTGAATTGTACTCCTAAAAAGTCAGTAATAAATACAATTTTCTTTCAGAAATTCAGAATTGGGGTCTTCACTTGAAGAAAAACTTGCGGGATATCAAACATAAGCCTGGGGAGTTACAACACAAAATCCTTTCTATCTGTGTTTCCTTCATTCATTAATATCAATTCGCATTTAGAATTGAATAGTCCAATTTTGTAAAGATTTGTTTCGAATTATCTCTCCAAATAAAAATGTATGAATATTATTGAAAATTCCTGCTGGAATATTTTCAAGTATCTAGCACTTGAAATAGTGCATGAGAGTCATTACAGAAGTATCTATATGTCCAACATATTCAATTGTATGTTTCAGTAGCGCGCGTATCATGGAAGAATTGAAGATTTGACTTGGGCTACCAATATTTACTTAATTACATTCATATGGCAACCTCCGAATACACGAAGTTTGTGTTTCAGTTTTTAGTTTGAAACTGATGAGTGCTCTGTATTTATACGTCTACGACAGAAAAGTAAACTGACCTCATCAGCAGTATGGCGTATTGTAAAACATCCATGGAGATGTTATTTGCCTGAAAATTGATCATATCATCTGCTAATTTTAGGTTCATGGAATACTCGATCGAGCAGTAAGTAGATATATTTATTCATCGCTTTGGGCAGATCAAGCGCCTCGAAGAATCTCGCCCGAATGGAGAACTGATAATACCGTTGGCAAAACCAGTATTTTCGCAGCACTTGCTCAAATGTATAATGTATAACCTGAAATGCGATAAAGCTGCCGATTCGTTAAATTACTAGTCGATACAAACTTCACGCACGTAACACTTATGAAGACATTAAGAGGCAGGTTCTGAAAAATTTTTTTTTTTCAGATATGTATCAAAAATACAGGAATGATTGCTTCGGAGCTCGTAAAAAGGAAAAAGATGCGTGTTTATCTACGGACTCCTCTCAACTTGTGACTCTCATTCACCTTTATGTAATTTTGCATTGTGCAAGATTATGTATGATCAGAAAGTCATAATAATTAGTGATTACCAATTTTATGATACATTTAATGAATAAAATTTCTCGTTCCTTCTTCTGGAGGGTGGAAAAAACATTAAAACTTTCAATAATAATGAGTTCTCAATAATGACGTCGGATTATACAGAATCTATCAACTTCTTTATCGTAAGCTATTTATACGCTCCTGTATTCTAAATTATTCTTTGAATTATCGAAGCTGTTCTCCGGCAATAAATTAGAAAGTCTTTGACAAGCTTCGAGAAAATAATTAGAAGATGAATATCGCCTTTAGACTCGTTTTGATTTGAATACGAGATATTCCGAAATAGTTCTCAAGCATGTGAAATCTAGAATAGTGGTTTAAAATATGTTTCTTTTGAAAATGCTGTGTGCAACGCCTTCTAGCTATATTTTGTAATCGTTGCAAGCTTGAGAAAATGATATGTGAGCATACTCATCAAATTTTCAATGAATCGCACTCCAAAATTGTTGAGGATAATGTGAAGAGTATTCATACTGGTACCTATCTGATAATTTACAGATATCATATGATTTTAATATTGCATAATATATCCCACCAATTTTCATATTATTCCAAAAATTATACCGACCTTTGAGATAATGGATCAACGCAAGGTCAAGACTGGCTTTGATAAATCAGCCTATCGAAATTCTGCAAATGAAATCTACCGAAATCATTCGACACCTAGTCATCATATGATGCCATTTATTCATTCAATTCTATCTATAATGTTAAGAAATAATATAATATCACTATGATAATCATTAAGATTAGACTACTTGAGAATATATTTTCCACTTAGTTGGTAAAACTTTAGCTACTACATATTCTGAATTCTTTCAGAGCTCGTCTCTGAAAACAAATTCATTGGGATTCCAATAGATTAATATTCAAATAATTATTATATTTTCTATACATAATTCTAGGAACGAGGAGACATAATCCCAAAAACTTCTGACCTGATCAACCTACAGACAGTATTTGATATTGGTGAATATTCAATGGAGCTGATGAATATCATGATGAAGGACTTGACGGATACTATATTCGGTATGAACGATATGAAAAAATGTAGAGGATTGAATTTGGTCAAGAATTCATATTATATTTCGAAAACTATTGGTTATAACTTAGGAAAAAAAAACTCGATACCTATTATTTCAGCACGTTCCAGTCATATACCCCTTCGTTCTCTTACATGCAGTTGATTTTGCAAGAAGCGTGCACTAGTTTCTTATCCAGATCCTGATTGGATATTGCAAAGGTGGATAATCATTGGATAGATTCGATGCAAAAACCTGCTATAGGTCATTTAAATATTGGACTCTTTTCTCTCAAATTTCAAATTGATATCGTTCTGCGATTTCATGTTTGTGGAGAAGATTGAAATGAAATATTCTTCGTGTCTTTCCCAGGAAAGATTTACGCGGTTCAACAATTAGATTTGAGGGGTTCAATGGAACTGAGTTGAGAAAATAACAGTTGTTAATAAGAAAGATTGTGATTTTCTCATGATCCAAATTTCACATTCATTGAGTGGATAACAACTCAAAAAGATTTTCCAGTGATGAATTTTTGAGCTGAAAACATAATGTAGTAGGAATCTTCATCATTTCAGTTGACAATTTCAGGCTGTGGTGATATGAACTCCAGATCGTGTTGGGTATCTCCTTGAGTGGCATTAATTTTATTATAAACATGGTGTACGTAAAGGAAATAGAAATATTTAGTTGAGTATAAAGTAAATATGTGAAGAGTGAATCTATTTCTATATGTTAGGTTCAAAATCAGATTGTCACTCTTCAATCAGATCGGCAATCGTACCGCAACAAATGAACGCCTTGAGAACGATCGAGTATCCAGATTTCTCAGAAATGCTTCAAGTACATTTAGGACCTACCTCATTTTCCCCATAACATCACAAGTGGAAAAATGAAAAGGAAAAAGATGTATTAGAATACATTTTGCTAGTGAGACTATTATAGCGATGATATAAATTCAGTCGTAATATTATCAGATCTCATCCAATGATCGATCATCATCAAACGTAGACTTATATCGCAGTTTTACGAACATGTAAGGATACTGATTTATAATTAATTGCAAAATGGGGATTGAGAATAATACAATGTATGAGTTGAATTGAGAGATAAAGACAAAAGAACCGAGAGATGGTTGCAATTAGAAGCATATAGCAATCGAATACCAATGTCATCTTATAAGTGCCCGAATTTACCCTATAAAAGTACTAGTTCATGCCAATCACGATTCTTCGTCGCCCTGTACAACTTCTACAACGATAATACCAGCTGGTCGTTTACGGTAAAAGATGGGACGAGGATATGAAAATATACGAGTCAAGGACTACCACATTACACTGGTTTCTGAACTTGGCATTGTTATTCTCTCCTCGTATCGTATAGCAAATTACGAAATGTATGGCTGCTGTGGAGATAAAAGATTTATTTTGCGCTTAAAGTCAACTTGTCGTTTTCATTTCAGAACGATTATATGGTGTTTAACATTTCAATCTCAAGAAATGTCAATATACGTACTCCCATATTATCGGCCCCATTGCATTATTATCCAGAAATTGACTATCACCATTTACTATGAAATTCGATTGATGGCTTCAAGTAACATTGGCTTTTGTGTATTCTGGATGATAAAGTTCGAAATAACACGATTGCTCATTCACATGATACATCACCGTTTCCTAATGAAACATACTGAATTAACGGAAAAGTAGTAGGATTTCTTGAGGTCGTTTTCATGTAAATATGTACTACGTACCTATATCTCCATATCTCTATATTCTACAAAGGTGTATGGACAGAATGTTGCTTCCCTTTCGAGCTTCTCTCACTCTGAAATGCGGTTGAATTCGCGGTTGACTCTGACAATCAATAAGTGGGGATTTCATTCGGGTTAAATTCATACAGTTTCATCTGTAAGTTATGTGATATCATGGGATTCCGGCTTTATCTGTCACAGGCGATGCTCGACTGTGGACTGATCAGAGGTTGACGGGTCCAAAACCCTCATCACCATCGATTCGAAGAAACGCTCGATGGTGTTAACTTATGCGATCTTAGGTCGAGTAAGGCTAAATATATTTTTTCCGTAGATAGTTTCAATTATCATTTCATCATCTCATTTGTTGCATGCGTTTCTCTATCGAATGAATGATCGTATCCGACTTCCATGAAATTTGTAAGTCATTTCTAGGATGGTCTGAAAGAGCCATAATTGAGGCCAAAATTAACGAATATTTCGGACTTCGACCAAAACCAATGTTGTAGGTTGTTGTTGGTTGGATTTACGAGAGGACATAGTGAATTGGCAACATACCTGAGGACTATAAAAGACCCAAATTGTCCACCTAACTCCATAACATCATGATTATTATCCGACATCTGTAACACCAGATCATTTATGCAATCAGTTGTTGCATAAATAGCTTTCAGCTATTTCTCTTATATTCAGATTTCTATTTCAGTTAATTTAGAGAACTAATTCCCGTTTCAGCTCAATAGAACGAATAAGCCTTATCAACGAAATCACAACTGTGAAATCATTATCTGAATTAAAATCTCTTTAAACTAGACCTCATGAAATATTGAGACGCCCTTCGATGAGTTTTCAACATGATACTAACAGATAATGAATGCGCATAAGTTCATCAGCACCCCACAATTTATAAAACCGTCGACACGTGAATGATAATGGTAGGTAGGCAAGAAATGTCTGAGAGGGATAAATTTTTCACTACAAACTGCGTGACTGAATAATATCAATCTTTCATACGTATATATGTATATATGAATATTTTTGGAATTTATATAGATACGATAAAATTGAATAAAAATACACCCACTTCAACAAACTAATTTGTCAAACTATATCTCGTTGTAATTTTGCAACAAGTGTATCCATAACCCGAATTTTTTCAAGTTCTCTATTGTAATACAGCTGATGAGACAATATTTGTCTTAAATCCGCGATAAGTCAATAAGAATTAGAATTTGAAACGTGTCAGATCTCTTGTTATTTGTTAGCATTAACCCATTTGTTCAAATTAGAATGTGATATTCAAGGAAGAGGAATCTTTCATGAATAGTTTCAGCAAATATTGCATTCGACATAAGGATAAGATTATCGAATGGGTCTGAGAATGTTTTGATCACTCAGGGAAAGAAATATCGATATAGAATGTCGACACGAGAGGAACTGCGATATTTATGGCATATTCATTTAGTGAATGGGATTCATTAGATAGATGCGTTTCCAGACTGAATCACGGACCTAATTACGTGTGGGTCTGAAATGCACTTGCTTAAGATGGATGTCCTAAAACTCTAGGTAACAAATCTCTGGCAATCAGTGTATATAACACCAACAGACGGAAGGTAAATTAATGAGGTGTCCATACGAAATAGAAACTGTGAATCCGAGTAATCTAATAATTAACTCATTCATTTTTATTCAAAACTGGGAGGTTCAATCATGACGATGAAACTTTTCTATACCAATTTAATTTTCTGACTGATGTGAGGTTTTTAGGTAGAATCTGTGTGATCTGTTGTCAAAAAATATATTGTCGGCTCAATCTGCGAAAGCACTAAGTCTATAATTGAAATTGATTTTATAGATGAATAAGAAAATTCGCAATACATGTTTTTTTTAGATCTTGATACTCTATGATAGTAAGTATTGTAGAGTTATGTATTTTTTTTATGAAGTGAATTGGACTTCTTCTTTCTTTCCTAATATTCCTTATTCACTATCTATAAGTTGATCTAAGAGCTGGTATATTCATTCGTGTTCTTGAAAAATCTAGAAAAATGAATTTCTCCAGCGTTCAGCTAATTTGATGATAAAAGACTGAGTCTATATTTTGGAGCTTTCGGAATTTCATCCGTGTATAGGTTGAAAAATGTGGGCCCACTGGTTTTGTAGATCAAGCCGACGATATAGGATAGTAGTTGACGAAAAAAATTAAATCAATATTCATTATATAACAAGTATATTTTATATATGATATCTCTTTTCATGATATGTGTTGTTGATTATTAAGGATGATGGGATACAAAATGAGAAATGGTTGACCACGACGAATAATTTATTATTCTTGACATTTTATCTGACACATAACTCCCTCATAAACAGAAAAGACCATAATCAATTGTCATGAAGTGAAATTGATTTTATAAAAGTTGTGAGAGTCACTCATCTCCTTCTATTATAATACGTGCTACGTCAAAAAACAATTCACTTCGAATTAAATGACTCTTCAGTGGAAAGCCATGTTCTATGGTGTAGTTCGGTCCCTGTCCTGCTTTCCCTCAATGAAACTTTCGTTGGAAGTATCAAGTCGAGAGTTTGTTCAAGAGCAACTTACTTGAACAATTCCGTATGTGGTTTCTTTGGAGTTCACAACAACCAGCATGATAATTAAACTGTGGGATATTTTGATGTAGCTATATATGGAAGGTTGAAACGCACTTGTAAACATTTTTGAAAATGATCTGTAACTTTGAGATTTGATTATCACTTATATCATGTCAGGAAATAGTAACTCATCAGTTCAACTACTTTTATCCATATATATTTCGCCAAAGCAATAAGATATATATTATTCACAAAAATCATTTCGGAAATTGAATGAATTTGTGTTTGAATTTATTCAAACCTCTTGAGTCCCTTATGAAAGTAATGAAGCAATAATATCAATTATTCAAGAATACCTATGACTCCAACCCAGAAGTATTCATATCAAAATACAATCGAGGTATATATGAACTTATGTGTATGATTGGTCTTTGATATCGTATTTCTTTATACGAAATTTCCCCGCCCTTGCGCGATCTTCATGTATACTCACCCCAGCAGTCACCAAATGGTAATATATCACTGACGATTTATGGGCTGAGATACGACAGGGAAATTGCAAGAATGGCGGAGTAATCTATCTTTGTTGGAGAAGACGAGGGTAGAAAAATAAGATAAAACCCCTAGAATTTGTCTCTCAAGTGAGCGAAAATAGCCCATTGTTCAATTTCAGATACATATTAACTTGGAGTAGTCTGATTTATATTATATCTGTTATACCTATGTATCATTTAAGCATTTCTTTTCATTCATCATCTCTCAGTCCAATTAATTTTGTGAAACACATGAACGCGAAATCAATTGAAGTATACTTCAAACTTTCAAGCTTGGTGGTGGGTGATGAAGAATAATTTATTGGGATATTTACTGAACTATCGGAAATATGTAGGCATGTGCATTTCCCCCTCATACGTTTTTTCGTAATGATAGGAGGCGTGAAAATGTCAACCAAGGCGTAACTCTATTTTCTCTTTTTGTTTAATATACATCAGATATAAATAGCTCTCTCATGAATGTTGAGATCGAATGAGTTATTGCCATCAACGCTTTTCAATATTCATAGATATCTCTCCCATAACTTTTCACATAGATTAATTTATCATAAATAATTGAATAATCCACCAAGGGTTTCGAAGTGCTTGTGCAAATCACAGAAAGTCATCGTTCAATTGAGATTCTTCTTTTCCATTTGGGCCAAGATATTTTTTAAAATTTAAGCATTTCAGTTCACAAAATGATTTAAATTATGCAATGGATACGAAAAATCCAATATTCACAAAGATATTATTCATTCTAGATTCCCAAGATTCTAGATTCTAGATTCTAGATTCCCAATTCTGTTGCGAATATTTGTATGTTCAAATAATCCTCAAATATCCTTAATCAAAGCTAGCGGAAGAGTCGACTTGAGACGAATATATGAGCTGTTTGTTTATGTATGAAATCAACCTTCATCATCTTCATCATTATATATATATATCATTTTATGCTTATATCATAATTTTTTCCATCTGCACCTTGCTCAAGTCTTTAGAATGATGTATAAATTTATTTTCATGTATTAATTGGGTTTTCAGCATAAAGCAGTCATTTTATAGATTGATCATTCTGAATTTTATTCCATTACATATATATATATATATATATTTCTGAGCTGTGAAAAATCTTTCGCTACATCTTTCCAACAGCTAACAAAAGTCCTAAATGAAACTGTGGAAACTTGTGACATGTCTGTTTCAGAAGTCGTCCAGAACATAATGAGGAATAATGGACAAATATCCGTCAATAGGGAACTTCCAAGATGGATTCTGAAAATTTATAACTATATATATAACTATAGATATCTACAAGTAGCCTTCAATCTACAGTCACTATAAAGCTATTCGATCAATTCGAAAAATTCACTATCAAACAATGAGAAAAGATCGACGAATGCGTCCGCAATATATGTATCATTCTTCCAATGTAATTAATCAATGATTATTTCGGGATCTGTGAACGCAAATAGAAACGGTCCAAACATCATTCTTTCAGGATACATTTGCGTATGTACGTACAGGGTGGCATGAGAGAAGTACAGTGCAAACATTTTGATGAAAACATATTCTTTCGGAGGAATTCTCTCTGATCTATTCTTTTTCACACTCAAAACACTCAAACACTCAAACAAGATGTTTGATTCAAGTTTATATAGATTTGTTGAAGCTTTCTGTATTTCCACTTTCGAACAATCATGATTTTTATCGAACAATGAAGAAAAATTGATGAGAAGAATAGAAAATTAAGAATGAAGAATAGAAAACAAGATGAACACAATAATGAAAAGGTGTATGATATTCGTTATGAACTGTAGAACTTTCTGGCACTCACACTGTTCACTGTGAGAAATTATTATGCCAAGAATTGACTCAATGACAATAATCCCAATGAAGAACAAACCATGCTGTTATCCCAGTGATGATATAATATGAATCCAGCTGTCCAGTATGTATTGTTCGTATAATGTTCCGAGTTGAATCAATCAATATTCGTAAGATTTGTTGATACTATTTCAGTGAAAACGAGACGAGGTAATTTGAAGGCATTTCTTGTTTCATATCGAAAATAATCGGTTCTACACCTAAAGTACGTTTTCGAAGACGTAATTGTTTGCTTTCTGCTGGGACACCTTGTATATGGGGTAGATTAATTATTTTCGCAATGTGTATGAAGTCCTACACCATGCGGTATCTATGTTAATCTGATGCAATTGTTTTGACATTTCCCACTTCATAGATTTGATAAATCTACGTCAATGTATAAAATATTGAAAGAAACTCTATACTATTTTAATTCCTAGGAAAGTGGAACAGTAATTTATTTTTGAACGACATTATAATGTTGACTATTTTCCACTCCAGTACCTTGAAGTACCTATTTACTACCATTGATTCATACAAAATAAAAGATTTTTGCTGAAATAATCTGAATTCTACATTCGAATAACTTCAAAAAAACATCGAATTTCTGAAGAATTGATTGACGAAAACATTTTGAATATTATTGTTAACATCAATATTTAAATTTACACAATGTTCAAAATTAATTGGAGCTGGACAGGTTATGATCTCATTAAAATTCCCCACTGAATTATAGATTGATTATTATATAATGCATGAGAAAACATATGTTATAGGTAATAGTCGAGTATGAAGTTTTCTATATAATCCTGCACAGCTGATGTGAATATGGATATTTTATTGAAAATAATACAAATGAAGTCGAGAATCACTTCAACAATGAATGTATTGCAAACAAAATATTTATTATGAAGCTGAACTCGAAAATGATCCGCATAAGTGTATCATTACATTTTTTAGTCGTGATGAGGTATGAAATACCAGAACAATCTGAATAAAGATTCACCTAATCTTATTCAATCTTGACTACCTTCATGAACCCAATTGTTATTGTATTGTAGTAATAGATTGGAAAGTATAGGCCACAAAGAATCTGAGAATTGAACTGAAAGAATAAAAATTCAGGAATCCAGTGTATGAATTCAATTACATGTTTTTTTATACGAGGGTGAGAGAAAAATATAACTATAACCTACTCACTTCCAAGCCATATATTTTTCTGCTGTATATAAGTTTATAGGTTATGTATTTCCTTCACTTCCAATGTGTAAATATTAGAACTTTCGATGAGTTGTTTCTTGCAATTCTCTCGCATCGAAATCAAGTAGTAGGCAAATGATAACTATCTCATCTTATTTAATATATCCGAAATATTGAGAACTTCTCACGATACATCGAGCAGCCAATTGAGATTAGTACGTGATTTTGATATGAAAAACGGTACTAGTGAAACTCAGCAATTTTTATGGAATGAAGAGGATCCCCCGCAATAATAGACTCGTACAAGACGAATTCTGTAATGAACACCAGAAGACAGAAGCGAGGACAGATGCAAATTCAACTACCCGCCAGGGATTCATATGCAGCCCCTAAAATTAGAAAAAGGGTGGTGGCCGGGAAACAATACGGTACTAACAAACTTTTAAAAAGATAATTTCCTTTCAGCACCAACCATATTGCGAGTAGAACTCCACTCAAATTTTAATTTGAATGAGCGCGGCCATAAATTAACCGTTAGAAATATAACGCCAGCGATTTCGACATCGTTTGAATTTACATCGTTATTGCTTTCAGAATTTAGTGCTACGACCTTCCAACTACTTCAATTTTCCTTTGCGAATGTGCATGGGTCATTGAAATCTGATTAAATTCAGATTCACAGGAACAATTATCGATGGGTTTCTTCTATACGTTATGCTTACGGTTACGAAATATTATAGTTTCTCACTGGTATACTATATTTGGAACCATCTGTTGAGAATTTGGAAAATGATTTACATATTCTTAATGAGAACATGTTTTGGTGGAGAATCCTTGGTCTAGTAAGGAGCAAATGGATCCAAATTTAATTGAATCTCTCTCGGAATAGTAGCTAATACTATAATATAATTCAACTTATCTAGACTGAAAAATGAGTGAATATTTCTTATGAATGTTTTCCAACAACCCGTAGTTTTCGAAATACACGGTATATCAAAGTTTCCCAAAAGAAAACGGGATTTATTGATCTCTGAACAAAACATTCTTTTAATGTTCTTGTAATTTGGGAGGTTTGTTTGCAATTTAATGATAACGAAGAAATGATAAACGAATGATAATAATAAATTAATTAATTCAACGATACTTTTCATTTACTCAGTTCGAAAGAAGTCAGTGAGTAGTTTTTATTGATTCACTAATACTAAAAAAAAAGATTCGAAAAAATGGAAAAAAGTGTTCTGTGGTAAATTATTCAAAAATGTGAAAACTCTTTTCGAAAATTTGAATACACTGTTCCTCAAAATACACATGTCCTATCCATTCATTTCCTATCTAACTAAGAAAATGCATAGTTCAAATATCGTATTTTGGATTATTGACATAAGAATTGACAAATAATACAGCATATACAGTAGTCGGAATCCCAGTGTTATATTACATATATCATATTACTCCCTAGCCCTGCATAAGTTTATCTATTTGATCAGAAAGTCAATACCTTATGAAAGTTGGTTCAGCAAATTGTATCATCAAATTTCCGATTTCGGCACCGTATGTAAAAGAGATCGAGAAATTGGTAGGAATTGTGTTTAGTTTTTTTTCGAGAAAACTTGAACGATATTCAGATTTCAAAACACAATTACGCGAAAAAACATATGCTATATAACATGTTACAACTAGTGACTCATACGGAACTCACTCCAATTACAACAAAACTGTTTTTTTTGCAAAATTAGGTTTCATTTATTATATGTACAACAAATTTTCAATGAATGTTGTTGATTTTCGCAGGTTGATTGGCATATTATTTGTTCTCTCCTGTATACCATTTGAAAATTTAAAAAAATTGATGATGCGTATGAAAGAATTCAAGCTCGAAATTTTCTAACGAATAGATAGTGAAAATGTCATACATAAAATGAATACATAATATGAATATTTCTTATCGAAAAGACTTCCCAAAGATGATTTTTCTGACATCTCATTCCAATTTTAAGTCGATTCAGATCCAGATTTCAGATATGATTGCATGATTCAATTTTAGAATTGAAATCGATGTATCCATTATCGAAAATATCACTATTTCGAAATCTAATGGCAGGGATGGCTTGGAATCCTCAACAATTGAGTCACAGTAATTCATACCATGATTTTTCAATAACAGAAGCTAACATAATCTAACAATAAGTTGAGAATTTCATTCGGCGAGGATTGTTGAATAATTCTCTGCTGGTAGACATTTTTCAAATACCGAGATCGGGTAAGTCGTCGAGATATACCTACACCCTGTGTGACAGAAAACATTTCTCCTCTGAGCCAATACATTACGGACGCAGAAGGTTGGAAAATTTAATATCACCAGCTTGTATACCCCTGTTCTCGCAATCCTCCAACTTTTGGTATTTTTCCATTACATCACATTCTCGACGACCGTTGTCTGCACTTATGAAACGCGTGTTCTGTGTCCACTACCGGAGGACGGCAATAAATTTTCAGTCGCCAAAGAACCGTACCCTTCGTATAATTAGACATAAGGACTTGCGGAAAAAGTAATTACATTCAGGAAAATCCAATGGGCCGAAATTTCTTACCAGTAACGTAAGTCAGATGCGGAGTGCGGACGGATGTTTTTCTTTTTCTCCACGGTCTAGCACTTTATTTTGAAAATAGAGCAGGTTGATTCGCTAATTCCATTTTCTCACAGTTGAGGATGACATACTTCAGAACTGGCCACACGCCATCATTATCCCCATGTTCCTGTTAATGCCACTGGCCATCATCAAGATGTCATTCAATTTCATTCATCTTACTATGAAAACTCCTCCAGCGTCAACGTAGAACAAACAATGTCAGTGAGCTTGTCAACACGACGTGGTGCATTTTCTATTGATATCTAATGCACAGTGTGTAGAAACCAAACGAAATAAATTCATTATTTCGTTAACTTTTTTTCTTATCTGTGGACAACACGGAAGGGAAACCTATAATGTTCGAGAAACATCGTGTTAGCCAGCGGTGGAATTTTGGGAGAGAGAAAGGTGAAAGTTTGGAGGTTGTAAGCATCAGGAAAGAATTCACTAGGTGAAGAATTCCACAACTTTGCCGTTTTTGGCAATGATGCTTGGTATAGCGATGTTCGACAGGTCTCGAGCCTGACAGTGTAGGGGTGAGCAGCATGAGCTCGTTTGATTTGTCTACTAGGAATGGCACATGGTGACATAATAGATGATATTTCCGTTGAGCACCGACCATTGAAGTATCTCTAAAAAAGGCAGAGATCGCCGACCTTTCTACGATGACCTAGTGAGGTCAATGATCTGGTGAGTGTTGTATCATCGACTAGGCGAATAGCTCTCTTCTGAATTGAATCTAAGAGCTTAAGCGTATGTTCAGGGGCTGAGATCCAAACATGTACTGTACACATTTATGAAAAATCCGGAAACTTTTCAAATTTAAGTTATAAATTGACCTACCTTCAACCCCCTTCAAATGACAGGAACAACCCCCAATATTCTGAATGGGTAGTGAAGGCTTGTGATATATCGTTCTCTATTCAAAAATGTTATCATTTTCAAGGTCTTTGAAAAACACTGTTCAGAATTAGGATTTTGGCTTCAACCGAATGTTGGTTGAATTCAACAGTGAAGCGCACATTCGTATTGTGATATTTTGGAAACACACACGTTCGCAGTTATTGTTGAGTAAAATGATATTCTACCTATTAGAAATTTTACTGATGGTATCATCACATATAGTACTTATATATATATATTTAGACTGACGATGTGTAAATGGTCATTCATAATAGTATGTGAATATAGTATGTTAATCTGAAACATATTTTCTATTATATTATTATGACTATTAGCTGATTGAATTCTGAAGATCTAATGAGTTTAAACTGAGTTATGTTAACTACCTTCAATTCAAGATTTGATTTGCGATATTTTAATATCGGCAAGTATGCAGCATATATATAGGTATTCTTGTCTTATCTTTATGAGCTTCATCTGCCTCATTTGTAATAATAGGTATAAATCCAGATTACCTCAAAAAATATGGAATGTACATGAATATGATGATGAGAGGTCGAAATATGATTTCGAAAGGAAAAAAATACAACCTACGTGTTTTTTTTTATACTCGTTTCCTATACAGCACATAAAACGTAACTGATAACATATTGACCACAATTCATCATAAATAAATCAGGCATATTATTGAACGTTAAGACTGAGGAATCGTATAGCTCTTCTGGATATCATAGAATGTATATTGTAAAGGAATATGATTAGTAATTTACAAAAGTTACCAATATTCATTGCAGATTCCTCTTTCATTCAGGTCTCTGATGCATATTCAATAAAGAAAGAATAATTTTTGTTTCAGTGTAGAAAAATATGATTAAGACTGTATTTCCAATATTCTTATTTCATTCATATTATCACTTATTGTTGTATCTTATCAACCTGATTCGAATGTGTTGACGTGACAGCCTGTTCAAAAAACCTTTCACAGTGACACTTTCAGTGATTCATGCCGAAGACTACAGATACTATAATTTTTGTTAATACTCATATTCTGACTATCCGACTGAAACTGACCATGGGAAATTTCATTTCCACCTCCATTTTGTCGTTTAGAAACAACGATACAATAAAGAAGGAAGAGTTGGACACTCTCTTGACACTACTAAAATCGC
The DNA here is from genome assembly GCA_963576655.1 of Gastrophysa polygoni. Lineage (NCBI taxonomy): Eukaryota > Metazoa > Arthropoda > Insecta > Coleoptera > Chrysomelidae > Gastrophysa > Gastrophysa polygoni. The sequence goes on along the minus strand of OY755089.1, from coordinate 9,317,104 downwards.
AATAATCACATCTTCATAGAGCCGGAAAAGAATCATCTAACGAATCGTGTGTTGAGAATTCGTTCTCATTATCAATTCATCAACTGCAGAGAAAGAGAAATATTCCTCGTTCATTTTTTATCCTTCACCATTGGAAAAATTTCCTATTGTTTCAACTTCTTCTTTGCTTAGCTTCACTGCTCATATATTCATGATTGATTGCCTGAGAGAAATCGAATCTGGTAGATTACTCCAATATCTCTCTAGCAAGTATAATCAAACTCACAACTGAGGTCTTATGAACGAATTTCTGGCAAGAGAATTGATTTAATGCTGTGCTATCAAATAAGTATTCACCAACTTTCCCTTCAGCCCTTATCAATTTTTAAGGCATCCCATCTTGAAACTCTGCTAATATAAAAAAATTGTGGCGAAGAGGGACTAAAATTTTGTTGGGGCTCATTCACCCTCCGAAGTAAGAATATACTCAAGCTAATTATAATGTGAAAAATATCACAACACAAACTCCCTCAAATTTATTTCCCATTATCTGTTTTTTCCCGTTCTCCATCTCCGAAGTTTCCGCCTTTTTTTAGGAACATAACTCTCTAACCGGGTGCATATCCAACTTTAGATTGTATAAAGTATAATGTACAAAGAAACCCCTAATGTAAAATCGATGGAACACCATTACAGTCGGAGTCGACTTCTGACTTCTTTAAATCATTGGACCAAACGTGTTTTGTAATTTATCACCAAGAATATATTTCTCTAGTTGGTCTTGTTGAGTGAGCATCTCCATTCACCTCTCGTGATGAATATTCGCTCAGTCTGATTTCCTGTTGTCATCCTTTGAAGAATATAATATACATGAATATAAATACAACTTTCATTATCACAAAATTCCACCTGTATTTATCAAAGACTCGGATGCAGTACTATAGGGCATGTTCACAGGGCGCATTGGAAAGTTTGAGGCCGACTATTTTGAAACGGATGGGTGTCTGAAAAATATGTTTCATTGTAACTGCCATTGTTGACAAAGGTTGAGAATGAAGAGAAGATATGATACATGAATGATTTTCTCTACAAAATAGTGATTGGTAAAGTGTTTGCTTTCCAATGAAATTAGAATGGAATGTTATGTGACATAAGAACATCTGCAGATATACTGTCTGAATAGTAGAAATAGTGTTTGAATATGTCAATGAGAATAAGAAAAAAAAAAGAAAAAGGAGAAATTGACAAGCACATTGTTCACATTGAGTAAAATTCGTTCAGTGAAGAGAGACTTCACTAACTTCACTTATTTTTTGAACTTCTGGAATGATCTTATGTCCTTTATATGTGAGGGGATAGGAAAGGCTCTTTTGGTACAATCTTGTAACATGTGTGCTTGGGAGTAGTACATTTTTATTATTTTGAATGTTTTGACGAGTTAGTTAATCTTGAAAATACAACAGGCTATCTCTAGGATATATACTGATGTGAATGTCAAGATGTTACTCTCTAAAATGTTCTCTACAGCTATCATTGTAACTTAAATCGGTCAAGGTGCGTACAGTCTTTTTCTCAGGGCAAAAACCTCTGCAACAATGTATTATAGAATACACTGAAAAAATTATCGTGTGTGAAAACAATGAACACCATTCATCATAATTCTTTACATCGAAAGGAAGTAATCTTCATGATATGAACAAACAAACGATCATTACTCGAGTATCCCATTCATGATCATAATGTAATTGCGTTCATCAAGTACTGACGAAAATATTCAGTAACTCAATGAATATTTCCATCCCTTCGATACATTTCATAAATGAATTCAATGATTTCAGCATTGTATTTATGAATTTATCCAATAACATCACTATTTTTGACTGATGAATGTGTAACATTACTTTGATGTTCAATTGTTTCAAAAAAGTAACTGTATTCATTCTAGTGATAACCAAGGTTTCCAATATATTGTATGAATACATCGGTTTATAATTCATTTCATGAGGATAATGAATTTGTGCATGACATATGGGAGAGCAAGTACGTTGTTTCAAGCAAATTAATTTGTCATTACAATGCACGCATTCATTGTCGAAATAATGTAAGGTTCAGATCAAATCACCGAAGTGAATATTGAATACATGTAAGCGATAGTGGATAATTATTCGGTGCATTGTATTGAAGAAATGCGTTCATTGGTTTGATCCACACGTACATATATCGATGAACAGTTTATGAATAACATATACACCATGTATCGAATTGCTTTCGACAAATTATCCAGTACATCATTATAATGAATTGCGTACGTTGTTTCAATGTACGTACATACATTGATGAACGGTTCATAAGAATAATGCTCATCATGTACCTAAGTGGATAATCGGTACATTGTTTCGGAGAAATACGTTCATTGTTTTGATGTAGACGTACATTCATTTATGTCATAGAAACAATGTATCTTATCGTTTTCAACTAATCACCCAGTACATGATCCTAACGAAATACGTTTATTGTTTCAATGTATCCGCGTACATAGATTGATGAACGGTTCATTGTAATGCTCGTATCATGCAATATATTGATGAACTCTTACATCAAAAAGAAGTATTCCTATTGGCCTGGAGAAAATTCGCTCGGAAAGTTTTTTTAGTATGAAGTCATCACACTGCGCTCAGGTCATTTCTAGTCCAGAAACAGAAACGAAAGGTCGCTCAACTGTTCCGAAAGTGTAGCATTGATTTTGAATTCAACTGTTGTTTCACATTACAGAAGGTATGTTATTATGTTTTTATCATTAGGCATGATAATTATTGAGATGTTAGTTTTCAGATTGAATCTCTTTCTATATATCGCAATAAAAATCTAGAGTATAGGGACGGAGAAACAAAGTGAGAAACCGTGTAACCTGATCATATTATGTGAAAATGATGTGCTTCATTTGCAATCAACCAACCAACAAGGCTATCAGAAAAGATATAGGTGGAAAGAGCAACATAATAAAATATACCATAAAAGACTCCCAGTAATCATTTCTTTACTTTGGGAAGAGTAACCAGGAGGTCGAGAAGCACCTAAGAAGAAAAGTGCTATCCAGCCATTCATTATATGTGTAGGTGAGGACATAACAACTCCCACCGAAATATGTGTTTATTTTGATAATATTAGATATACATTCTTCCATATAGTTAGAGCAGTAGATATATGTTTCAAAATTATATATTTGTTCAATCTTGATTTTCCTGCTGAATCAGAGATGTTTTGGTCCTTCATTGAACATCATTTTTATAAAATGAAAGGAAGCCTTTCTTTCCCAAAGGTACATATATTATCTGAAGCGCTGAAGGAAAATGAAGAGAACTGTCAAGCTACAATTCTGAATGTACCTATTCAATTTAACATGATCATTCAGTTTCATGTTTAGGTTTATTATTATGACAGTCCTATGTAGAATGAGTGTTTTAATAAATCGTTTCAATATGGAGAACAATTCGAATTATTTCCCTCATTATTATAGGCAATACTAGATGTACATTCAATCAATTCACTTGTGACTAACATTGACCATTTATTGTTCTTATTATGATCATCTTCTGTATGATTATAATTCCCTCATCAAAACTATTCAGAAAATACATATATAGGACACATACTTCCTATTTTCGGAGGAGTATTTTCTAAAGTTGAGGATATACAGAGTGAACTATAATTGCAAAATCAAATTAGTTTCTTGTATCGAACAACTCATGGAAATTATTTCAAATTCGATGAGTGATTGTTTCATTATATCAGAATAATACACGATTTGATGGATATTTATATCTTACGATCACGAGAAAATAATTCAATCTGTCTTCACTCAATCTATGATTGTTATTTCGGAATTATAATAGTTATAACAACTTTTCCTCTTCATCATCACACTCATTCGGCAGTATTTGTACCTATATTCTTTTCGAACCCCATCAGTGTCATTATGGATTTATTCTTAATGATGAAGGTCAAAACCAACTATAAAATTATATATACACTGTGTTCCATTAAGATAATTATAATGTCTCTAAAATATGTATCAACCTGTATATATCATTCCAGATAATGTTCAGAGAATACTTGAAAAATTAACTATTTTTAATTAGGGAGATGTTATTCCTTAAATAAATCAACACAATGTACGTTCCATTTCGAATCCACGTAATTATTTCATTGAACCATGGAAGAAATATTTATGGAACCAGTGAACACGTTCATTCAAACAAAGAACTAATAGGTATCGGAATAACGAACATATTCATCGGAATGGTGTAGAAATATTTATCAAATCGATGGAATAATTCATTGATACAATGTAAGAATTCCATAATATCAACGTACTTACGCATTGAAATAGAGATTGAATGTGCTTTGAAACGGTAATTGCATTCATTCAAACAATATTAATATTTCATCACCGCAATGGATGCATATTATCATAGCTATCTTTCATTTCATTGAAATGATATTATAGTGTTCATTAAAGTATTGAATGCATTGTTCATAGCAAGGTATTGGTTTTCGTGATACCAATGAACGTTCATCAATTAGTGATTGCAGCCACAAGGTCATGAACGAACATACTTTGTATTAATGAAACTCTACTTTGGTTGAGATTTAATGATCACGTTCCTTTGTTTCAAATATTTTTTCATTGTATTTACGTACCTTTTTCGTTCAGTGTATCTAATGTGATTGTGAATTGTTGACGTATTATAGATCTACTGCATTGTCTTGAATAACCTTCAGAGCAAATACTATTCTAGCCAGTTTGATGTAGAGATATTCAATATGCTCAGTCCAATCGAGATTGCAGTCAAATGGTAAGCCCTAGCATTTTACTGTGTTTTTGATATTCGAGTTCAAGGGTCTTGGTTTTATTTGAAGAAATTGTTTTATTTTTACTCATTGACTTATTGAATGAAGTGCATACAGTTTTGTCTTCATTCAACCATAGCTTGTTTTTCTTCACCCAGACCCCAGACCTCCACTTCCATATATATTTTTGAAGTCATATAGTCAATAGAACGTTGCTTGCAATAATATCATCACCCAAAAGAAATCTTCCAAAATAGCGCCCAATACGATATGTTCAAAATTTAAATAGGAGGGGTTACTTTATGTTCCTCAAGTAAATAGTGGAAAGTCCTAGTAATGCAGAAATCTGAAATACAGTATCTGAGTTATACCCTTTCTGGAGTGTTAATAAATGATACGCCACCCTCCTCAATACACATTTTGTTTGTGACATGCCTATCAACAGCACCGATTCTCATGCCATAAATCAATAGGCCACCCCATTATTTTCCCATGATACGAAATTTTCATCGCATCACCGATTACCTGGGTATTTTGATAAAAATTACCGAAGCCTGAAATACAAATTCAAGCATAGCGAAATTCGAATGGCTGCCCATTGTCAGGAACTTGTATTCGCAGAGGAGGGATGTCAAGAAGGGTAGATCTGTGATGAATTGCCATTTTGAATACCATGTGTTGTACATCGAAGACTCAAACGTCAGCTTTGTGATGAAAAACAGAATAATGTAGGCACTCACCTAATTTTGATACCGCCACGGGATGTTCTTCTGTAACAGAAAAATAGAAGATATTTTATGAGGCAACAGAAAATGAATCAAATGAAACATGTGGCTTTTTAAGTTCTACCATGAAACTAGAGGGTGTTAAATTGGAGGAAAAAGTGTTATTTAGTTATTATCTTATCCACAGGCGATGCAGTTTCATATGAATCTCAATTTCGAATCAATGTAGAATCAGAATCTGCTGCCATATCCTGGATAATTCAAAGATATCAATTGATAAAGATGATGATTTTCCTGTGAGTGTGAAATGAAAATGTATTGGTCTGCAATTAGAGAAAGTGTTTGCAAAATCTAAAAGTGATCTGATTAAGTTTGTGATTTTTTTGTGAAAAATGCGAAGTTAAGTTACATCACAGCGGAATCACTAATGCAGAAGGGTACAGACACACTCATTCGCGTGGGCTCTCAGAGTTGCCATTTACATAATTTACACAATAAGTCATAAGGCTGCAGTGTTTGGGCTGAAACCCAAGCTAGCCATTCTGATTCAATCAATCAATCAGTGTTGCCAACTACAAAAACAATAAGATATAGGATGAGACGAGATCATGGAGCACACAAATTGAAGGGGCATCTGACCACGCAATAGTTAACAAAGATAAATTCAACCTGGAAACATAACTGAGGCAACTACTATGTTTAATATCCTAATGATCATCCTCACTCATTAGGCATATTTGCAAACGTGTATATCATTGGTCGAATAAAAAACTTCCGATCGGAAAAATATTTTTTATTTTTGTCATTATTGGGACCAATCCCAATTTGAATTTCGGGCTAGTCGTCGCATCTGTCGTGAACTAATGCTGCAAGAAAAGAGAATGTGGTCCGGAATTCGTTAGAAAATTTGATGATGAGGGAAGACCAAATACCAGAACAATTTTGATTTGTATAAGGATTTCATTTTGTGAAGTCACATAAAAATTTTGGTGTACGCAAATATTGTGTTATTTCGCGCATTCCAGAAATGACTTATAGTAGTCATGGGATGTGATTTGATGGTAATACAGAGAATATAAAAATATACGCACGGTTCTCGCGATATGTGAGGATAATAAGGACAATGTTTCACTGCATTGTTACAAAAGTAGTCGGTATCGATATTTTAACCTCCTGATCAATTCGAAGAAATGATATAAAATTGAATGAATCGCCGCAGCTCAAAAGAAGTCACAAAAAAAAATGTCAAACAATATTTCGTAATAACAGCGTCAAAGCGGGTATCAAAGAAGCTAGCCCCGGGTGCCGAAGTAGTCAGGCTAACTGTGTTTCAATTCAAAAAATTGAATGAGCCACATGAAGATAATGCTCGTTTATTGAGTTCATTCATATTCGATAAAAGTATTTTGAACAAGTATATGACCATTTCAAGTTAGAAATTTCGGTGTTGACAGCTGATTTGCCCATCTGATAATCACCAATTCATACAACAAAAGGCAACATACTCAATCGTGGTGTCTCAATATAGCTCTAAGGTGAATCCATCACCTCCATTCATCATGTCTGCATCATACTAACTAAACATCTTCCTTATTTAGCGATGGACCGACGAGATCGAAAATACACTTGGTAACGAATTCAGAGCCAAGCAAATCAACAGTGAGACAAAAAAACCTCGTACGATAATGATAGGATTCACAGCAGAAGTGTTGCCAAGAAACGCTCAGAATAGTGAGATAATCTTGGAGAATATAGTAGTGAGTAATAAAGTAGTGATTATTCGGGTGTGAATATGTTTTGGATGAATGATATGAGAACTTAGGAAATATGTCCTGTAGCACTTTTTCATTTCACACATCTCCCATCTGCGAAATTATAATCATTCCACGCCGGCCCAGAACTCCACAATGAATTGGAGTGAACAAAATGCCAATGGCTGTCGTATTGTAACGTACAAACATTCGACGCGACATGCATAATGTGTAAGCAATCAGAGCATGGGGACAACCGAAAGGGATGAAAGGGGTGAAATGAAACAGCTGTGCACGAAGGGATGCCCAGGCACGATCCAATTTGTCATTGTTTCATTCCCAACTAAATATTAACAGAACTTTATTAGATTTCTGTGTGAAGTTTTGATATATAACTTTAGTTTCGAATGAGTTTTCGGACATACACGAAATAGCAGAATTTTTTGAAAATATATAGCAGATTTTTCATAATTCTCTTCAATTAAACATAGTATGCTAGGCTTAGTTTGGCAGGGGTTAATTTCGATTCGGTAATCAATCTCTTACTTTTTCTAAGAAAATTATCTTTCTGCAAATAGCTCATTTATGGCTAAACACCTAGAAACACCGATTGAATCGAATTCAGAAAAAAAATGATGATGCGCTATGCAGAGTTGAACAGATAACGCTGACATGGTTTTCTGATATTTCCCATTGGCATCATTAGAGAATAAATATAATGACGTTGTTGACATCATCATCATTCTTATGGCCGAATATAATAATTGGTTTGCCTTACTTAAAATACATGGAATTCCTGAATCATATATATATATATATATATATACAACATACAGTGTGAGATTGTAGACATGTGCTAGCCATTACGTTCATATTCAAAAATGAGAAATTTTAAAATTCGAAAATAGTGTTCCAATCAGACCTAAAATTATTGAATGCATAATAATGGAATATGAATTTATTGATAATTATATTTTCGACCGGTGTTTTGGATATCATCTTCTTTATTTCTTCAGATTTGACATCCATTGTGTTTTTTTAATCTATGCGGTATTAAGATACACCAAGTGAATTTTATTGAAGAAGAGTGTTTTTTATTACAATTTGAGAACATGCTGTAAATGATTGATTATCTATTATCTTCTTGATCTTTCTATTTCATATTTGTATTTTTATCTTTATTTATATCTACCTCAGTGTTCACTTGACCTCAGATAACTGTTATTATATGTCATCATATATTTCAAAGATTGTTCAAATCAATCCCTCGTTATTATTATTATTATTATTATTCTCATTATTGTCATTATTATCATTATTAATTTTTTTTTTATTTTTTCATCATAAGAGCTTCGACTGCATTAGTCATTCGCTCTTAATATTACTATTATTATAATTATTATTATTATTATTATTATTATCATTATTATTATTATTATAATCATTTTCCATAACAATTTGGGATGGTTATCTGATAGTAATCGACGTTTGACAATGATCGACAGGTTGACACTGGGAGCCGTTCGGAAGTTGTCCGTTCATTGTTGTCCAACCTTGCCAATATTCCTTGTTATACGAGTGTACACTAATAGTATTACGTACAGTTAACGAAATTCAAACGACAAAAGCTCTGACACTGATTACTACTATCATGCAGACAGACAACAAGTTGCTAAGGCTATGAGCTTTATACGAAAATAAACAAAACTGTATCAGTAAAAAGGAACGCATTAATAGTTTTTGCTTATTTTCTCAATATTAGGAGCTAACTGGGAAATAAGTATCGAGTGTAATGTAGCGAATTTGTGAAATGGAATAATTTTCTGTGTTTAATGTTAATTTTTGTAATACATCTGAAAACACTTGATATTTCAGAAACAGTTGAAGATAGGTATGGGACATGTACATGAATTATGTCTAGAATTTCCTGAAGAATCCAAAAAACTAATAATTTACAGGGCGTTGTATCCGAGATAAGAAAGTTGGTATCGGCCACTGTCACATGACACACTCTATATAATTATTTTTTCTTAAAAAAAATACGCATCTGGAAATACAAATCGACGTGTCTAAGCGTTTTTCCCAACACGCTCCCATTTATCGAATTTATTACATTTGGCTGTTCCCCACTGTATGTAATAAACGTTTTTTTAGGTATTGTCGCAATGGTCCTCTTGGAGCACTCCAAGCAATTGGAGTTCTCTTGGTACACAGTTGGTTATCCGACACCGGAATTTATTTTCTTTCATAAACAGTTCGTCTCCTTCTCATAGTGTTCATGATCTTGATGCGAACATTGTTATCATTGCCGCAATATTGGAAATTCAATTATTCCATCAGTGTTATCACCGCTGTTGTCAAGAACTTCCAATATTTCTTGTCATTATATCCAGATTCATCGTTATAGGTAACAATCACAACAAAACATTGAGGCGAAACATTGGTTCTCTTGTAGCGCTACTTCGTTGGCCCTAAAATTGTTTCTCATCATATATTATGTAATTACAGAGGGAGATGACCAACATTTCGGGATCAGAAATATATAAAAAAGAAACCTTCAATAGTTTATAACAAGGCGCTTTACTATGAAGCACATTAACTGAGAATAATCAGTTCACCTCCTTTGCACTGAAAGTTCCAATTCCAACTCATTCAATATTCATGTTTCTCTATCATAATGGATAATGATGATTTTATTCATAAAGTCCTATGAGCGGAAATAATGACTTTCCTTAATATTTGTGAAATTGTTGACGGTAAGTATAAAGGTCGTAGAACACAACTTTGTATTTTAATAGCATGATAATTGATAATCACATATTCATTTTCAATGTCAATTATAAATAATTATAAAACAATAAATAACGACATGTAGAGTCTACGGACTTCGCAGATTTTACATATGTAATTAAGTGGAAATTGATATGCACATGAAACGAATAATTTCGAGTAAACAATGTTCATTTTCATAATATGCATTCAGAGGCCCACTGCATGTTCGGATTCAACAAACCACATCGAAGATGTTATCAGGATCTGTTGTCAGATGAGTTTCCTATTATGAATCTAGAATATGCCATTCATATATCCAATCAATACAGGAAGGATGAGCATTTTCTACAGTTCTTCTTGTCGATTTGATTGAAAAATTATCGACAGAAATGAGGTGAAGCTGGAATATAACTTCCTGGAACTTCGCTCATTAATTTGTCTTGAGTGGTCTCATGAAAGACAAAATATCATTGACAACGGTGGATTTTGGTAATTGTATGGAGACAACTTCAGATCACTCTATTCATTTCTAGATTCTCTTACCAAAGCAGTAGATTCCAATTCCTATTGTACAATTCTGACAATAATTGAGAGATAACTTGTTTCATGAATGGAGACCGCTGAATACATACCATCAGAATCTCTTATCCTGTCTTTCTGAGATACACCCTCAGGAATGTGCTGAATTGGAACTCAAGATGATGCACATTGAAATAAATATTTCTGGGAGCGAATGAATTTATGTATCGAAAATTAATCGGAGATGATGAAAATGTCATTTGGCAAAGACGACACTTCGGATTTGAACGATAGATACATTTCTGTACAAACTTAATCGAATGTTCAATAATCTGAGGAACCTAACATAGTTTGATTATTCATGTGAAGTCCAATGAAGATAGCAGAATATTGCAAAAAATCGTTATAGATATTCATGGAAACCATTCATGAACTACTTCAAGCAGATATATAGCAAAATCGAAGAGGAAAAGTTGATTAGGAATTCCTGAATTTCTAAGAAATGACAATTATTTTTGATGCATCATTATGAATGATTACATACATTTTCCACATGACAACGAAGTTGAATGAATCGAGAACGCTGTTCTGTACTTTCATTTATTTTTTCAGATCCACTGAAAATGTCTACTATGTTGTTAATGCGTATAAGTATATTTGAAATCATGTAGATATGTTCACAGCACGAGAAAAATACTCCTAATGTTTGTGGACCGTATAGTTTGAGGTAGCGGTGGTTGGGAGAGGATGATGCATTGGAAGTTTACATGAAAGTTTGGAGGCATGTATATATACGTTCGATATGAATCGATGAAAAATCAGCTGACTGTTGGCAAAACAGTTTGATGTGCCATTGACGGATATTTTCATTCGAATCGAGTAGTGTGATAGTATATTCCATCACGAGTCTGGAAATTGGGATTTTTCCGTGCGCGTGTGACAAATTCTCGGTTCAGCCCATCAAGTCAAGGAAGGATTTCAAAACTTTGGTCGAGATGGTGTTGTCCTGTTGTTGTCCTGTTGTCATATAGATAAATTATTGTTGAACAAATTCCAAATAGACCCTAGTTCGCGCCTAGAGAAAGGCGGAGGAATCCAACAGCAAATGAGATAGAGGCAACCAGCAGTGATCACCTGACTGTTGCACCTCTCTTTATTGCACATCCAGTCGAATCGATAGCTCTTTCTTTTTCTTATGTTCGTTTCAATGCTCCTCATAAGTCGATGTGGCAAGGGTGCAGAGAACATGAAAAACCTCTCCAGCCATTGTATATCAGGTCCGTCTACCACCAACCACGAAGAGTGGCGAAGTAACTCGATACCAAAGGACATGTATATATTGTGAATTCCAATAACTCCCTTGGAACAAATTGAAGAAAACGCATTCTAGAAAAATCAGGAACTGAATGCAGACTAGAATTGTTGGTGAAAACTTTTCTCGAAAATATAAATCAAGCTCCGTAGAAATTGATAATATTAATGAGCTCTGATATATTTCCTGATGTGAAAAAATAGAGGGGTGCGCAACTGATGACTTCTTATGGGAATGCCACGGCGCCTAAGATAACAGACTCAAAGATAAACGAATGAAAGATGAGCAAAAAATATAGGGCCATTATTGCGGATCTCGATGAAATATTTCGTGAATGTTCTTTCCTTATACTGATTAGCTGGCAAAGTTATATCTCGAAACTTTGCCTAGCGAACATTAACGTGTTTATTCAACATTTTCTTTATTTGCAGTTTGTATTTCCTCTCTTGATGCAACTGATGCGTATGCAGAGGCGTAGGTAGAATAAAGGTACGGACCTGCATTTTTCATAAATTGTGAGCAAGTAAGAAATTCAATAGCTAATGCACAATAATCACAGGTACGATCCCAGGACACATAATATATGTGATTCTAAATGGTGCATATATTGATTCTTCCTACTATAAAAAACACGAGTGTGGTTCAATATTTCTTGTTTTCACTAAATTTGAAAATTAACTTCACGGTTCCTTTACAAATGTCTTGATGGTGGTCAAAAAGTACTCGGAATGTGTTCTAAACTCAATGGGTAGCATATATTAGAATTCACAATGTAATGGACAACTCTCTTCTTTTATAAGGTAGTTAAATCACTGCAATGAAACAAATTCAATACAAAATGTACTTAAAGACTTCTTTTTTGAAAAACTTAAGAACCAAAAAAATCTACATTGACACGGATGACACGGATTTCCGTTGTCGTCATTTTGTGAGTCTCTGATTTTTCTTATCTGCTGACAACACGAAAGGAAATCCCATAGTATTCGAGGAACATCGTGCTAGCCAGAGGTGGAATTTTGGGACAGAAGAAAGGTGTTTGAATTTTTTTGGAAGTTTGGAGGTTTTAAGCATCGGTAAATACTTCACTAGGCAATGAATTTCACAACTTCGCTGTTATATTGATGAATGATGCTTGGTATCGTGATGTTGGATAGGTCTCGAACTTGACAGTGTAGGGGTGACCAGCCTGAGCTCATCTGGTTTGTCTACCAGGAATTACTCGTACTGGCATAATAGAAGATATTACCGTTGAGCAACTAGCTGCAACTATAAGCAACATTTTTGCCATTCAACCAACTAGCTTCCGATATCTCCATCCACAACGTCCTTACATATCTTGGGTACAGTTCGAATAACTGTAGCACATTAACTGTAGCACCCTGTACGAACAATATCTATTTGTATCATATTCTATTGCTGTTCAAATATATCTGCTGAGAAAAAAAGATTTCATGTTCATTCTGCTCATTTTGTTCATTGTACATAGGGCAACGTCCATGAAGAAATATGATCGACAATCAGAATAGATTGAAGACCCTAGGGCTGCGTTCAAAAACTTACTCTGAGTGAGCTTGCTTACTCTGAAGCGTTCATAAACGTACTCTGTCAGTAAGGATTATTTGAACTCACATTCGTTCAGAAACTCGCTCAGAGTAAACTCAATTTAGTCTGCTTTTGAACAGAGGAACAATGTACTCTGACATGTTATGAGAGTTATATTGTGGATATCCTAATATTTATTATCCATATCTCAGTCGAATAGAAATATTACATATTCATATAAGCACAGTATTAACATATAATAACACATCATGGTCCATAATGGTTACTAATCCATTGAAGATAACCTCAGAACAAATAAGCTCGTATTGTGACACTTGACATTTATTCAGACAGGTTTACTCTGAGTAGTCAATATCGATATATCTCTACTTGCAAGAGTGAGTTGATTATCGCAGCCTAGGTGATCTTGTCTTGGAGATTGAAACACCTAAACTCCATATTGTAAAGCTTACTTTGCTTATGAAAATATTAGTAAGATATTTATATATCAAATAAATATAACGATATACCGGGTGGCTATGAGAAAGAAGAGGCATCAGTCTTGAAACATTGATGTCGTTCTCAACTAGGTACTTTCGGTTTCATCGAAAATTGCCACAATTTTGATTTTCTGTATCATTCCACTTGAAACCGATTATTCTTCAGGCAAAATTATACGTGTTTCAAATTTTAGTTCCGTTTGATGTTTTCGATCTAGGTGGCCACTGTGGCCATGACCACTATGGAATGGTTCTGGTTCAGCTTCTTTCCATGGATAGGATTCGAATAACATTCCGAACTAACTGGTTTGTTATCCGCTCTAGGAATTATCAATTCTTGATATTTCTTGAATATAATCCAAGACTATATTTCGACGTATCCATTGATAATACGTTCTTCGAGATAAATCACAGCACTGTATCAATAAGACATAATATCTCAGAACTAGCAATGAGATCTAGTGAGCTCTGAATTTCCGGAGCCGGAAGTACCCTCTGATCCAAAATTCATCATCATCCATCGTCAACGTTGCTAGGTTGCCCTAGGTCTTGTGCCCCCTAGCTGTACTTAATTTTAGAGCTTATATAATGGAATCATCAAACATCATCAACTCCTTGGGCATTGTGAACGAGCTCTTGAAAGATAGGTAAATGACGTATATTTCGAATTGATAGATGCAACTACAGGATATGTCTATTTCAATCGAATTGATTACGATTTCATCATGAAATGCATCAAATATTCATCAAATGAAATAGTAATTTGCTCTTTGGTATTTTATTATCGGAGCAATTGAGTTTTATCAATAACTACCTTGTCGAGGACATATACAAAATAAAGTTGAATATATGGTGAGCCTATGTTACTTTATCTTTATTGAATGCTATCTGCGTAATGTCAACCGAAAAAACTGTTACAGTTAGCTTTTAAATAAAACTCTTGTTCTGGTATGCTTGTATATTATACCTAAGTATTGTGAGAAAACCAAGAACGCTGAGGCCACATCGATTGGATTCAGGCCAGCTATCTGTTTCCTCGATCATTAAAATACCAACGCAGATGATCTGTCATCTAACATACAAATTTTTCGAATGTTCGTGATTTGCGATTTCCGCTTAGAGAGCTGATTAGAAATATTCAAAGAAGAAATAAGTTTTTATATCAGCAAACTAGCGGATATAAATAAAGCATTATTCAGATAAGAATGTTAGAAATGTAAACAATTATATTCAGAAGAGGCCTCACGTGTGAAATTCCATTTATACTTCGTATCAAAATAATATCTATACTTAGATCCAAATGAATATTCACCTTATTGGTCATCATCTCTTCGGATATTATCTATTAATGAAGTCAAGAGGACGTTGACACAGTCTTATTAAATCCGAGACTTCACCAGAAAAATTACCTTTGATGTCAAAGACATGTTTCGAAGAATCAATCCTTGATCGTCAGCATAGCAACAGAAGATCAGTTTGAAGTATAGTGATGAAGTATGGAGTTGGAATTACCTATACATGGTGTCTGGAAACTATTCTCAAAGAATCTAGAGGGTGATAGTATTTGAAAAAAATTGCTTAGAGTTCCTACAAAATTTTTTTGAATGCTCACTAATAAGAAAGTTATAGACCTCCAAAGTTATTCGATTAGTTGTAGGTATTTGATCATTCGACCTACCGAATCTATTGAATATTCCTAGGTATAGGTTAGTGCTAATACAATCCAATTACAGACAAATAAACCGAGACGAATATCGTTTGCAGTAAAAGAAAGAAGCTTATAGCTCAAACTTTGATTTCAGATTGAAAATGTCTTCCTTACGATCCCGATTTCACGATCCCAGATATCATAAGATTATGTGAAGTCACTCGATGATATAAATAAGACATTAAATTCAAATGATGAAAATGATGAATCTAGTCAATATTAAATTGATGAAAACAAAAAATACACTCGTTTCACTTCCAAGGTATTCGGGTGGAGAACAAATATATCTAGGTAGAGTAATTCTTGTTTTCATTATCGATAAATGCCATCACTATCCATCGTAACGTATTATTGGTAACAGCTCATTCAACGAATATCTAGTCACGTAACTTCAATTTCCAAATTAGATAAATCATTGTCTCATTGAAATTCATGTCGCGCATCACCAAAATATTTTTGTAGCGTGTTTCTATTAATATTCCAGAGGCCATATTGATAAATGAGCAATCAGTCCTAGTTCTTCATATGATAAAAATCTACAAAGAAAGAAATGGCTGTACGATCATATTCATATATATATATATATATATATATATATATATATACATTAATCAAATCAAACACATCTTTGCTCACATTTACATGTTGCTCGTTGCTTCAGCATAGCATTAGCCCTATACATTTTACATTGGACAGGAATGTTTCACAAAATTATCTTATCTTCAATTTCACATCATCATTTGGAAGTGAAATCATCTGAATTGGTATTGATACGTATTCCTCAATCAGGGCTCCTGCTGATATCAACAATTCTCTGAAATATAAAGGAAAAGGTACCTATATATGAGATATTATGAAATGTAATGGTGAGAAAGGTAATAACCATAACCGCATTCATGGGGACTAAACCTATCTTAACTTATCAACTGTCATAAGTTGAGGCCAATAATCAATCATCTGATAATATATGGAACTATGAACACTTTTTTACAAAACACGTTTTGTATTTCTATGATATTGTGATACATTGAGATGATAAATGAATTTCATGGGAAATTGAATCTGCTCTTTGATTAGAACTCTTATAATGATTTTTTGAGTAAGTCCTTGTTCCTTGCTTGACAATGATCTTATCGCCTCATGATCTTATCGCCTGGATGTCTGGCACACAATTTGGCACTCCTTTCTATTTGGCATCTTCTTTTTCGGAACATCTATATTTTCCTTCCACTTGATTGACTTTTCCCTGGATCTATATCAATGCGCTATGCTCCATAGCTTCCTATTTCATTCACTTTCTCCCTATTGACTTCATCAGTTTTTTCTCTAGCATTTCAAATTGTCGACTCCATCTTGGCTTTATATCTGATCGATGTTTTGTTTAGTCTTATTGGTGACAACTATTTTCAAAGTTTGGTTTGCTTGTCATTTTTTTGCTCATCATGTCTCTGTTTTCTCTTGCATGTCTTATTTCTCATTCTCCACGTTCATCTATCGAAGTTACAACATTATTTTCTCAACTTCATTACTGCATATACATATATTCGAGAATTCCATGGATCTTCCAGCTTCAGTGTTCCTTCAAAATGGACGATAGTTCGCATTTCTGTTGATTGTTGTTTCAGGAACAAGAATGGTTTATTAGTATATTTTTCATCGAAATATACTAGTCTGCTTGTCCCACTCTATGCCATCTATTGCATATTCCAAACTTCCTTTTTTGAGTCATATTTGCATGTTGCATATTTCATTCCCTCATTTCAATATTTTCAAGTTTACCATATTCTCTTCTCCTCTTCATTCCAATGAATATGATGTGTATTCCATTTACAATTGAATTGAGCCATTTCTGAATCCGTTCTGATAGTCTCTTGATTTTAATATAAGAGAAGATCTTTATTTTCCAATAGACAATAAAAAATTGCGAAGGAAAAGTCATACAATTAAATCTAGGTGAATATAAAAACATAGAAATACACAGAAACATACATCGATTAAAAATTCAGGATTACAGTTTTCAGATGAAACAATGAACTGAAGCCAAAGGCTTGAAGTGAAAATTTTCCCAAGAACATTCTGAAGGAAACATGACGACATCTCAGAATGATATTTTATTTCTCACATTGACGCCTCTGTATTTTCATGCTCAGATAATCTGTGATCACAACATGTCCCTTCGTTCCATTCATTGATCTCTAAATTTCATTTTATCACACCATATTTCATTGATATGTAGCATATTTTTTGGTCATCATTCATTTTAACATATCTCACTATTAAATAGTTAACACACATCACGGAATTGATTCCTACGCACTTCTTTTTCCAAATTTATTCCCAACTGAAAGTATAAATGGTCGGATGGTAGATCAATTTAGATATAAACACCTGCATTCCCTAGGTTCATACAGACTTCAAAGAGAGTAGGCATTCCTGGAGAGTAAATACTGTATTCTACGATAATTATTATTAAAATGATGAATTGGAGCTATTGTAGGTTAATGAGATGCATCGAAGTTGCTTTGAAGCCACACCGGTAAGAGACGTCGATATTTCTGGCAATGTCTGGCTGGCTACCTTTTCTTGGACGCCAGTCTCGTGCGACTCCAAATAGTTGGCTACGCTCCACCAAAAACAAAACAGGGAGTTGAAAGACACGCAGGCCGCCATTTTGACGTATGACTCTGCGATTTATGTAGCTATCTAGTAAGTCAGTTATTAAATTGTGAGCAATCATTAATCACCGGCTTTATATTGTAAGTGTTGTGTTATTTATGATGTCGGTTGTTTTGAGTTGGTTGTCGGTATTACGATGACGAAGTGGAGAGCTATTTCTGACTATTGCAAAAACGGTCATCTTGCAATGGAAATTACTTTCTTTCGGTTTCTCGAATATTTACTGCTCGATATCATAGTATGAATAGTGCTTCCAGATAATGTTACCTGAATTCATACATAACACTCAGTTATCATGTGCATTTCACAAATCAGGACATGACACTTGGTGTGACTCAAACCTACTATACCTCAATATCAATGAAACCCATATTCTGACATTTCATTGGAATATCCCAAACGTGGATATCGGCAAGGAAACTTTGAAAAATGAAACATCAACAAGATTTTCAGGTCTGAATATCGATAATAAGTTGATGATGAAGTTCATGTATATTATTGAAACAGCCTGTCTGATTCATAAGAATATACAGTTTTCATCACTTATCTCATCGCAGTACAACACAAGACAGAGCGGCCAAGTAAATTGATAAAACCCCGAACCACTATGATTAAGGATTCAATCATTTATTCTGGAGTACAAATATATGATCATCTGCCAAATGATATCAAAAGTGCTTCTTGCTTTGAAATCTTTCATATTGGAGTGAAAGCATTACTTCTACAAACGCCATGTTACAACTTAATGGAGTACTTTTTACAAAGGTTTGACTAGAATATATTAAATATTCCATGTTTGTATTTTGAATTGTGCACGTTTCTATTTTGTATTGTTCATATTTGTTAAAACATTGACTGTATTGAAATTTCACTTGATTTTTATCTTGTTTGTACTATTTCATATTAGTGTTGTTGTTTTATTTGTAACTTATATATAATATAGTACCAATGTATAACAAGTGAGAGCTTATGACAACAAAGTATATTATGAAGTTTAGTATCTATTCTGCACTCCAAAAGGAAAGTTTCAAAATAGTACTGAATATTTTCAAAGATTGTGGATGATAGATGCATGTGAAACTGCTGATTATGATATCATTATAGTGACAACAAAATAAACGAAACTTTTTACACGAACCAGATTATTTCTCTTTCATCTATACACTAGTTTTTGAATGAATGAGTTTGAAATAATTCAACACGTAAGTAATGAACTATGGGGAACGAAAAAAACGAGGCTAGGAAGAATTTTGCAATTTGAAGCGGTAACGTCTAGTGGGATTGCAGTAGTTGGTTGATACAATCGAAAGCTTTTTTGGTGTTGTTGGAAGGAATTGGATTTAGCTGAATGATTTAGCTAACTGAATGTTGGGGTGCCTCTATCATCGACTAATTAGTGGTTTCAGATCTACATTGACGATTTCAAATTTGAATTCAAATTCGTGAACCTAATGATAAAATCAAACACCTATCAGAAATTCTGCGGATATACCATCGATATTGTGAAATCGATATCATAAATACGTACGCTAATCGTTCATTTCTCAATGATGCATTCGAACAATATTATATCATGTATTTATACGATTCAATTGAAACAATGAACTGTAAACGTACAAATACCGAACAAGAGGAACCGACAGAAATTGATATACGGTACGCTCTTCAATAATTCGTCATTCGTTCAACTATAAATAAACGAACGACCTACAGAGAGTAAATAATAAAGTTATTAAGTGGGTTATCGTGCAATCTCGCTTTTCACCATGCACAATGACAGTGGCACCAAGGAAGTGTCTATAGTGTAATGCGATGTAAGCCTTGTCCATATAACGCCGTACTATTGACTCTCAAGTCTATAAATCTTATCCTCCATGTTCGCTTCAAGCCGCTACATTGATTACATGCATCGTCTACGGTATAGACATTCGACTCAATTCCACTGTAATTTGTTGTACGTAAATTAATCTTCCCAGCGGATTCTGGAACAGTTTTGAAATTTTTAGCATCAGATACTCGATGCATACAGGACATGGGAAAATATCGAGTTATAATAATGGGAGTGGGATTTCGAAGTCATCGCGAGGTTATAGAGCATGTAGAATTATAGCCATTGGGAGTCACTCATCATTCAGCATCGTATTCAAATATAAATTTAAGAAATATCTACTCAATAGGCAGAATGAACAGACTTATATGTTTTTATGGTTGTCATATTTTTTATATGTTTTCTTCAGAGAGTTGTTTCAATTTGTACAATCATCTTTCATCATGTTAGTCCAGCCGAATTCATTTGAATGAATTCAAGTACCTTTTGCACTAATTTTTATTTTGTTTTTGGGGCCTTCAGCCCTCTGATGGTTAAGTAGACTAGCTCAAGCTAGACTTCATTATCAGTTTATTCACCGTTATATTTTTGTTCATAGTTATCAAATACGTTCATTATTATTATCATTATGAAGGGCCAACATATTAATTCTATTCAGAGAGGAATGCGAATCGCAGATTGAAACTGGCGTATTAATAATTCACAATTCACATAACTCTAGGACGTCCCATTTGTTCGGTAACAATCATCTGCTTGAGCACCTATCTGATATAGAAGTATCATCGAGGTAATAACATTTCATTTTGTTGTTGCTACTGGCAACAATCCAAGCACAGAACCACAATGGCGATTTGGTTAGTGGTTTCGTTTAAATATCTATTGAAATCCATTGACATAAAGAGTAGTAGTTCTAGAATATAATGTTCAGTTGAAATTCATCGTGATTCAAAATTTGGTGGATACAGATGGTCGTGAAAAAATAGTGCATGGTGCATTTGAATCAAGTCTGTTATCCGTCACACGAATTCGACAGTTATAAAGCACATTAATATTTTTTAATTTTTTATTTCATATCATTATCATTTTCATGATCATAATTTGACTTGATTTTGATTATTTTCCAAATCGTCTCGTAACTTCGTAAATTACTCATCATTAACTCTTATTATACCTAAGTAGATTACCTGAATCGATTCCAATGATTGGAGTTTAAGAAACTAAAAAACACTTCACGCTTTACTTTCAACATGGACGAAAAGGTGAACAATAAATGTGGGTGGTCTCGACCTATATACTCGAATCAATGATTATTATTAGTTTTTTTTATCTGTGCATGGACAACACGAAAGGGAAACCTACGATGTTCGAGGAACATCGTGTTAGCCAGCGGTGGAATTTCGGAAAAGAAGGAAGGTGTTGGAGGGTGTTGTGTTGGAGGTTGTAAGCATCAGAAAGAAAGTTTAGAATACTCAGCGTTCCACCGTTCAATTCTTTCAATAATTAAATAGTTATACACCACCAAAGAGTTTGGAGTTTATTATTTGAAAACAATAATTTGATTCTACTCACTTCAAATAAAATACTTGTATTGTTTGCAGAAAAGGCCTCTTTAGCGGACATCTATTATGTTTATATATACCTGAACGAAAATGCTTGTTTTGATGTCCTCTATCGCTCCTCAAAGTTTGTCGGTATCTTTGTATTGAATTTGTCTTTTTACAAGATTGCGTAAAATGGTACGCAGTACTATTCTTGGCTTCACTTTTTTTTTCATTATAGGGGAAGGAAGTATATTCAGTGATAATAGCTCCGAAATGAACTATTCTTGAAATGAGAACATTCTTTATGATGAATACCTGAAAATTTAATTGTACCTGATTCAATCCAGACGATTTCTAGTTCCATCTGAGAGTTGAAAGTTTCACTTAAAGATGTGTGTTAGCTATACACACATCACGGAGTTATTACCATACTTTCCTGTTAGAATTCACTATCATAATTCTGACGGTGTCTTTTCAGACTGCATTCAATATTTCAGTTGCATCCGTTTGCTTCTCTACTAGTGAATTATAAATTAATTTCAACCATTCGTAGTAACGTCTGATTAGAAATTCATTGTTTTCACACCGAGTGCACCTCATTCGACGAGCTATAAATTTTATAGTGAATTTTTGTTCGCAATGCTATGCGCGAAACGGTTAATAATTCGAGATACGGCGAGTAATCAATAAAATGATTCAAATGCCCCATAATTTAAATTAACGCTAAATTAAATATTCGAATCATGTTGGAGTTAATTTGCAGTGGCAGTGGCGTTATTGATGTATGATCTATTCAGGCTCTAGTTGGATTGTGGTGAAATTCATTATTCAGTTTTGAAATATTTATGTATTTCCTTCAGACTTCAACGAATATTAATTGCAACTAGCAATAAACTAGCAATAAATTCCTGGTGCCAGGAACTGCTACCAAGAAACTGACAGATTCAAACGATCCAGAATGGTTGAGTTTATCTGTGAATGTTCACAGGGTGTTTCCCTGAGTGTACACAGTTCTCGGGAAAAGAAAAAACTCAACGGTCGAAGGTGGTTCTGAATATACCATATTTGATGTGTCGTACAAATTTTACGATCAATTTTGATAATTTATTTGTGGGGTGTTGAACTAACGAATCAATTAGTATATTCTTTTGACATTTGGGTCACACGTATATTCTCCTACTTCTACCAAAGCGGTATATATTCATTCGTCTCTTTCGAAAATTTTTAAAACAAGGATGCTACTTGCTATTAGCGGAAGATTTCTCTTTTAGGTATCCTCAGTTGGATTTCGAGACCCAGTGATATCATGGGGCAGTTCATCGGTCTATCTATACTACAAATATTTTGAAATTATCAACCATATTCTCTATTTTTATATTCAGACATGAGAAAGCATCCACAGAACCAAGAGAAATTAGTTTCTTCTGTCGGAATATACAGGAAACGGTCGTTACATGAACATGGTTGTAAATTTGGCAGTTACAATATGATCATGATAAGATACGTGAATGATCAAACCAAGAACTGTCCACTATGTGAATAGCAGCAGGTGGAAGTTCACGTCTGTTCATGATAAGTAAGTTCAATTATATATAACAAAGGCATTGTTTTATAGGATGACATCAATAATGATGTATAATAGATAGATTTCACCGATGCGTCAGACAAATGTACTGAAGAGTTACCAAAGCACTTTTTGGTGTTCTTCGCAGTAATGTTTCAGGTAGAGACCAACTTGCTCTTCATACATAGATTGAGCCATCCAAATCGTGCCGGAAGGCAGAACCGTTAGGAAAAGATTTCGTTTGAATTAAAAAACACCTGAAGTGTTTATGGGAAGCTTTAAAGAATTTTCGTATTATTCTGGAAGTACCTTGTAAACAGGTGCACCGTATTCCAAAAACAAAAGAGCAGTATATAGGAAATCAATAATTTCCAATTGAACAATTTTGGATTATGACATGTCCGCTCAGGAAGGTGAAGTTCAAACTGAATATCTATTCTTGCTTCAAAAGTTTTCCCAGTCAGGAAAAACTAGACGTGTTTCAGGTTATTTCCTGGCAGTTGTGTCTACCGCGCGTTTTCGATAATCCACCCTGTATAAGTAAGGAATCGCATGAAGATACAGATCATGAATAAGGCATCGTTCTGGATGTGATTTTATCATTTGTGAGGGAGAAAACAACACGATTTTCCTGACTTTTCCGACAACAGAGAGGTATAGCGTTGTGAAATAAAGTGGGAGATCTGTTGTCCTATGAGATTTATATTTTTGTTTATGATACGTTCTGCTTTCGTACTTAGATCCTGGATTTTGGGACATGAGAAGGGAAATTCGAAGAGATCTATGGGCGGTGGTATTCTTATTTCGTTTGGATGTCATTTAAAGTGATTCAGTATGGAGAGCTCATTCATATGACACTTATCAGGAACATTTATATAGCAATTCACGAGCAATTTATGAACTAAGAAGAGGCGGATATAGTACAGAGGGTTGATATTGTGGCTCAGACCTATTAAACGTTGTTTAGATTCTACGAAAACGATAATTTATAAGTGAATGTTCTTAACCAAATCTGTGTGTATGAAAAAAAACGGGATTCACTGTTGTTTTTTCCCTTCTTTTTTCGTTAACTAGATTTTGTTTAGGGGTTCAGCGAATTTTGATTTTGTTTTGACTCTTGCTATCTCTTTAGATCAATGATCTATTATGGAATGTATTTTGCAACATTTGGTAGGAAACATGAAAATACCACAAATCAACTTTGAAAATGACAACATTCCTACGACGGCTCTGAACTGCTATCCTGGAAATACTTTTTTCTGAATGATATAAACTCCTCATTGAATAAATTAGACTAGTTCACATTTGCAACTGTAAATTAGTAGATCATCATAGAGGAAAAAAGTATTTTCAGGATGGCAGTTCAGAATCTTCTTAAATTCCGTAAAAAACTCGCTTGGGCATGAAATCACATGAGGCGATTTCAAAATCCATGTGGTCAAAATTATTCATAGAAGGTAATATACTTAGTCTTCATCTCAGGTACCAATTTTCACACTCTTCATACTCACACTTTCATACTCTCAGTCAGTATTCATGATCTTCAGATGAGGATTATATCGTACCAATTTGGCTCAGTTTCGTATTCTTTTGATTTTATTATTGCAGAGAATATAGATAATTCTTATTCTTATATCAACCGGAAATATGTTGACGTTGTGATGATCATTCTTTTCACGAACAGAAGATAATATTTTTTATATATCTTTCGACAACGCACTAAAGGAAAACCTATATAATGTTCGAGAACATCGTGTTAGCCAGACACTTCAAAATTGAGGTTTTTAATTTTTATTTCAAATTTAAGATTCATGAGTGTTTTAAATATTTATGTTATTCGATATAAATCAGGATTATTGTAAAATTAAATTACGAAATGAATATAATACAGTAATTCACCTGATATAAATAAATTTGATTATTTGCTCAGAAATAGTTGATTTTAATGAAATGGATGACGTACAGACAGTGACACTCAATCCTCGAACTGTCAACTTTAAAGCGTTCATATGTTTTCACTTTACCTCACTAGAGCGGCAATTCATATCAGTGTCGTGATGTTTACATATCGTCGTTCGTCTGCAGATGATTGCAGAAATCATCAGATTTGTTGACGGCTTACCTAAAAAAAGAAAAAAAACTAGTGAAACATAAAACTATTTCAATGAGAGGCAATGAAAATAATTATCACTATTTATAGAAATAATTCACCTTTCGTCTCGTTTGATATACTGTCATAGAATAATAATTTATAGTATACGGAATTGTTTACACATTGTGATGAAAAGATAAGAACATTTCCACTTTATTTCCCATCAACGATAATTTAATAATTGGAGTGATGTTCAATTCGCTCCATGCACATCAATCATTGAATTATTGAGTATAAATGAATATGGAAATATCCTAATTACATGAATTCTCAGTGACTTATGAATAATATTGTAATATTTTTGAAGGAAATGTAAAACATGATTTTGTGTACCACTATATTGTGGTAATAAATGAAGTTGAATTTGATAATTATACGGTCGTTACATTAAAAGGAATATAAAGGAAAATGGAATGAGGTGATTTCAATTTCTTTCCACGTCAATATATCAATAACGGAAAGTTTCATATTCTGTCTCGATATTGATTAGGTCACAGAAGTGTTGGTCTGTCTGACTTTTCTGAATGTCTGGATTTTCAATCTTGGAAAAATTGGTCCTAAAGAAGCCCTAATATTTTTGATTCTTTCCTTCCGTTTGTACTGAAAATGAAGCACTAAGTTGAGTGTGTCATATGTAGGATGGAGACCTTAACTGGAATAAATTTGCTAGCAGGAAGGTGAATAATGTTTTCTAAATTCCTGAGATACGTTAAGGTTTTTATAAATTATTCACCTTTATACATTTTTCAAGCGATATGAGGAATATAGGTAGGCCTTCAGGGGTAGCTGAAACTACCCTCAACGTTTTCTTCAAATGCAATCCTATGGCTTGTTACCCCCTCAGCTGGTGAAGAGTGAAATCCAGTGTACTCATCAAATTCTATTTTTTCGTAGATTTGAGGGTTGCATAAAGTCGAAACGGAATTATACTCGGCTATGAAACAAACAACACATGAATTAAATCTTGTACTTTTCTGTACTAGTAAGACAAATAACTATTTGTTACCAAATTTTTAGTACTGTAAATATCAAACATCCAGAAAATCTGAAAAGATGAGTCACTATCACAAAAAATTATAGTTATAATAAGAATTATTATTTCTGGTTTTGCATGATCCAGATATTGATATACAAATATTTGAATCTTGTGATTTTCGTATTTTTCCTATGCAAGATAATTTTCTTTGGATTTGATCGTTTTCGTTTGAGTATTAGAAGACCATTCATGTTCATTCGTTGGTATATATTCGCGACGCTTCGTGTTATTTCCTTATTTCAGAACCGAAATACACGCAATGAGATAAGAATTTTGAATAATTTGGTAACGGGCTATTCATGTTAACACCTCAACAATGAAATACTGTCTATCTAACTCATTAATAGACTCTAATTTGAACTGATATTCATACAAAAATATTAATTGAACAAATCGAAGTTGAGGTGTATCGGCGGCGGCGGTGTCTATCTAACTCATTAATAGACTCTAATTTGAACTGATATTCATACAAAAATATTAATTGAACAAATCGAAGTTGAGGTGTATCGGCGATTTTCCTAACGAGTAATGAGTTAGATTAGGGGGAGTATCATTTATGATGCTGACTGTATTGTATGTCGTTTACAGAGCAGCTTCTTCATATAGCCAGTTTCTAGTTGCCTATATTATTACCTGATACGTATTTATAGCATGCAATTATGGCGGTGCCTCAAGTTTCCAGTCCTACAGCAAAGTGTACAAGCGAGAAGTTTCACACTATACACAAGCATATTCAGTAACTTCTTGTAAGTTATCGTTCCTCAGCAATGTCATATAGGTATTTCATTACTAGCTTGATTTATGTGTTGATTTATTCACAGCAAACTTTGGGAAACGTCTCCGTAATTAAAATGAATTTTCAGTGCTTACTATGTTTCTACGCCACAAAGTTGTAACTGAGGATGATCAGATTGCTTCTCACTCTTAACTAGATGGCTCGTAAAATGATATCATAAGTCTTCATAGTTCCATTCTATGAATATAAACAGACATGAGAAGGAAATGAGCATACACAGGGTATAATCGATAGAACGGCAAAATTGTGGAATCATTTGCCTAGTCAAGTCTTTCCTGATGCTTACAACCTCCAAACTTTCAAGAAAAATTCTAACACCTTCTCTACCAAAATTCCACCGCTGGCTAGCACGATGTTCCTCGAAAATTACAGGTTTGCCTTTAAAATATATATGGAAGTCCATGATACATGATATTTCCGCAAAGTCGACTGGAATAGTGAAGGACAGAGAAAGTTCGACAAATTTCAATAGACCTCAATAGCATGAGACATGTGTTGGGTTTACGAAAATCTTTGCGAGCATCATGTACATTATATAACTCTACGTTCCAAAACAGCGTAGTTATAATGAACACATAAAAAAATATACGATGTTCCAACCCACTTCATATGCCAAATCCGTACACCCCCGAAACTCCAAAAATGTAGATAGAACTTTCCGTTAACAATACCAACATCCATATAAATTTATCACTTTCAACTTAAACACTTACTCAAAAATGCGGTGGTCATGTAGGTGTTAGATTTATGTTTCTCGTACTTGTATAGTTTTATACGAGTGCCAACAGCTGAGGTGAAATATTATATTCTGTACATGACCTTACATATTAAATTGAAAAATATGTAATTTATTATCGACCTGTAACTGACAACCGCTTGAACATGGAACATCTTTGCTTTGTGTGAATAAATAAAATTCCATATGGAAATAAGGAAGGTCTTCTTGGAAATTTGAGAGACGCATAAAGTATGGAGTTAGTTATATAACTTGAATGACACCAAAATATATTTGCAATGGTAATTCTGAGCGTGAGCCGTGAGCTATGAGAGATCTATAAAAAAACTTGAAAAAATATTTATATCAGAGACTTCCCTCAGTCATCAGTTTCTCAAAATATATCGTTCGATTCATGTTGATAATTTATGTGCTATGATATGAACGAATGTAGAAGTCGATAAAGATAATATAAATTGATGAGGCTTTTCCCCAAAGAATAAAAATGATGAATTGAAAATATTGTGTCAAACTAACTCGTCACTAAAACCAAAGACTACAGACCTGTAGTCTTTTTCAATATACTATATATTTATACAGTGTGTGGCATTTGAACAACAAAAAATCACGTCATCAAAAATACGTCATAGGCCCAAGACTGGTTGAAAATACTATTTTAGAATTTATGGTGATTTAATGGGGAAATAGAAGCGCAAAATTGTAAAATACAATGAAGCTTGGACTTACAGTTTGACATACGATTCTAAAATCCTTAAAGCCTGAAATTATTAGTATTGGAAAATTCGCACTTCTCTACTTTGTTTTCCATTGCATGTTGGATGAATATGCAAGAAAAAATAGGAATTCGATATGTCCTATACTCAGCTCAAGTGGATGATGATCTTGGTCAACCTGGATTGTTTGTTATTGTGTAATCTTTAGAGGAATAAACACAGAAGATATTCTTTATTGGAAAGAAAAAACGCCAAACTATATATTCTTGATAAAAAACTTGTTTTGATGCGTTCAATTAGGTATATTAAATCGATGATATTTCAACAGTTGTTTGGACCACAAATGATTTTATAAATACCACATTCATTCGGATCAGTAAACTCGCTTCATTCGTATAACTAGTGAAATGAAAAATGAAGGATTTTATTCAGACAAAGAAGCTGTGTTGATTAGAAGCAATCAATGATTTATTAGGCGAAATAGAGAAGTCAATTCTGTTTCAAATACAGAGGGACAGACAAAAATCAAACAGAGTGAAGTGCCTCGAAATTTCAGAAAAAGATGAAAAACGTCGGAAATGATAAACACATATAGACGATTTATTCCGTTATGATGCATTTGATGGAGTAACTCTATAACATCCCTATATCCATATCAATTTAACAAGATATCAAGTTACGAAATATTGAGGTAGGATTCGATAAACATTAGAAGAATAAAATCTATCATTATTATTGTTGTTTTCATTTACGGAAGCGTATAGAAGTGCCAAATCGCAAATCGGAATTCAGTGATATTCCGAGTTGCCACTCGAAATTCAAGCAAAAAATGAAAATAAATTCATATTGGCCAAGGCTTTTGTGAGTTTCCGTAGTGAGACAAAAATTATGAAATTATTTTGGAAGCAAAAACTAACTATGGGAAATTGAACAACAACTTCCATAGTTCTATATTTTGAAGCAAAGTTAGCTTTCATAGTATAGTTTTATAAGTTCCAAAACTATGACATTTCTACTGTATCAATACCATTTATGAATAAGCACAAAGGTGTGCAAGTGTTAGTAATTCGATGCAACATTGTTAAGATAAAAAAATCATTCGTTTCTGACTTCAAGAACTATACCTTCTCACTTGATTGAGTCTTAGATCGTGACATTATAGTGAGAAGAGAATTTGTAGAAGACTCCAATTTAGAAAAATGATCTCTTTCAATCAACTATAACAATAATAATTGCTCGAAAGTTCGAGGACCCTAGTGATCGTATGAATCAGTTGAAGTACTCATGGCGATCAATTGCGCGATCGGGATTTTCCTATGAATTTTCGATTTCATGTCTTTTCATTGAATTCAATGTTTCTATTTTTGATCAAGAATGACATTATTCCGACATATTTTTGATAAAAATGGATGATATTGGAAAGTGAGTCTCTAATAGCATTAAACAAGTAGTTATTCTTCAGCTATTGCGAGAAGAATGAATATATAAAATAATATATATATATATATATATATATATATATATAGAGAGAGAGAGAGACAAACCGCTCATGGAACTATTTGTGTTGGGGTTTTGAGATGGAGTTTAATCACATTTTCTTCCAAGTTTACAAAAACAATGATTGAACTTCTAAGGGCTTAGACGATACGACCTAACACATCAGATGGTTCAAACATCCACCCTAATATTCGAATTTTTCATTCGGCAACATTGTTCCAGAAGGTAATAATACACTACTCTGTATTGCCCACGAACACATTCAACTTCGGAATACGAGATATTTCACAATTCTTCATGAAAGTAGGCAATAAATAAGAGAGCAGAATAATCCACATTTGTCGCTAATAAATACGAATGGACAATATATTTATGAAGTGTAGGTACAAACGCAGAGGTAGACATAAATCTAACGAATTGTAAGTGATCATTTATATGAGACCCGTTCACGTTTTCCGTGGCAATAACGGTGGATCGAAGCTCTCTCATCCGACTACGGATGTAGCACATGGGCCCCCCTCACGTGGGGCTCCAATTAGACTATTTGCTTTTACATTCATTTACGAGGGTTTTACTGACTACAGGATTTATAGACAGAGATTTGTCGCCGAAGATATATCTGCATGTGAATTATCGAGTATATTTCGCTGGTATATTATTGACTTTTTAATACGCTTACGGGCTCAGATTTATAGATTTTCATTCGGCATTGATCAATTCTCTGCTGCCCTGGTTTCATAAAGGCTGGCGGCTTATTGAATTACTTCAATAATATCCGAATCGGTTCAGAAAATAAATTGGACTTTTCATTTCTTGCGGACAACGCCCAATGTATCTGTAAAAAACATCATTTGTGGGTTGTGAATGAATCTCTCACAATCATTCTTACACTTGATTATCATCTCTGTACTTTTTGAACAGATTAAAAACTCAAATGCTCAAAGACTTCATAGTTAGAATCCAAGTAGATGCATAGAGCATCATAATACTGGGTTTGTTTTGCATATATACATATACAGGGTGGACAGCTAGTGTGGCAAAGCGGCATAGCAGCTCTGCTAATAGAGATGATGAAACATTCCTTCACAGGAGTTGTTGGTCCAAGAGATGCATATTTCGAAATTATTTTCCACTATACAGTGAGTCTCACAAAAATGTGACATATATTGATTTCCGTCAAATGCTGGTTTTCTGTTTCTGAGAATCCGACGCGGCGTTGCCTAGTTATAACTGTTTCCGTAAATGCAGACATCTTTTTGAACAATTTGAAGAATTCATTCGAACATTTTTGTAGATCAGTAGTCAATACCTTGTTCTATTACATGAAACTATCATCCTTTTCACAAAGTACACAGATTATACGATGGCTGTAGCTTGAAGGGAGAGTATTTCAAGATTCGTCTTCACATGAAATACGTCTCATGTTATTCACATCAAAAACAAAAAAACCACGAGACCTCTTATAGTGAATTTCAAACACACTGTAAAGTTTGAGCCCTGTGATACTCTTAACCTGTCATGAAATTGAATGGCCTTGAGCTAGAAATTTTTATTGCCAACTTCATTTTCTATGTGCGTAAGTAATTTTGAATTAATACCACATTCTCTTTTGTATCTAATTTAACTCGGTGTCTCAAATTTCAAGATTAATTTACACACTTATTACACTACTCGATAATAATTGTTATTTGTATTTGACAATTACGTCTGATGCATTTGATGCGATAGTATCATTTTTGAGACTTTTCTTTCAAATTCACTTTGCAGCCGAATTCAGTCACTTCAATCACATTACAAAAATTAATTGCGACAGAATTATAAATTGTCTGTTTTGTTTGCATCACCGAATGAATTATTTTAAAAAAATGATAGCTACCTCTATTTTTTATGACTTTCTCAAGACCTGAGTTACCTACCTAAAAATTATCGCCAAGAATATATTGTGTGTATATACCTCGGCCGAATGATTTCTTTGGGTCTTTCCAGAATGCTGCTAAGAGCCCTCCTTGAGCACAACTTTCCGAAAAAAACTTTGCGGCCTTGATACCAACATGAATAACTATTTCTTTCATAGCCTTATATACATATACTCACAGCTCTTTGCTAAACATAAGGGTCTCATTCAATAGTTTTATTAACAGTCGACATTGGCAGTCTACTACTATAATTGAAGATGATAAAAGAACTAATGATAGGTAATATTCGAAATCAAATGTAGAATATTTTCAGTTGATTACTCATTTGATATCATTTGGTAGGTAGGTATCTACTATTTTGTCATCAATGAACATCATTATATAAGTTCATACAGAGTGAAATACACTTTCCGTCGGTAACTGACATCGCGATAAACTCATTCATTTGTACAAGTTACCTAATAAGTGATCAGATTTCAGAAAAGATCATTTTCCATTCTTTTTCGTCTCAGCGATCACAAAAACAAACAACTATTCGCAGAATATTGGGAGGCAATCGAAAAGGATGCATATTTCATTTGGAATCTACCATATACATCACCACTGCACTATGACATTCCTCTGAAATTATATTTTGGGAACAAAACCGTATAGTAACTCATCACGAACCCAAGAAATGAAGTATTAGGTAGGTACCTACTTTTAATACAAAAGAAAAACTTGAACCTTGGAACTAATTCAACGATCAATCCTTCCTCTTCCACAATCAACTTAAAAGTGAGTCAGTGAGTCATAATGAGAACCACGAGCTGATCGACACGCTATCAACATGTTGGATCATGAGAAAATATTGAAACCTATCGTATTTAGATTTTTCGTACAAAATGTTGATAATGTTTCGAAAATTGGTGAGATAGAAAACCCCAGCAATTAATAAGTTCTGTTATATTTAGCTATATCAATTTGAGTCACACTTCTTATAAATTTTCCAATATACCAATAATATTTCATAAGAAGTGATTGGATATCATTCACCAATTCACGATTTCGAACAGTCCCTATATAGGCTGTTACAAATTCTATCACATTCATGGATATCTCGGAAACTGTCAGAGATAAGACAACTTTCAAATGCTTTAACTATTCGCGTCATCAGAAGTGCAACAAAATCCAAACCAAAGAATACCAATTATCTCAGAAGATATACAGAAAGATGCGAGAAACTGTGATTGTTGATTTCATTCAGAAAAATAACAAAATTATTATGTTAATTGACATTTTTCACAGTAATGAATAAACGGAATGATATAAAGTTTCCTACTTTCCTGAATTTTGTTGGTGTCTTGTCGGTATTAAGATGGGTTTCTGAATACGCAAGTTTGCCTCTATTTGAACTTAGTTTTATCTCCAACGGTTTCCAAGATTCCCGCATGCATATATAAGCATGTTTAATATCATATAACTATCTTGTTCAAAATCTGATTCAAAATATTTTATGAACAAAATATTGATCTATTCTACACAAATATGTATACGGTATCTGGGAAAATGTGGGAAATCTCTCGTATTCAGAACTTGAACAAATAAGATAACAGTTTCCTATAATTTTTTTCTACAGTCTTTCTTTACGGAGACATGAGCCTCCAAAGGACATCCTTTATGATAAAAACACATCCTGTATCAAAATTGATTTCGATAGCTTGAATCTCAAATTGATCAAAAAATACTCTTGCTTATTGTCGATGAACAGTTCTCGAGATAGAAACATTAAAATCATGTTTTTTTTTCATTATTCTTTTCCTCGAGAACGGTTTATTTCACCAGCGGTAAACAATGGTGCCTTTTTTCAGCTGAAGGTTCAAGCTTTCCGAATTTAATTTTTCCTAGGCCTCCATCATGCAGGGTGTTCAAAAATTGAACATTAAAGATAAATTAAAGATAAATCTCAGTTCATTCCTGATGATCTGACTTATTCTGTAAGAAAGCTTGAAATGCGCAAAAAAACTCTGGCTGAAGTACTCATTGAAGGATTTCTTATGTAGGGTGAAAAAACTCTCATTTTTTAATTCAAACTACATTCTATACACTATTTTTCTCGTTTCGACTCATTCTAAATATTTCCGAATGAGCATTTATTTTGTCACTCAGGAAAATAAGTTTTTTCAAAGTGTATTTAAACGATTGGAAATTATGCATCCATGTCAAATGGACTATTCGGAAATACTTCGGAAATACTTCGGAAGATCATTCATTTGTTCAATACCATATGCCGTTTAATTTTTTCCCATGATCTTCTTCACCCATCATTACCTCATGTGTAGTTTGATAGTTTTAATTATTTTATTATAGTTATCTTACTAATTACCTTCATTTGTATATATAGCCCATCCGGAACAGGAACAAAAAAATAATTGTGGTGGTGTTTATATCATTAGAACGAGCATTTGCATGAAATATATAAAATCATCAATATGCCTAGTGACATTCGCTATAAATATGGCAGTGTTGCCACTATTCTGAAGTTATCAGAGATACTAGTTTTTTTTTTTTTTTGTCTTTTCTCTCTTCTGGATTTATGAAATTTATAATCATTCTAGAACTGTGCGGAAAGAAAAAACTAACAGATCTGTCCCAAGATGTGGAGAAGATATTCACATATTAGGTATATGGTATAGTCGATGAATAGAGAATCAGGAAGTGAGAGCATAGAGACAAGGAAAATGGATACCGACAATCTTCCTATGTTGTTGAGTATTTCTTCCTAATATTAGATATTTATTGTTAGACTAGCGTTGCGCATTTCAGTTATGAAATCTTTCGTGTGTATTCATTTCATTTGCATTATCATTAATGCAAACACCTACAACACCTTGGTATCATGTACCGACAACCACTTTTAATATTTTCGTGTAATGTATTCCATTTGAATTTGTGAATACTTGTATATACTTCGTTTCAGCATTTACTTCAATATATTACTACAGTGCAATATTTTTAATATTTATTATATTTTCCATTACTCTTTTGAACTTTAAATGTATGAATATTGAGTATCTATATTTTTTATGATAGCATTTCTTGTAATTGGGTACCTCTGTTGGAAATAAATTGCTT
This sequence comes from Gastrophysa polygoni, assembly GCA_963576655.1. NCBI lineage: Eukaryota > Metazoa > Arthropoda > Insecta > Coleoptera > Chrysomelidae > Gastrophysa > Gastrophysa polygoni. The sequence goes on along the minus strand of OY755089.1, from coordinate 9,281,876 downwards.
TTTTTTCAATTGTGGAGCTTTTCTATAATAAATATCTAAAAAAAGTTCTTGAATACTCTGATAATTTCGGGGAATTCCAAATAAATAGGTGATTGTCACCACACCACTATTCAACATGTATTCGGAGCCAATTTTCAGGAAAGCTTTATAGGAGGACATGGGAGGAATCAACGAATGGAGTATGTATCATCAATATCAGATACGCAGTCAACACCGTAGTCCTTGCCGATAACGCATCAGACCTAGAAAATATTATGAATAGAATGACTGAATATAGTGAGGAACATGGATTGGACATGAATATATCAAAGACCAAACTGCTAGTCTGCTTCAAGTGACCCACTGCTGAAACAATTTTGATTAACGGCAATCATCAGATTGAACAGGTCTCGTGTTTTGAATACCTGGGTACCATAGTCAACGCGTGGTGCGATCCGAAACAAGTATGAACTGCTGAGACTAATATTTTGGTAGACGTCAAAACTCCTGGTTGAAAGACCTCAGAAGATGGTTTGGGTGCACTTCGGATTCTTTCGAGCTGCTGTGTCCAGAACAATGTTAACTATGTAGATCGCCAACTTTCGAAAGGAGAAAGCGTCGTAAGAAGAAGAAGTAGTGATTTGACGATATCTCGAAACATTTTCGAGTAATTTTAGCCAAATCAACTACAGAAAAAACCTATTCCGTTTCGCGAAGTAGGTAGCTTATATCCACAATGATGATAGTGTGATTGCCTGAAATTAAGATGAGTGAGAAAATATATTTCCGGATTTGTCAAAACAGTCATTAAGAATATTTTCGAAAACTGCAACGGTAAAAATTCAGTGATACCGATGCCCAACTGATGAAGGTGTAGTTACTTCTTTCAATCAGCAAAACCATTTGTTGATCTCACACGATCAACATTGATGTTCTATAAAACTGGTGGCACCGATGTTCGAATAGAAATCGTCCGTCCATCAGAAGTCTCGACTAAACAGGTGGCCAATAACCATAACCGTTATTATTGCACGACCGTTTCTACACAAATGAGTGGAAATTACGACCCACTGCGCGCTGGTAAACACTCTATTACGAGCCAATTCCCTCTACTTGCGGAACAATTGCTAGGTATCATCCGAACTCTTTTGCCACTAGTCTGAATAGACCTCCCCCGCTGGGTAATTAGGCGGTTTCTTATCACTTATCATCCACGAAGTTGCGCCGGTGAACACTACAGGCTCGGACTATACCGAGAACTATACCGAGTGGCAGACTATTTAGAAGCGTTCAATTATAAAATAGTCTCTTCAGAAAATCATCAACATGAATAATACTGTTATCTGCTACAAAAGGAACAAGTTTCCTGAGTTGATCTTTTCACTTGAATTCAAGTCGGCTTCCGCTATCAAGTTCTAAATATCATAACATGTGGATTCATTATTCGCAAACGGATATGAGCCCTGGTGATATCCGTTCATTTATCGTAGTAGCTCGTGATAAGTGACCAGATGAAAATGGAGGCGTTTTGCTAGACTTAGTGATTACCTAAGATGACTTCAGATTCTTAAATATTTAGGTAGATAAATAGAATTGCTGTGTTGAATCATCCTGAAGGAACCCCTCAATTTTTGATTATTGACTTAATTATACATATACATATTGGAATACAGTTTTTACGAAAGTCGCAGTTTATATGTTCATCATATAACAGCAAGTCCAACACTCCCTGAGAATAGTAAGCTCACTTTGGTAACAGAACAAATTGTAAGTAAGTAAGAAATTTAAATGGTACACCCACCAGTGTACAATATCCTCAATCGAACTCATTGTTCGATATTTGTTCCGTTTCCACATTCGTCATCAGCGGAAAAATACAACTAATTTGCCAATTCAACTGACTTGTAGCTCTTATAATATCGAATTTATCACTAGAGTCGTCTCGAGTTTGAAAACCCCGCATAGACGTCAGAATAGTCGAAACAATTTGGACGAAATATTTCGTGATCTACAGATCCACTATCCAGCAAGCTGAGGCAGTTTCGGTGGTAGATCGTTCGAATGAAATGGGTGGAATATTCGATTGTTGAGGGACTCTGAAAAACAAGAAATCGAGTGCTTCTTTCATGAAACATTGTTAAATAATTAGAGTGCTGCGCTCACCACGGTCACAGACCTGTGAAACTGTGGTGTATACACAAGGAAAAGAGAACATCACTCCAGCAATCTGGATTTTGCTGTGGGAAAAGCATGGATAGCTGCATGAGGAGATGTCAGGGTAAACTGGCACAAAGGCTCTAACTCCAAATCTCAATCTCTTAGATCAATCATCAATGCTTTCACAACTTCGTGTGACAGTAGAAGCTGCTCACACCTGTGAGTAATCTTGTAATTAATTGAGTTGGTTTTGGTCGCCAAGTTCTTCATGATCAATTAAACAGCGTAAATATTGCTTTCTAGATGCTGATTATCGTGCAACAAACTATTGTTTGAAACGGGCAGAGGTTTCGCCTTGAGGTCCTCACGACGTCTTGCATGTCCGAAGCAGTTTTTCGATACAGATGGATAGGGCTTCTTTCACTGTCCGAATCATGATGAATTTTGACGCCCTGTACGACTCGCATCTGATGATGGATGATTTCCTTGTAGAAACTCCTCGTTGAGCGCGATGAGGAGGTACTAAGAAATTTTGTCAGAAATGTAACAAGGGTTCGCGGAATCATCAGTTATGAAATTCTCCATCACGAATATGATGAACATAAATTTTAAATAAACCGAACATGTAGTATCGTAGCCATGGCATTTCTTGAACAACTTTTTATTATTATCATCGCTCTGGATGCAATCATAGCTAGCTCTTCGATGGATTGGTACAATTGGTATGGAATGAATTCATAATTTCCCTTAGATATAGTGTTTGCTCGAAACCTCAGACACGTCGATTTTATTTTTGACGCCAAAGTTTCAATCATATTCGATATAGAGGATGAAATTCAGAGTAAAAACAAAGTTGACTATAATACAAATGATCTGGCGGGTCAAATAAACTCTCTGACCTAGAAATGAAGATTCCTATACTAATATTAAATTAAATAATCATATCGGTTTGCATATGAAAAGAATTTCTATTTTTACACTGGACTAAGTATCATCCTCAGTTCCAGGTTATATGAACCGCAGGATATAACTGAGAGAATCAGGTAACTGTTCGGTTTACTGAATCGATATATTGAGATGGAATAATACCTACTACATGCAGTCCAAAATACACACCAAAAGTTAGTTAATTTACACAACTTGTAAAGATTGGAACTTTTCGATCAATATAGATATCTTCGTTTCATAATAGAAAATTTCAATATCATGAAATGTGAAGAGGTGGCATTAATATCAGTATCAATATATGATTTCGTATTGTGTTACTCACTATATTAACGTCTAGTCCAAGAAACAGGATTAGTTTGAAACTTGCCCAATAAATAACTAGTTGATGATAATGTATCTCCAAATATTATATTATGAGTTCTGTCCTTAAATATAGCAAAAATTGTCTGATATGTTGGCGAGTTCACACATCGTATGAATCTTCACACATTCACAAATTAAAAAAAAATCGACGAAATTATAGGAGTATTTCCTGTCTCATAAAAATACACCTATTGAGTAGATATATCATTGTGATAGTGGTTCCTATTTATGAAACGTTCACAATTTCACTTCTTTCGCGAGTTGATGAAACCAAATCCGTTTAGTCAACAGAATCAGTTTTGTCCTGAGTTCTACTCTGCCTTTGGAATCTCTTGGACTTCCAGCTTTTTGGTATAAACTTTATGACACTACTGTTCGATGCTCATGACGCTCATCCTTTTCTAACTCATTGCATATCCGTCAGGACTTGGCTGTGAGGTCGTACGGATTAAGTTTATGTGACGTCTGCTGTATTACACACTTCTGCTGGATTTTATGAGGGGTAAATGTGCTATTACTTCAACATCGTTTATTTATGAGATCTAGATGTTGCATTGATTTCTTCACTGCAAGACCACCTGTTTTATAATCTGACTAATTTCATAAGGTCGCTGTGTCTTACTGGATAGTTATGTGTTACATAATAATTTTCTGAATTTCAAGGAATTGCCCATGCGGTAACTAGGCATAATCTTAGTATCTGTAGTTCTTGGAGCAGCTAAATGAACATCATCTGTGTGAGGCCACAAGGTCACTATGCCTTTTTTAAAATTGTAAAGAATAAATTCGCACAGCAAGGAGGTTTTTTTATAATGTCAGTTCGTCAGGTTTTTGACCCAGAATCTTTTGTGTTCGGAATAACTTTTTTGGTTATTTATGGCCTATTTTCAACGCATTCTTAAACGGAATTTCGGCAACAAATTTCAAGAACGTAGTCGTGGATGATAGATTATATTCCTATAGTGAAGGACGTACCTATATTGTCAAATAATTTCGACATTCGGTAGGTTAGATTCAAATAGAATAATGTTTGATTAGGTGTCATACCGAACCAATTGCAATCATTGCTACTGTTCCTGATTAGGTAGGTACAAGAAGTAGGTATATCATACTATAATATTAACAAGTATATCAAACTTGTATCAATATTTTGTAACTATACATACCTATCTAACAGATGAAAGGATCCGACGGATAGCCCCATAATGTAATAAGTATGTATTGCACTCTCATTACGAAAAATACCAATTATATCTATTCGATTATAAGTACATCATCTATGTTTTAAGATTTGTATATACTTCTGTACATGATAAATATTTTTCAAACTATCAGGACAGCTGGAGTTCTGAAGGTTTATTCTCAAACTTCATTAGGCTTGCCATTACCCTCATGAAAATAAATGAGGTACCTACCTATATGCCAAAGTAAATTATAAATAGACTATTGCTCTGAGTATGTTGCTACCACCATACCTATGAAGATGTGAACTTTATGGTAGATATACCTAATTTATCATCATTCAGCTTCAGCAGATGCGTCAATACAATCAAATATCGTAAATCAAATACCTGTTCATCATAATATGGGTATCATAATATAGGTGGTACCTACTAATTGCTAATATATGTATAATAAGTGTATGGCCACCGGCATTAGCTGGTATTTCTAACCACAGTAGCTGTATATCCTAAGTGAACAAATATTATGAGATTAGATAGGTATTATGAAAAATTTGAATTCTTCACTATCAGTAATTTGATTATATTGCACACTGTCAACTGAGAGTTGACATGGAAGTCAAACCACCCTTTGATAAGTTGGTATTATTCCTTTTATACAATCAATAAAAATAATTATTATCGTTATCATCATCATTGATAGGTTCCTATACCTAGCTAATTCGTTGACGTCTGAGTTTTGATCTATCTACTTATGCAACACGCGTATATCGATTATAGGGAAGGGAAGTTTATAGCTGTATTCTATAGGTGATATAGCATAAAATTAGAAAATGAGTGATATTTTGAAATTGGACTGAGGTCTTAACTAGAGTCATATTTATTCAAATTGTGATGATATTAGGTACAAAATATTTCACTATCGTCGAAAAACTAAGTAGAACATAGGGAAGGGAAGGTTATACAACTTTGTTAGGTATTCTTGAGGTTATCTATCTAACAAATCATTGTACAATGAATGATATTTTCATATTGGACCGAGGTCTTAGCAGAAGTCAATTTTTTTTCATTGTGGTGATAGGTACATAATCTTCCACCACCGTCGAAAAACTTGAATGTAAATACCGAGGTAAATATACCTACCTAGGAATCTATCTACTAGGTGAGGCAGCTAAGAAAGTCATGTACATGATCAGGTACATTATAGGTTATGTTCAATAGGTCCATTGAAGTGAAACAACTTGTAAATACCTACATACCAAACCACATACCTAGTTAGTCATTAGCTACTAGAAAATTATATACCCACACTTAGTGGCATAAGTGAAAATGTGAGGTTATGTTTCTTGTTCGGTGAGTTGTATTTATTGTTATGATGATCACTTATAGATAAGAGTAGATGATTATTGACTTTTATCTTTCTTTGACTTCTGATGTCTTCTTGGATAGCTGATCTTTGAGTTCAAAATGAATTTTTACAAAGGCAGGAGATCTCCTTGTTTTGATATCATAGGTTCGTTCAAATTCAAATACAGATGCGTCGGCATTATTTATATGAGGGGAGGGGTCGCATTATAATTGGAAGTATCAAACTGCCACTGACCTTATTAAACCGCCGATGATTCCGGAGGCCTAAGAGGACCCGGAAGAAGCCCGGAAGTAGAAGTCCATCGGTCACTAAAGAAGGAAGCTGTGGCGGTTAAACGTACAAAGCGTGCGTTCGTTCAACTATTCACGTGACTGTCTCTAACAATTGTTGCGAATCGGCGTTAGTATCTTGTTCATATGTGATAGCATTGACTTATCCGCGACGGACACACAAACTTGTCCTATGCTATACGTGAGTTAAGTGTTAGAGAATGGTTTACGGCTGTCGTGTGCTCCGCCCGATCGCCCGGGGGGCAAGGGGAGCACAGATGACTTTATGGGCGGACCGACTATGCGCCGTCTCTGTCCTTCTCTTACCGCGCTCCCGTGTGTCGGAGCGAAACGAACGCTCCAGGGAAGCAATATAATGGTTGACGCTCCCCGCTAACCATGCTTTATGTACGTCTCTCTCGTTCGCACCCGATTTATGAGGTAACTTTCTCGCTCCGACACGCGTCGTCTGAGCTACGATGACGTAACTAGGCCATGTGACTCCGGTCGACTCCCAATAGCGGGTTTCGGCGCGAACTTGGAATCACATGGTCGAATCGAATGAAACATGAAAAAGTTAGTGAATATGAGCGAGAGCTAATGGTAATGCAGAATTACTAAACATGACACGACCGGATTCCATTTTAACACCTAATTAGTCACCGAAAAAGTGCAACTGGTAATAAAATCGTTAATTGGCCATTAGCACCTTATTAAGCGGGTTTCAAGGACATATTATTATGAGGGAATTGTGTGAGACGTAGAAGAACCTTTTCATGCTTGTGGAGGTAGGTAGGAGAACTTTTAGTAGGTGAGTTTGTAATATACGATCTATATACAGGTACAGATGAAAATAATTAAATCTTTGATTTGGAGATATTTAATGTGAGATATAAGGATGCAGGTGTATATATAGGGTTGAAAATAATGTAATTTAGGTCAACATATCGCAGATCTTTTCGGTAGCGAGAAACAATTTTGGGAACTAACCACTTTTCAATCCTGAATCTTCAGAGTGGGCATCCTGGAATACTTATGTGGGAAGTTTTTGGTGTATACCTTCTTATTGTGGGTACAATCAAGGGAGGTGAATAAGTACGTAGGGACACCTCATTAGATCCTCATCTCTCATCTCACATAATGAGAGGATAAGAATGATGAGGAGTTGAATGAATGAAATTTGGCATCTGAATATTTCTGAAGAACGATTAATGAAGGAGAAGCTCAGAACACTGAACGAATTTCAACGAATCTGGATTCCATGAAGTGATATGAAGGATTGAGAAAAAACGAATATGAAGAATATAATTTGGACTTCATTGATCTATACATTTTCGAATGCAACCCTTTATATTTTACTTTTTCACAATATATCATAAAATGTGGAAAATTGTGCCCAACTTGTATTCTCACCTACATGGAGGAATTAAACAAAATTTCATTTTCTTATTGGGTATAAAGGAATATGTTTTTCAACTCATCATCATATGGCGCCCGACGTGGGGCCCTGTATCACACTATATAATAGTATAGGCACACTGTGTTCATCGAGTAACCCTCCTGGTAAACTTTTAGAAGGTTCGACGTTTCTCATCGATATTGTTTTTGCTTCAATGGTACTTCATGAACACAATCTTTCAAAAGGGCGCGTGGGCGTCCTTCAATCAAGCCAACAACCACTAAAAGTTACGCTGTCGATATCTTGGCATGCTAAATTTTCATCACAGATTCCTCAAAAATGGTACAAACGAAAAAATTTTTCTCAATGAATACTCGTTGGTTAGTAGGAAGGATGATAAACGCCATATCATATGTACAGCAGAATGTGAAGAAGTTCTCGACACAGTTAACTGTTGCTTCAGATATGTAGCTGCGAAAGATGTTCGTTCTCGAGCAATTTTGTCATGATTCATTGACCGATAGGGTTTTTCGAGCAAATTAAACCAACCACAAGGAAAGTACAGTACTAACGATAGGCAATTTTCAGGAATTCGTGAAGCAGTTCAATATAACACCAGAGACCTCCGATATGTCAACAATTTTTCCATTCCCCATCACAGAACTGTTTTCTTCGATTGATTTTTCTCTTACCACTTCTTTGTCCTGTATAACTCCATCAGTCAAATATGAAAAGCTCATGTTTCTCCAATTTCCGACGTGAACTCAAACAATATTTCCTGGATGAACAGCGATAGTCCCATTTTTGCAAAAAATGGTATTCATCATCTCCTGCTCTTACTTCTTTTTTTCCCTACTAATTGTTATGATTGAATATCATATATTATTATTAGTACTATCAATATTATAATTATTTATTTATATTACCATTGTCATTATGAATGTATATGACATTTCTTTTTTAAATACTCTTGGTTGAGTGAAAAGATAGCTTTGAGCTGAACCTCGTCAAGGAAAATAAAGGTCATTTATTATTATCATAGACATCTATATATTTCATTGTTCAATTCACTACTGGATTCGAATTTGTCATTTCAGAAAACAGGAAGATTTTCAATATGAATCATCAGTTGGCACATCCTGGTGTTCAATGCACAACTAGATTCGATTCAGTAGGAATATATCAAAAGAAATGTTTATTAAAATGATCTTATAAACAGTCTAACATCCATAAACACAAATAGAGCATCATTCAAATTATACATGATCAAAGATTCGAGTATGCTTATCAAGTAATTGGGTCATTTCCACTTTGCCAGGTTTTAGAATTTTTGCTAACAATGATAGATCCATTATCACTCTACATGTCCTGCAGATGCTTCTATTCCTTATGACATTGCAGACACTGTAGAGCCAGCGTTTTTTCTAGATTTGCAATTATAGAGCAGGCAAGGTTGGCAGTTTGAGTCTCTTTCATTCAAAACATTGTCTATTTGTTGAAATCCACCCAGAGAAATCAGACGACACCTTATGGGTCATAATAAAATGGAATATTGGAGCATTGACATCACAGTCTAAAAAGCGCTCTTTTGTCACAAAAGATGGTAAATTGTGTCGACACACTGCCTACTATTCTGTTATGACTAAGAACCTGCTTGAAAGAGATTCATCAGTGTTCAGCAGCTCGAATGATGTTCGGCACCAAATCCAGAATTCCAGGAGAGTTTTTTGTTGTTGATGAGTTGGCTTTTTCAGGAATGATTCGGTTGGAAGATATATTCAACCTCCATTCTGCGGGCTATATGAAGTATTGAAAAGCTCCAAAACAGCTATTATGATCCATACATACTTCCACCAAATTGATAGATATCATATATACTTTTTTGAATTGTCATTTTCAATGATAATTATAGAATGTATTATATTTTGTTTAGTGGCATTTCGATATTCATTTTGATATCTATGAATCTATTGAAATATGAAAAAAGGGAAATTCGTGTACATCTAAAAAAAAAATTATATTTACTCAATATATTATATTGAGGAGCGGAAAAACACTGAATTGATATTTGTACTCGTGTCAATCCACAAATTGAAATGGGAAAAAAATTGAAACCGAAAGTTGAAATTATAATTATATACTCTTTGAGACAAATGCCTGCAGAAAATAAATTTGAGTAGCTTGAAGCATAAAATGAAAAAGAGGTGATTTAATTTATTGTTGAAAATTACCGTTTTCCAGGAAGAAATAATAAACAAATTATATCCAGAAGAAAATTACAATGATTTGACAGAAGTACATTTTTCAATTTGAGATTCAAGCTACCCAAATTCGTTTCTCTAACCCTTTCACATGCAGGGGGTTATTCGTCAAAAGGGATGTCCTCTTGGAACCCATATGTCTTCGTTCAGAAGGCCTGTAGGAAAAAATCAATAGGAAATCCTCATCTTATGTTTCAACGTTCTACTAATAATAAATGTTTATTTGAAATCAGTATGATTTCAAACAATTTTCCAAATTTTGCTGCTCAAAAAATGCTTATGTTCAGTGCTTCCCCATCTGGAGACACATAGTAATTGAACAAATGGACATTCTCAGATGAATATGGTCTATTATGACTTACACCTCAGATCAGAATTGAGAAGTTATGAATTTTGTTTTCACGAAATTTCATTTCAATTGTATAATGGTAGGAAATAACCGTCGATATCAAGCTGTTCGTAACTAGTTTTGGAGATGCTATTATTATACATGGCATAATTATCAACATATTATTTACAGTCTTGTTCATTGTTTGTATCATTATTGTCATAATTAAGATAGAGACATTTAAGTCGTTCTGACCAATGATGCATAGTTTCGACACAAAACATTCATTACGTTGAAAAATCTCGATTCTTCACACCCTATATCTCTGTAATCATTTCCGCTAGACCCCAAGTGTGGTGTATCGATGAAATCAGCTCTTCAGTGGAAATTTAAAAATGGAATGAAATACAGGGTGTTCCATTTGAAATAAGAAAGTTGGTATTGGCCACTGTCACATGACACACTCTATATAATTCATTTTTTTTTTTGATAAAAATGCGTATTCAAAAATACAAATCGACGTGTCTAAGCGATTTTCCCAATACACCCTCATTTGTTTGTTGTCGAATTCATTCCATTTGGATGTTCCACACTGTACATACACATCACGTACCGAAATGTTCGCATCTCCAGATATTAATTGCCTAGGATTGATGTATCTAAAACCGTAGGAAGTAAATATACAGCTATCTTTTTTTCTCAGAATTGATGCTTGTGGATCTCATTCATGCTTGGTTGGAGTTAACGAGAAAAATTTATCACCTCTCAGATTTATTTTTATATTCCTTCGATCTGTTATGTTTTTATTCATATGTGATATGAATATATATATATATATATATATATATATATATATATATATATATATATATATACTTTCATTACAAGAAACATTACTGATAAAAATTGAGTTTTTGTAAGTTAGTAACTTGATAATTTGTTGAAAGCAGTTCCTGTCACCCATCCAGATATATTATTTTCGAAGAACTGACTATTTTTATTCACATGGTCACGGTGGGAATGAGGAAAAAAAGAAGATGCATTGAATTGAATATGTATGTTCCTATGGAACTTTTCGAATCATTCTCTATGGCTTCTTCGTGGGCTTTTCTGATTGAAAAATCACTCGAGATCTTGGCAAAACGTCAATGACCTTCTTATATGAAATTCACTTACGCGTGTGATTCAATAATGTAATTTTCTGAACAAAAAGTAATTTGAAATAACTATAATTTTCCGTATCACCTGATATCTATGGATAGCTATGAATATCAGGTGAAAATGGGAAATTTCCTTTCTGCTCAAGTATTTCCACACATTATTTTTGCACCTTTTGATACCACGAAAGGAAATCCGATGTTCAGGGAACATCGTGTTAGCCAGCGGTGGAATATTAGGAAAGAAAGAATGTATTGGAATTTTTCTCGAGAGTTTGGAGGTCGTAAGCATCAGGAAAGACTTCACTAGGAAAAGAATTCGAAAACTTTGTCGTTCTATTGATAAATGAGGCTTGGAAGTGAGATGTTCGGCTTGTCTCCAGTCTGACAATGTAGGGATAACCAGATTGAGCTCGTATAGTTGGAATCGCTTCATGGTAGCATGATAGATGAGATTTCCGTTGAGCCACTGACTGCAGAAATATCTATAATATAAGAGGGGGAGATCGCCCACCTTTCCACGACGTTCTTGAGAGGTCAATGAATTCGTCGGTGGAGTATTATCGACGTCCGATAGCTATTTTCTGAATAGAAACTTAGTGCTTCAGCGCTATGTTTGCGGTCTGAACTGCACTCCAACAGTACTCCAGGATAGGGGACAGTTCGAAATTTGCGCTTTGTAGATCCTGAGTAGTTGCTGGGATGTAAAGTAGTTATTCGCATGGAACAGGAAATCAAGTTTTTGTGGAGCAGTTCTGGCAGTGACTTTCACATGATTGTCCCATGAGAGTGCGCTGTTGGTGGTGATACCAAGCATGGTTATAGATGACCCCATAGGACCATCGGTACCTGACATCATCATATTGTACATTGTGTGAAGAAAGAAGATTGATGAGTCTTTGTTGCATTGAACTTCACTAGATTCTCAGATCCCCATTTCAGAAGATCCTAATTCGAATTATCAACATGTCTCCGTCTGGCATTTCTGTCTTCATTGGATGGTACAGGGGCTCTAGAAGAGAAGGCGGTATGACATTGACAAATTAATACAGATATGATAATGATGAAAATCAAATGTCACTTTCCCCCCAATATTTGATGTGGGGTAAGAACGAAGTTGGTGCCAAGACAGAAACTTGTGGAACACCAGCATTGATCGTCATCGTATCAGACGAGACATCATCTACCACCACATAGAGTGATCTTTCTCTAAGGGAACTCGATAGTAAAAGACATACCTCACGGATACTCTGAAAAGACTCACCTGACTGGATAAGTTGATGGAAATGACTGCTTATTGATGTCGCTCTATTAAAATATATATAAATACATATATATGAATGGCGGATAGAGGAGGTCAAGGTGAGTTGATTTATGTGTGAAAAAATATATTTTGCCTATTTGTTACAGAAATAGGTACACGGCATTATTTGATTTCGTGGCGAAACTTTGATGAACGATAGATATTTCAGGAACGACTCGATGTTATCGGCTGGAATTCACCAGCAACTTACCTTTACTGACACTCGACATGATGGCTTACTATGATTTTCTCCTTAGATGTCTAAATTTCGACCTTCTGGGTCGTATTTTTCGAAAACTTCTATCAGAATCTGACAGATCAGGAAAAACACTACGAGCGAGAATTTTCAATTCGTACGGCACACTTCGATCATTTTGGTGAAAAATATCAAACAAAATACCGATGCATGTTTTTTCGAATCCGTCCGGGCACATTATTCCCTACATTCGACCAAGAGTAATTCAACCAAATTTTTCACTTAATGATTTAGCAGCAGACTTGAGAAAAGGTATAATCCAAAAAAAAAGTTCAGTACTGTTCACATGTTTGAAGTTCAGCTCCCAAACACACCCTAAAGCTCTGAGATTCTAGTCCGAAGGGTCTATTCGCCTAGTTGGTGATACAACACATTCATTGACCTCTCTAGAACATCGTATGAAGGTGAGTGATTCCTATAGTAATAGACGAACCAGACGAGCTCAGGCTGGTCAACCCTACAATGTACTGAGTATAACTCATAATATTATCAATGGTTGGAAAACAGATTTATAAAAACTCATTTCCGACTTCGATGTAAGTGTCATATTATGAATGGAATTAAATGCGATCTCAACCAGCATCCTTCATATTCTGTTTCTGAAACACTTGGCAACACCTTTGAAATTCGCAAACTTATGTGCTGTGGCTTGTTTTTCAAGTTGTAACATCAATCATCCCTTGAAACAATCAAAAATTATAAAATATGACATTCTGATTGTGCCGAACGCAATGATTATCATGATGAGAATAAACTAGGACGAACCAAACTCATGAGAGAAGAAACCGAGGTTGTATAGAGCTGAACATACCTTCAAAATGACGTGACTACTTTTAAATTTAAAAATCTCATTCCCATACGTTTTGTCTACCGTTTACATGTCTCATTTGAGCCAAAAAGTTCGATGGATCCAAAGATAAGGAAGTATCCGATAGAATCCTCGCATAGCGGGGATTTTCATCAAGTAGACAGACACTTGATGCGGATTCTGCTCTGCACTTGGATGAAGCAATATTTAACCGAAACACATAAAATCAAATCACTCGTCTTTACGGCACCATAACAGCCCTCTTCTGTAACCTAAGATTCCAACCTCGGAAACTCGCGTGCGCGCTCCTACTTTATGAAGTACTAAACTCGATTTCCCACGTCGTGCGACCGTACGGGAGAGAAAGAGCCAATTTTCCTTCCACAGCGGAACAGAACGAGACGACAACACTTTTCCTGGGTAGTCTCTGGCGAATACAACAAGTGTGCCCTTAAAATAACTGTTACTATAAACATCATTTCGGCGTCAACACTTTTATTTCATGGTAGATACTTTAGGAGATGGGTATTAGCGGAAAAGTGACGTGGATGGGAATTTGATGGCAGCATATAACTCGTTGGATTGAATTTCATTGTGGAAATAGTGTCAGCTTGTTCGAAGTCTTTATAAGACGTTGGAAGAGGCGATACAGCGCGATATAAAAACAAAATTACGTTATGTCATGCATTACTCTTTTCAACATGTGGAAAACCTTATTATTATTATTGTTATAATCGTTCATATTATATCATTTCAACAGTGTGTGTATCTGATTTCACACTACAACACCCTGTCAATTTGTAACCAGTCGAAAGATTCTCAAAAACAATAATTCTTGACAAGCTGTCTTCGACAATGTGGACAAATATGAAAAATTCATATTTCAAAGCCGGGGTCGATATTTCGAAGACTATTACTAGGCAATACTTTTTCAAGAAAAATGGACAGCCTTTTCGTTTCGTTTTAGAAGTTATTCGACAATTTTGAAAGTTTTGATTTCTTGATTCACCCTGTATCAAAATCTGAAGAGTTTATGAATTGATAAAATGTTCGTACAATGGAGGAATATCGGATACTCAGATAAGAAGTTTATTCGTTACTTCTACAGAAAGTTTTGCAAGCCAGCCAAAAATCAGATTAAAGTTGAATAGCTGTTATTATGATCCATATTTTTTTGTTGAAATATTGATACTGATGATAGAAAAATACTTTCTGAAGTTTGCCAGTAAATATACAGTCTGATTTTTTGTATGTCAACCCGAAAGAAAACCTTATAATGTTCGAAGAACATCGCAGAAAGGTATTGGAATTTTCCTTGGAAGTTTGGAGGTCTATTGATGAATGGATTTCTTGATATCATCTTGATGGAAAGAAGTTCGGCATGTCTCGATCCTCGATCCTGACAAAGTAGGGATGATCAGCCTGAGTTCGTCTAGTTTGTCTTCTTGGTATTGCTCATGGTGGCATAATAGACGAGATTTCCGTTGAGCACCGTCCGTAGAAATATCTATGAAAGGAAAAGAGATCGTCCATCTTTCTATGATGTACTAGAGAAGTCGATGAATTCGTGAGTGTAGATCATCGACTATCGAATAGCTCTTCTGATTAGAGTCTACGAGATTTTGAAGCACCCCCGCACGGAGTAGGAAGCCAAGTTTTTGTGTGGCAGTTCTCGCAATGGACCTCACATGATCGTCACTTGGAGGAGGTTCTAGAAGAGAAGGCGCCGGTATGAAGTGTTCTGACATCCACGAAGCTATGGACTCTGCAGGAGGTCACATCTAACAAATTGTTAATATGGAGTAAAAACAGAGTTGGTGCTAAGACAAATCCTAGTGGCACACTAGAATTCATAATCATTGTATCGGATGAGACAACCACATAGAATGATCTATCTACAAAGAAACTCGATACTTGGCGGCTAACTTGGCGCCAAACTCGATCAAATGCTTTGGAGGTATCCAATGCTACCGCCAGGAACTTCTCAAAAATTATTCCCAATCCATTCTGAATAATTGATATATACAATGAATATTCGGAGTGTTTTGTTTTTTTTTTCATCAATAGAACAGTTACTTCTTGTGCTCTATTAGCAGGAGCTTGTCAATCATTCGATGTACTTTCTTCTAGTCACCAATGTTTTGAACTCAACAGAAGTGTCACGTGCCCCCTCTTCCCTATGATGATGTGACATGATTGAATTTGAAGGAGAATTGTTTCTCTCTCAAAACTGGATTCTGCTTGTCACATTTTCTTTTATATATTTCTTTGGTTCCAGAGATATTCCGGGTGCATACCTCTTTCGTTGTTACACCTTGTATATATTTGAAGTAGTTATTTGTGTAATGATTCCAGAATGCGAGACTGAAACCAATGTAACGATGACGGCTGGCTTGTTTACATGTAAATTTACACCATTATTACAATCATCCCAATCAAATCAGATACAAGAAAGACAGGCCAAAGCGTATATAGGTCTCATAAATTCTCGTACCCAACTATTAGGATGCGTATAAATCATTCAAGCCTGTGTTAATATTAAAGTGTCATTTCTGATATTTTTATCAATCAAATGATACCATTCCCGCACGATTCTTACTCGTATTTTGCTCTCAACCTGATCTCACAACAATTATTTATAATTCACCTGTGTTCATCCTCTTATCACAATTTCTACTGTCCTGTAATGAAATTCTTCTAGTTCCACAAATAAATGGATACTTGTTATGTTCTTCATTTTATATCACTTGAGCTTCCAATTGTCGAATGTCTAATTTATGTGGTTTTGTATTGAATGAAAGTTTCAAGAGTTTCGTTTTCCTTCATAAAATGTGAAACTGATATACCTGAATTTGAGAGAGGTAGATATATGAGACAAATAAGGCCCGTCAAAGGAATAATGAATTATATTTCATGAGAATGTTAAGAACATAAACGAAAGTTTCACATATTACCCTCTGTTCCTTCAAAAGGAATTTATAAAATATTATATATAGTCGGAAAAACTTCGGATCGGATGCACAAACATACAGTTTTAAAAATTTTCCACCATATGGGAACCTTCCTAATTATCCATTTCCATCCATCCGTGAAAATTTTCTTTCTGATAAGAATGGTGCCATGCAAATAACTTGCATCCGAGTTGGCGAAATTCTAAATTTCCAAACGGTATGTAGGGGAGAATATTAATTAGGAATTTTGATCCTGAGTAAACTATACTCTTGATGCGACATTATCAAAGAAATTCATGTATTGAAACGTTTGAAATTGAAAACAATAGTCAGATTTGAAATACAGATTTCTTCTCTTTTCCTAAAAATATAAACCGTTGAAGTCCAAATTCAGTGATTCATCACACCTGTCATGATATCTATGTTTCATCTGAAATAACTATGAATAATCATCGATGGCAATAATTTTTTTTTCGCTTTTCTTTTGTAAATTCTAGATTTCGTCAAAACGATTATAACAGTAGGCATACTTCGACACTGCCTAACAATTTCGATAGAATAATACAAAATATCAATTTTTATGGTGGCCATGAAGACACGGGAAGTCGTATCGAAGATCTGTTAGTCTATCATTGCGAATTGATCGTAAACAAATGCAGCTGGATGTTAGGATTTATTCGTAGGATTTGCAAATCATTATATTTTGTTTATGTACTCAGTAGACTCAGACTGAGTTTTGCCAGCGTCATCTGGAATCCTCGCTATATCCTTTATAAAATTAGACTTGAAAGAATCCAGAATAGATTCATGAAATTCTTGAACTTTAGAGTGAGAAGTGTTAACAACGTTGAAAATTTACATCAAAAATGTTACTATTAGAGAAAAGAAGAATTATCTCAGACTTGGTCTTCTTGTTCGAAATCCTTAAGAATTAATATAATACTCCTGAACAACTCTCCTTAGTAACTATCCACGTACCATTCGAAAACACAAGAAATAAGAAATTTCTCAATGTAAGTTTTGAACACACCAAACTGGGTCAAAACGTCCCTACTCCTAGGCTTAGCGATAGCCTCAATGAATATTGCTCGGAGGTGGATTTCTTCTGTATGTCTCTGTCTCATTTCATGACAAGCACCAAACAAATTTTTCCAATGTAATCTATATCTGTGATGTAATCTAACATCTATAATTTGATTTTTCAGCTTTTGATGGGATTTTCTCTCCTCGTTTCTAAACGAGGAGAGAAAATCCCATCAAAAGCTGAAAAATGAATGTACCACCTCCTCGAAGAACTTACAGACAGTATCTATAATTTGAGTTTTCTTTCTGTGAACTGGGAGATCTGTTATATGTATCAGTGAATACTGTTTTGGGTTTATAGTTGTATGCATCCCAAAGCCGAATAAATAAATAAAATCAAAGCATATTCCAGATGGAATAAAACTCAATTTCACCATTTTTTTATATGATTTCTGGATAAAAATTCTATTCGTGAAGAAAAGAATTTTCAGTTTACCCTGCATAAATTGAGAAAGGTAGGCATTTCTGTAGATTTTTTTAGAAAAATGTAATGGTCTCCAAAATCCACCCCTTAACTCATCCAACCGTCCCTGTGTCTATATCAATACTATTCTTACACAGACGTTCCTCAAGAAATTACTCATAATTCGATTGCTTTTCTCAAACATTAACTCTGCATGCCTGTCTGACTGACTGTTCTGATGAAAAAAAAATTCAAGATCGTTCACGCTCAGTTTTGCACATTTTTAGTGATATCAGATTTCAATAACATATTTATTATGTTGGTTATCGTGGATTATAATGGCGGAATGAAAAGGCATAAATATCTTCGAAGTCGTTCGTTATTGTTATAGATTTCTCATTTTCTTATCGACCAGAATTGGATCCAACGACATCTTCATCTATATTACCTACTCTTCGAATTTTTATTTTTCGAATATTTTGAGAGGTCTCCAAAAAAATGTAATAAATATGCAAATCGCATGCAATGAAGTTCTAATGCTGTAATATATGATTTGTTTTTGGTTTGTATGGCCTGTGTACTTGCTACTTGTTACTATATCTATATATAGGTGGCCAAGTGGTCGAGATGGTCATGCGACATCATAGTAATCATGAGGTCGTGGGTTCGATTCCTGGCTGGCCGTTGGATTCAGGTTTATTTATTAAAGTTTTACTTTGAACTATCCCAAATGTCACAGCGGTTTGGATTCCACTTGTATAAACTGTAGATCTCCGTTTCCTTCAATCGAACAAGCCCTTCGGGGCATCTGAGGGTTGCTTCGGCAACTGAGGAAATGAGTAACAATGACAATAAGGTTCACCTACCGCCAGTCTACTTCAGTCGAGACGAGGAAAAAGGAAGGTAGCAAGCAGCATTTCGGAGAGTGCCGCCGGAATTGATATATATGTATATTTCCTAAATTGAGGAATATCGAAGTTGGGTTCCCCTTTCAGTATGAAAAAGGTGGCAGACAATTGGAAGGAATTTTAGTTGGAACGGAAACTCTTCGGGAAACCCCAGTCACAAATTTTCTGAAATATATTTTCAGTAGTTTTCCATGTACATATCATCTCATCTCTTCGTGGGGAACTCTGTTCACCCTTGATTTAGACTCCAAAAATTTAAATTTGGTTCACCAGGTTTCAACTCATTCGAAATCAAAATGATGATAACGCAAGCAACAAGAATGAATAATACTTAATGAACTCATGAACGCTATAGTGTAAAATATTTTGTGGGAATCCATGGATGGAATCTCATATATAATGAACGTCAATGGTTACCTATCCTGGCCAATATCGACTATTGGTAAGCATGTAGACAATATTGAGAATTTCTACTGATATTTGAAGAAGAAAACTATCTACCTTGTGCATCTGGAATGACGAGAAGTGAACGTCACTATCAACACTTCTATGAATCCTAGGTATATACTAAGTGATGTTGTTGTCTTCTGGACCATAATAACTTCGTCACTCTGTCCACATCCCACATGTTTATGCCGACAATTCCGCCTCATTCCTCTCGCATTTATTAATGCGAAGCCACGACGGGGACGACATCCAGGCGGCCATGATTCAAAGTGAACGATGTTCGGACTTAGTTGAAGTTTGTGCAAGTTTGGCGCTCTCCGGCTAAAGAAAGAAGGATTTATGGCAGGTTTTTTCTTATTCGAGCCTGCTTCCTTCCTTCCATACATCGATTTGTCTTCTTTTTGTCGTTTAGCATTTAATAATGATTTATTCGTCGGAGGCAAAGAGGGGTCACCACCTGAGTTGAGCGTTCGAACGTTTTTTTTCCGCACGCAACACTAAATCAGAAATTTATAGATGGAAGTTTGAGAAACTATATAGGAAACTTCGAAAAACAAATGAAAATAACATGCCAGCTGAATAACATGATGTGATGAAGTCAAATGAGTTACCAACAACAGGCTTCTTGGAGCGGAAATGTGTATGAAATCTGCATGAACATTATTCATTTTCGAACCATTTTCAATAGATTGGTGGTTTGCAGAGACATTCTACAGGCTGTTCCATCTACAGCGCACATTAGGAGTTTTATGGGTTCCAATGATGATAGATAGCACTTTGAAAATTTCTGAAGAGCCATAATCGATGAATTTCTCATTAATAAAAATTTTCAAGATCGTTGCACTTCTTTTTATACCGGAAGTAGACACCAACTTCGTTATTTCAAATGGAATGCTATATTTTTATTGCGTTTGAATTCTTCAAGTGCAAATATTTCGAAAAGTTAGTTGTGTGGCACGTGATTTGCCCAAGCCACCCTCACTGGCGTATCCAAGGACGGGGAGGCAGGTGGCGGTAGCCCCCCTCAGAGATCTATAATCATTTAAAAAAAACTGGATCATTTTTTTTTTGGAAATAAAATTACCTTCTAATAAGAAATATGCCCATCTAAACTAATAGAAAGAATACACTCAAAGAAGTGTCTGGTTAGTATAGGCACCACTATATATGTTGTATATGTGTTGTGTCCAGGTCCATTCGAAAATCCTCTTCTTTTTTCTTCTTCCCCAAGTAATCTGTTCTTCACAAAATTAAGTTCCAATGTTTCCAGTGCTGTTATAATTCCATTATATGACTGTGGCATGTACAATAACATATAATTAACATTCTCTTCTTCGCTCATGTCTGTGTCAGCTTCTTTCAACTTCAATCCTTGTGAAATGGTCATGTTTTGAAATGAACTGTTTTCGGAATACTTGATTTCTGATAATTTTCTACGTAGGAACAACTTAGAACGTACCCCCTTCTTCTTGAAGTTGTCTTCCAGATTCCTGAACATCTTGAATGCAGATTCCTCTTTCAGAAATTCAATATGAATTTCTTTCACACCAGCTATCAGTACCGCCTGTGCTTTCGCCTCATTCTTTGAGTTATTCGGACCCTCACTATATTTTCATCTTCAATTGCTTTCAACACTTTATGTTCCTTCAATATACTTCCTCTTTCTCGTATATTCGCCATTCTCGTATGCTTGTTGTTAGAACCACGGTCTGCTACCACTCTTGAGAGTATCTAGACCACTCTGTATTCTTTTGTCATTATAGATACTCCACAGATAAATTTTTAATATCATTATTTCATGAAGAAAAATCAACAATTTTTCACTTTTTCATAATGTTAAGAAACTTTCATTGCACTCTATAATGATGCGACATACAAATCTCTAACATCTAAGTACCAGGTGATATTGAAAGGTATGCATTGTACTTCAATAATATGATCCCAGCAATATTTTATCGTTATAATAAACAGAATATTGTCATACCTAATTTTAATTGCCATCAAATATTGTTTGACTAAAACGAAAATCTGGTTGTGCCCATACTAACTAGAACTTTTATTAAGTTAAATATCATTTCTCTTTGGGTAGAGATCGCCCACCTTTCAACATGAGTGTAGTATCACCGACTAGGCGAATAGCTTTATCCTGATCAGAATCCAAGAGCTTCAGCATATGTTTGGGAGGTGAACTCTAAACATGTGAACAGTACTTCAGGCAAGTCCCATTAGAGAGGGTCGTTGGTGGTGATACCGAGCATGGATATTGACGACTTCATATGGACTGTGCATGGTACCTGACAACATCATATCGGGCATTGTGTGATCTGCTTTCCCGGTGAAGATACAAACTTAAGGTTTTGTTGCATTGAATATCACTAGATTTTCAGATCCACATTTCAGAATTCTTGCCAGATCATCATTTGCAGTATTGACCTGTCACCGTCTTGCAACTCTGGATTCATTGAATGATATTTTGATACTTGAGGAGAAGGTGATATAAAGGTTATGACAGGATACTGTCATCTTCGAATCTATGAACTGGGCAGAAGGTCACATTCAACAAATCGAATCCTGTGGGTGGGCCCTTGCCGGCACTGGCAATGGCATGTTCAACATGAGGTTTAGTCACTTTCGAAAGAGTATCGATTACCATAAGAGGTGAGTTATTATTGTCTCAACAAGAATGCGCGTACCCTTTCAAATGCATTTACGCTTATTCTCGTATTTAAAATACAGAAAATGAAATTGTTTTCCGTTGAGCCACTGACTGCAGAAATATCTATAATATAAGAGGGGGAGATCGCCCACCTTTCCACGACGTTCTTGAGAGGTCAATGAATTCGTCGGTGGAGTATTATCGACGTCCGATAGCTATTTTCTGAATAGAAACTTAGTGCTTCAGCGCTATGTTTGCGGTCTGAACTGCACTCCAACAGTACTCCAGGATAGGGGACAGTTCGAAATTTGCGCTTTGTAGATCCTGAGTAGTTGCTGGGATGTAAAGTAGTTATTCGCATGGAACAGGAAATCAAGTTTTTGTGGAGCAGTTCTGGCAGTGACTTTCACATGATTGTCCCATGAGAGTGCGCTGTTGGTGGTGATACCAAGCATGGTTATAGATGACCCCATAGGACCATCGGTACCTGACATCATCATATTGTACATTGTGTGAAGAAAGAAGATTGATGAGTCTTTGTTGCATTGAACTTCACTAGATTCTCAGATCCCCATTTCAGAAGATCCTAATTCGAATTATCAACATGTCTCCGTCTGGCATTTCTGTCTTCATTGGATGGTACAGGGGCTCTAGAAGAGAAGGCGGTATGACATTGACAAATTAATACAGATATGATAATGATGAAAATCAAATGTCACTTTCCCCCCAATATTTGATGTGGGGTAAGAACGAAGTTGGTGCCAAGACAGAAACTTGTGGAACACCAGCATTGATCGTCATCGTATCAGACGAGACATCATCTACCACCACATAGAGTGATCTTTCTCTAAGGGAACTCGATAGTAAAAGACATACCTCACGGATACTCTGAAAAGACTCACCTGACTGGATAAGTTGATGGAAATGACTGCTTATTGATGTCGCTCTATTAAAATATATATAAATACATATATATGAATGGCGGATAGAGGAGGTCAAGGTGAGTTGATTTATGTGTGAAAAAATATATTTTGCCTATTTGTTACAGAAATAGGTACACGGCATTATTTGATTTCGTGGCGAAACTTTGATGAACGATAGATATTTCAGGAACGACTCGATGTTATCGGCTGGAATTCACCAGCAACTTACCTTTACTGACACTCGACATGATGGCTTACTATGATTTTCTCCTTAGATGTCTAAATTTCGACCTTCTGGGTCGTATTTTTCGAAAACTTCTATCAGAATCTGACAGATCAGGAAAAACACTACGAGCGAGAATTTTCAATTCGTACGGCACACTTCGATCATTTTGGTGAAAAATATCAAACAAAATACCGATGCATGTTTTTTCGAATCCGTCCGGGCACATTATTCCCTACATTCGACCAAGAGTAATTCAACCAAATTTTTCACTTAATGATTTAGCAGCAGACTTGAGAAAAGGTATAATCCAAAAAAAAAGTTCAGTACTGTTCACATGTTTGAAGTTCAGCTCCCAAACACACCCTAAAGCTCTGAGATTCTAGTCCGAAGGGTCTATTCGCCTAGTTGGTGATACAACACATTCATTGACCTCTCTAGAACATCGTATGAAGGTGAGTGATTCCTATAGTAATAGACGAACCAGACGAGCTCAGGCTGGTCAACCCTACAATGTACTGAGTATAACTCATAATATTATCAATGGTTGGAAAACAGATTTATAAAAACTCATTTCCGACTTCGATGTAAGTGTCATATTATGAATGGAATTAAATGCGATCTCAACCAGCATCCTTCATATTCTGTTTCTGAAACACTTGGCAACACCTTTGAAATTCGCAAACTTATGTGCTGTGGCTTGTTTTTCAAGTTGTAACATCAATCATCCCTTGAAACAATCAAAAATTATAAAATATGACATTCTGATTGTGCCGAACGCAATGATTATCATGATGAGAATAAACTAGGACGAACCAAACTCATGAGAGAAGAAACCGAGGTTGTATAGAGCTGAACATACCTTCAAAATGACGTGACTACTTTTAAATTTAAAAATCTCATTCCCATACGTTTTGTCTACCGTTTACATGTCTCATTTGAGCCAAAAAGTTCGATGGATCCAAAGATAAGGAAGTATCCGATAGAATCCTCGCATAGCGGGGATTTTCATCAAGTAGACAGACACTTGATGCGGATTCTGCTCTGCACTTGGATGAAGCAATATTTAACCGAAACACATAAAATCAAATCACTCGTCTTTACGGCACCATAACAGCCCTCTTCTGTAACCTAAGATTCCAACCTCGGAAACTCGCGTGCGCGCTCCTACTTTATGAAGTACTAAACTCGATTTCCCACGTCGTGCGACCGTACGGGAGAGAAAGAGCCAATTTTCCTTCCACAGCGGAACAGAACGAGACGACAACACTTTTCCTGGGTAGTCTCTGGCGAATACAACAAGTGTGCCCTTAAAATAACTGTTACTATAAACATCATTTCGGCGTCAACACTTTTATTTCATGGTAGATACTTTAGGAGATGGGTATTAGCGGAAAAGTGACGTGGATGGGAATTTGATGGCAGCATATAACTCGTTGGATTGAATTTCATTGTGGAAATAGTGTCAGCTTGTTCGAAGTCTTTATAAGACGTTGGAAGAGGCGATACAGCGCGATATAAAAACAAAATTACGTTATGTCATGCATTACTCTTTTCAACATGTGGAAAACCTTATTATTATTATTGTTATAATCGTTCATATTATATCATTTCAACAGTGTGTGTATCTGATTTCACACTACAACACCCTGTCAATTTGTAACCAGTCGAAAGATTCTCAAAAACAATAATTCTTGACAAGCTGTCTTCGACAATGTGGACAAATATGAAAAATTCATATTTCAAAGCCGGGGTCGATATTTCGAAGACTATTACTAGGCAATACTTTTTCAAGAAAAATGGACAGCCTTTTCGTTTCGTTTTAGAAGTTATTCGACAATTTTGAAAGTTTTGATTTCTTGATTCACCCTGTATCAAAATCTGAAGAGTTTATGAATTGATAAAATGTTCGTACAATGGAGGAATATCGGATACTCAGATAAGAAGTTTATTCGTTACTTCTACAGAAAGTTTTGCAAGCCAGCCAAAAATCAGATTAAAGTTGAATAGCTGTTATTATGATCCATATTTTTTTGTTGAAATATTGATACTGATGATAGAAAAATACTTTCTGAAGTTTGCCAGTAAATATACAGTCTGATTTTTTGTATGTCAACCCGAAAGAAAACCTTATAATGTTCGAAGAACATCGCAGAAAGGTATTGGAATTTTCCTTGGAAGTTTGGAGGTCTATTGATGAATGGATTTCTTGATATCATCTTGATGGAAAGAAGTTCGGCATGTCTCGATCCTCGATCCTGACAAAGTAGGGATGATCAGCCTGAGTTCGTCTAGTTTGTCTTCTTGGTATTGCTCATGGTGGCATAATAGACGAGATTTCCGTTGAGCACCGTCCGTAGAAATATCTATGAAAGGAAAAGAGATCGTCCATCTTTCTATGATGTACTAGAGAAGTCGATGAATTCGTGAGTGTAGATCATCGACTATCGAATAGCTCTTCTGATTAGAGTCTACGAGATTTTGAAGCACCCCCGCACGGAGTAGGAAGCCAAGTTTTTGTGTGGCAGTTCTCGCAATGGACCTCACATGATCGTCACTTGGAGGAGGTTCTAGAAGAGAAGGCGCCGGTATGAAGTGTTCTGACATCCACGAAGCTATGGACTCTGCAGGAGGTCACATCTAACAAATTGTTAATATGGAGTAAAAACAGAGTTGGTGCTAAGACAAATCCTAGTGGCACACTAGAATTCATAATCATTGTATCGGATGAGACAACCACATAGAATGATCTATCTACAAAGAAACTCGATACTTGGCGGCTAACTTGGCGCCAAACTCGATCAAATGCTTTGGAGGTATCCAATGCTACCGCCAGGAACTTCTCAAAAATTATTCCCAATCCATTCTGAATAATTGATATATACAATGAATATTCGGAGTGTTTTGTTTTTTTTTTCATCAATAGAACAGTTACTTCTTGTGCTCTATTAGCAGGAGCTTGTCAATCATTCGATGTACTTTCTTCTAGTCACCAATGTTTTGAACTCAACAGAAGTGTCACGTGCCCCCTCTTCCCTATGATGATGTGACATGATTGAATTTGAAGGAGAATTGTTTCTCTCTCAAAACTGGATTCTGCTTGTCACATTTTCTTTTATATATTTCTTTGGTTCCAGAGATATTCCGGGTGCATACCTCTTTCGTTGTTACACCTTGTATATATTTGAAGTAGTTATTTGTGTAATGATTCCAGAATGCGAGACTGAAACCAATGTAACGATGACGGCTGGCTTGTTTACATGTAAATTTACACCATTATTACAATCATCCCAATCAAATCAGATACAAGAAAGACAGGCCAAAGCGTATATAGGTCTCATAAATTCTCGTACCCAACTATTAGGATGCGTATAAATCATTCAAGCCTGTGTTAATATTAAAGTGTCATTTCTGATATTTTTATCAATCAAATGATACCATTCCCGCACGATTCTTACTCGTATTTTGCTCTCAACCTGATCTCACAACAATTATTTATAATTCACCTGTGTTCATCCTCTTATCACAATTTCTACTGTCCTGTAATGAAATTCTTCTAGTTCCACAAATAAATGGATACTTGTTATGTTCTTCATTTTATATCACTTGAGCTTCCAATTGTCGAATGTCTAATTTATGTGGTTTTGTATTGAATGAAAGTTTCAAGAGTTTCGTTTTCCTTCATAAAATGTGAAACTGATATACCTGAATTTGAGAGAGGTAGATATATGAGACAAATAAGGCCCGTCAAAGGAATAATGAATTATATTTCATGAGAATGTTAAGAACATAAACGAAAGTTTCACATATTACCCTCTGTTCCTTCAAAAGGAATTTATAAAATATTATATATAGTCGGAAAAACTTCGGATCGGATGCACAAACATACAGTTTTAAAAATTTTCCACCATATGGGAACCTTCCTAATTATCCATTTCCATCCATCCGTGAAAATTTTCTTTCTGATAAGAATGGTGCCATGCAAATAACTTGCATCCGAGTTGGCGAAATTCTAAATTTCCAAACGGTATGTAGGGGAGAATATTAATTAGGAATTTTGATCCTGAGTAAACTATACTCTTGATGCGACATTATCAAAGAAATTCATGTATTGAAACGTTTGAAATTGAAAACAATAGTCAGATTTGAAATACAGATTTCTTCTCTTTTCCTAAAAATATAAACCGTTGAAGTCCAAATTCAGTGATTCATCACACCTGTCATGATATCTATGTTTCATCTGAAATAACTATGAATAATCATCGATGGCAATAATTTTTTTTTCGCTTTTCTTTTGTAAATTCTAGATTTCGTCAAAACGATTATAACAGTAGGCATACTTCGACACTGCCTAACAATTTCGATAGAATAATACAAAATATCAATTTTTATGGTGGCCATGAAGACACGGGAAGTCGTATCGAAGATCTGTTAGTCTATCATTGCGAATTGATCGTAAACAAATGCAGCTGGATGTTAGGATTTATTCGTAGGATTTGCAAATCATTATATTTTGTTTATGTACTCAGTAGACTCAGACTGAGTTTTGCCAGCGTCATCTGGAATCCTCGCTATATCCTTTATAAAATTAGACTTGAAAGAATCCAGAATAGATTCATGAAATTCTTGAACTTTAGAGTGAGAAGTGTTAACAACGTTGAAAATTTACATCAAAAATGTTACTATTAGAGAAAAGAAGAATTATCTCAGACTTGGTCTTCTTGTTCGAAATCCTTAAGAATTAATATAATACTCCTGAACAACTCTCCTTAGTAACTATCCACGTACCATTCGAAAACACAAGAAATAAGAAATTTCTCAATGTAAGTTTTGAACACACCAAACTGGGTCAAAACGTCCCTACTCCTAGGCTTAGCGATAGCCTCAATGAATATTGCTCGGAGGTGGATTTCTTCTGTATGTCTCTGTCTCATTTCATGACAAGCACCAAACAAATTTTTCCAATGTAATCTATATCTGTGATGTAATCTAACATCTATAATTTGATTTTTCAGCTTTTGATGGGATTTTCTCTCCTCGTTTCTAAACGAGGAGAGAAAATCCCATCAAAAGCTGAAAAATGAATGTACCACCTCCTCGAAGAACTTACAGACAGTATCTATAATTTGAGTTTTCTTTCTGTGAACTGGGAGATCTGTTATATGTATCAGTGAATACTGTTTTGGGTTTATAGTTGTATGCATCCCAAAGCCGAATAAATAAATAAAATCAAAGCATATTCCAGATGGAATAAAACTCAATTTCACCATTTTTTTATATGATTTCTGGATAAAAATTCTATTCGTGAAGAAAAGAATTTTCAGTTTACCCTGCATAAATTGAGAAAGGTAGGCATTTCTGTAGATTTTTTTAGAAAAATGTAATGGTCTCCAAAATCCACCCCTTAACTCATCCAACCGTCCCTGTGTCTATATCAATACTATTCTTACACAGACGTTCCTCAAGAAATTACTCATAATTCGATTGCTTTTCTCAAACATTAACTCTGCATGCCTGTCTGACTGACTGTTCTGATGAAAAAAAAATTCAAGATCGTTCACGCTCAGTTTTGCACATTTTTAGTGATATCAGATTTCAATAACATATTTATTATGTTGGTTATCGTGGATTATAATGGCGGAATGAAAAGGCATAAATATCTTCGAAGTCGTTCGTTATTGTTATAGATTTCTCATTTTCTTATCGACCAGAATTGGATCCAACGACATCTTCATCTATATTACCTACTCTTCGAATTTTTATTTTTCGAATATTTTGAGAGGTCTCCAAAAAAATGTAATAAATATGCAAATCGCATGCAATGAAGTTCTAATGCTGTAATATATGATTTGTTTTTGGTTTGTATGGCCTGTGTACTTGCTACTTGTTACTATATCTATATATAGGTGGCCAAGTGGTCGAGATGGTCATGCGACATCATAGTAATCATGAGGTCGTGGGTTCGATTCCTGGCTGGCCGTTGGATTCAGGTTTATTTATTAAAGTTTTACTTTGAACTATCCCAAATGTCACAGCGGTTTGGATTCCACTTGTATAAACTGTAGATCTCCGTTTCCTTCAATCGAACAAGCCCTTCGGGGCATCTGAGGGTTGCTTCGGCAACTGAGGAAATGAGTAACAATGACAATAAGGTTCACCTACCGCCAGTCTACTTCAGTCGAGACGAGGAAAAAGGAAGGTAGCAAGCAGCATTTCGGAGAGTGCCGCCGGAATTGATATATATGTATATTTCCTAAATTGAGGAATATCGAAGTTGGGTTCCCCTTTCAGTATGAAAAAGGTGGCAGACAATTGGAAGGAATTTTAGTTGGAACGGAAACTCTTCGGGAAACCCCAGTCACAAATTTTCTGAAATATATTTTCAGTAGTTTTCCATGTACATATCATCTCATCTCTTCGTGGGGAACTCTGTTCACCCTTGATTTAGACTCCAAAAATTTAAATTTGGTTCACCAGGTTTCAACTCATTCGAAATCAAAATGATGATAACGCAAGCAACAAGAATGAATAATACTTAATGAACTCATGAACGCTATAGTGTAAAATATTTTGTGGGAATCCATGGATGGAATCTCATATATAATGAACGTCAATGGTTACCTATCCTGGCCAATATCGACTATTGGTAAGCATGTAGACAATATTGAGAATTTCTACTGATATTTGAAGAAGAAAACTATCTACCTTGTGCATCTGGAATGACGAGAAGTGAACGTCACTATCAACACTTCTATGAATCCTAGGTATATACTAAGTGATGTTGTTGTCTTCTGGACCATAATAACTTCGTCACTCTGTCCACATCCCACATGTTTATGCCGACAATTCCGCCTCATTCCTCTCGCATTTATTAATGCGAAGCCACGACGGGGACGACATCCAGGCGGCCATGATTCAAAGTGAACGATGTTCGGACTTAGTTGAAGTTTGTGCAAGTTTGGCGCTCTCCGGCTAAAGAAAGAAGGATTTATGGCAGGTTTTTTCTTATTCGAGCCTGCTTCCTTCCTTCCATACATCGATTTGTCTTCTTTTTGTCGTTTAGCATTTAATATTGATTTATTCGTCGGAGGCAAAGAGGGGTCACCACCTGAGTTGAGCGTTCGAACGTTTTTTTTCCGCACGCAACACTAAATCAGAAATTTATAGATGGAAGTTTGAGAAACTATATAGGAAACTTCGAAAAACAAATGAAAATAACATGCCAGCTGAATAACATGATGTGATGAAGTCAAATGAGTTACCAACAACAGGCTTCTTGGAGCGGAAATGTGTATGAAATCTGCATGAACATTATTCATTTTCGAACCATTTTCAATAGATTGGTGGTTTGCAGAGACATTCTACAGGCTGTTCCATCTACAGCGCACATTAGGAGTTTTATGGGTTCCAATGATGATAGATAGCACTTTGAAAATTTCTGAAGAGCCATAATCGATGAATTTCTCATTAATAAAAATTTTCAAGATCGTTGCACTTCTTTTTATACCGGAAGTAGACACCAACTTCGTTATTTCAAATGGAATGCTATATTTTTATTGCGTTTGAATTCTTCAAGTGCAAATATTTCGAAAAGTTAGTTGTGTGGCACGTGATTTGCCCAAGCCACCCTCACTGGCGTATCCAAGGACGGGGAGGCAGGTGGCGGTAGCCCCCCTCAGAGATCTATAATCATTTAAAAAAAACTGGATCATTTTTTTTTTGGAAATAAAATTACCTTCTAATAAGAAATATGCCCATCTAAACTAATAGAAAGAATACACTCAAAGAAGTGTCTGGTTAGTATAGGCACCACTATATATGTTGTATATGTGTTGTGTCCAGGTCCATTCGAAAATCCTCTTCTTTTTTCTTCTTCCCCAAGTAATCTGTTCTTCACAAAATTAAGTTCCAATGTTTCCAGTGCTGTTATAATTCCATTATATGACTGTGGCATGTACAATAACATATAATTAACATTCTCTTCTTCGCTCATGTCTGTGTCAGCTTCTTTCAACTTCAATCCTTGTGAAATGGTCATGTTTTGAAATGAACTGTTTTCGGAATACTTGATTTCTGATAATTTTCTACGTAGGAACAACTTAGAACGTACCCCCTTCTTCTTGAAGTTGTCTTCCAGATTCCTGAACATCTTGAATGCAGATTCCTCTTTCAGAAATTCAATATGAATTTCTTTCACACCAGCTATCAGTACCGCCTGTGCTTTCGCCTCATTCTTTGAGTTATTCGGACCCTCACTATATTTTCATCTTCAATTGCTTTCAACACTTTATGTTCCTTCAATATACTTCCTCTTTCTCGTATATTCGCCATTCTCGTATGCTTGTTGTTAGAACCACGGTCTGCTACCACTCTTGAGAGTATCTAGACCACTCTGTATTCTTTTGTCATTATAGATACTCCACAGATAAATTTTTAATATCATTATTTCATGAAGAAAAATCAACAATTTTTCACTTTTTCATAATGTTAAGAAACTTTCATTGCACTCTATAATGATGCGACATACAAATCTCTAACATCTAAGTACCAGGTGATATTGAAAGGTATGCATTGTACTTCAATAATATGATCCCAGCAATATTTTATCGTTATAATAAACAGAATATTGTCATACCTAATTTTAATTGCCATCAAATATTGTTTGACTAAAACGAAAATCTGGTTGTGCCCATACTAACTAGAACTTTTATTAAGTTAAATATCATTTCTCTTTGGGTAGAGATCGCCCACCTTTCAACATGAGTGTAGTATCACCGACTAGGCGAATAGCTTTATCCTGATCAGAATCCAAGAGCTTCAGCATATGTTTGGGAGGTGAACTCTAAACATGTGAACAGTACTTCAGGCAAGTCCCATTAGAGAGGGTCGTTGGTGGTGATACCGAGCATGGATATTGACGACTTCATATGGACTGTGCATGGTACCTGACAACATCATATCGGGCATTGTGTGATCTGCTTTCCCGGTGAAGATACAAACTTAAGGTTTTGTTGCATTGAATATCACTAGATTTTCAGATCCACATTTCAGAATTCTTGCCAGATCATCATTTGCAGTATTGACCTGTCACCGTCTTGCAACTCTGGATTCATTGAATGATATTTTGATACTTGAGGAGAAGGTGATATAAAGGTTATGACAGGATACTGTCATCTTCGAATCTATGAACTGGGCAGAAGGTCACATTCAACAAATCGAATCCTGTGGGTGGGCCCTTGCCGGCACTGGCAATGGCATGTTCAACATGAGGTTTAGTCACTTTCGAAAGAGTATCGATTACCATAAGAGGTGAGTTATTATTGTCTCAACAAGAATGCGCGTACCCTTTCAAATGCATTTACGCTTATTCTCGTATTTAAAATACAGAAAATGAAATTGTGGAAAATAAAAAAAATCCTATTACGGAAATGTTTGCTGCTCACCAGAATTTGTACAACCATGTGAGTGCCAACATTATCTATTTGAGAATGGGTGTTCATTTTTCGCAGATAGATGTACGTCGGTGAATGTGGGTAATCAAAAATTCGAGAGGCATACCTACTACACATGAATTTGGTCCATACATATCATGAGAATTTTATTTCATTACGTTTTGTTTTTTGGTATCCCAAACTCTTCTGCATACACAAGCAAAAAATACAATCTGACGCATATGACACTGCAAGAAAATTCTGGTGAAAACGAAGATGAATCGTCGCAGTGCTCAAGATGGCTCCAGACACAGCAGCGACCGGAAATCCATGGGCGTACATAGAACACTAGTTGCAATTCGAATATTTATGACAACCTCACCAATCATTCAACACCTCAATAATATTATAAATACTTGAATTGTAACATAGATATATGATTCAAATTTTAACATCTATTCGTATTGTATCTAATGTATATTGTAAAATATACATATAAAGCATTGAATAAAGTTGAACATATTGCATGATAAACTAATCAGGAAACAGCGTGAGACTCTGTATGGCATCTGAAACATATCTACTGAAGTAACCGTTGATGCCGTAGATCGTTGATTATTAACATATTATTCATCCACTGAATTTTCCATACCGATAATACGAAGTATTACATAACCTATAATTGTTCGAGATAAGAACTGGTAATGGTTTGAACTGTATCTATTACTAACGGTATAATAAGCATGATCATTGGCAGATAATAATCTTGTGTGGAAAAACTTTCAATCATAATAGAATCTAGTACAGTTCAATGCAACTAAAACTCAAGCTTGTATGTTCACCAAGAAGGCTGATCACACAATGCCCAATTTGATGATGTCGGGTACCACTGTTCCTATGAAGTCGTCAATATCCATGCTGGGTGTCACCACCGACAGTGCTCTCTCATGGCACGATCATGTGAGTTCTATTGCAAAAACTGCTTCACAAAAACTTGGTTTTCTATTCCGTGCGAAAAGATACTTCACATCCCAGCAGCTGATTATGATCTGCTTATGTTCACATGTTTGGAGCTCAGCCCCCAAACATACGCTAAAGCTCTTAGATTCAATTCAGAAGAGAGCTATCCGCCTAGTCGATGATACAACACTCACCAGATCATTGACCTCTCCAGATCATCGTAGAAAGGTCGGCGATCTATGCCTTTTTCATAGGTACTTTCACGGTCGGTGCTCAACGGAAATATCATTTATTATGCCACCACGCGCGATTCCTAGTAGACAAACCAGACGAGCTCAAGCTGGTCACCCCTACACTGTTCGGCTCGAGACCTGTCGAACATCGCTATACCAAGCATCATTCATCAATAGAACGGCAAAGTTATGGAATTCTTTGCCTAGTGAAGTCTTTCCTGATGCGTACAACCTCCAAACTTTCAAGAAAAATTACAACACCTTCCTACTCTCCCAAAATTCCACCGCTGGCTAACACGATGTTCCTCGAACATTATAGGTTTCCCTTTCGTGTTGTCCACAGATAAAAAAAAATAGTAGGTCTGAATCCATGGAATCTCTCGAAGCGAAGTCACTGTCACATCAGATATTTGGAACAGAAATTATTACATTTATATATTTTACACCAGGACATCCTATATCGTGATCACATAACCTGCTCTTCAATAATGAAACTGATGGATCTATTCAGTAATAATTGTAGTATGTATGCATTCATGATGAGTTATGAATATTCATTTGAGAAGGAAGGTGTAACGTCAAAGATTCAAAATAAGGGACATGTTTTGTAGGACTAATTATTCATCATCACCAATATTCAAGAAAATATCATCAGGAAAGAATCAGAAAAATATCAGAAAATTATCAGAAGGAAAGAGTTCGTTATAAAATTGAGTAATAAATAGTCATGAAAAAGTGCTACCCATTTTTAGTGGTGATGATCATATATCTAATAATATCATATATCAGCTCTTAGCTCATTTCTGTTATAATAATCTCAGAGTATATCTTCCCTCACTTGTTCAGTTATCGATCTAAACAAAACTTCACTCAGTCATAGCGTTGTTTGTTTTAATTCCTGGATACATTATTGTTTATTTATTTTATTTGTAGAGCATTCTGAGAAGTTCAGGTTGCACGAGATGTTTCAAAATCATGATCATCCCTGAGCGTGTTAACTAGGCCTACTACCTTGCTCTAAGGCACCGATCAGTAAGTCAACGTTGATCTGACGATATTTAGGATTTCACTATCGCATTTCTTCCTGATTTTTACTGTAACGTTTCGGTAATATACATTTCTTTCAATGCAAAGACAAATGGATACAGCCGAATATGAAAAATCATTTTTGTCTACCCATTTTCCGTTTTCGACGACACTGTCGAAGAAATAAAAAACTAATATCTTTCCTCACCGTGGACATCGGTGAAGGAGAGAAGAGAGAAATACAACTCATATTACATTTCGCAGCTTTGTGGGATTTATGATATATATCAAGGATACGGCGGGTTATTGTACGTTCCAGATCTGAATGACAAATGATTATTTATTGCGCTTAAGACCTCAGCAGCTCAAAGTTGTTAAGATTAAGAATTATGGGGTTCTTTAAGCGCGTTCGGAAAAGAAGTATCGTGAATTATCGCGTAGTGGAATATGAGGACTCACTTATTGAATGGAGTATATTTATGAATTTGACAAATATCTCAATTGTTGCACCACTATTTTTCTTCGAGATGGGGTGGTGTTATTAGTTGTCTGGCGGTGACAGAGCATCAGACGGAAATAATGAAGTACAGGAACGCAAAATTTATGTGGATTATGTATACGTTGATTTGTATATTAATTATCATAATATCCACTTCTCATTCAGTTTTCTATGAAGTAACACGCACTGGTGAACTTTTGAACGGTCCGGAATTTTTTTTTCTAAGGATAGTACATTTTCACGCCGCTACAAAATATGAATCTTTCAAAATGGTGTATTGGTGTCATTTTGGAATATCCGCTCGAATAGAATGGGGGTTGAGTGATACATGATTTGAAAAGTATTTCAATTCTTCATACAATACCAGAATTTCAGTCGAATATATTCATACAAAACAAAAAGGTGGTTGATAATGTTAGATATTTCATAGCTGAATCCCTACGACCAGATGGTCATTAACAAGCTCTAGAGGACTCTGCAACAATTTTTTTGTATCTATATACGAAAGTTATCATACATACAGGGTGTCCTTGAAAGGTCTTTTCAAAAAGCTACCACATATTCTTCAGACCAAAACAATTCGATACAAGCAAACTTACCTCAGTAAAAAGTTGCTTAGTTTGGGCGCTAGACGGCTCTGAAGTTGAAATTTTCAAATCGATTCTGCTTCATAACTTTTGAACGGCTCATGAGATTTTTTTCAAATTTGGTACGTTGGCATAGACCCATCGGGCAATGAAACTCATATCATAATCATAATGAATATCATTCCATGGGCGTAGAACTTGATTTTTTCAGTAAATAAACATCTAAAACTCCTACGCCAATGGAAAAAAATTAGTTTCAATATGAAATCTAAATTATTCAACTCATTCACTACAAAAAAGGTACTCTTGACAAAAGTCGATTCCTCTCATGGTTTCGACAAAATTTTAATTTTAGTGATTTAGAGCATAATTAATAATAAAACGATTAACAGATATTTCATAAAAATTGTTCAAAATGTTCACCATTTTCACGTATACAAAGATTTATACGACGCAAAAAGTTGAGATGTACTTTTTGCATAGGTTATTTCTATTGAAAATAAGTAGCACTGGTTTTTTTTTCTGAAGACTATTATTATCTGCTCGAAAACAGTGATATTCACATTCTTGGTTTCCATAGTTTCATCTGTGTTGATTTGTCGAGTTTTATTGACGTTGATTGTTGATATCGGACTTTTCTGATTTATCATGGCCGTACAATACACCAATGAAGAATACACCGATATGTTATTGGTATTCTGATATTGTCAAGGAAATGGTCGAGAGAGTGTGAGGGTGTATTCGGCAAGGTTTCCAAATCGTCGCGTACCAAGCCACCCAACCTTTGCTGCAGTTGAGAGACGTCTTCGGGAGACCGGTCATTTTGCTCCTAGAACTGGTGATTATGGAAGACAGCGTTATGTAAGGATTCCTGAAGTCGAAGTAGAAATTTTAGACCGTATTGAAGAAAATCCAGAATTGAGTACTAGACGGATAAGTAATGAACTAGAAGTTTCTAGGAATGCCGTTCATGAAGTACTAAGAGAACAATTATTATACCCATACCACAAGACGCCAGTTCAAGATTTATTAATCCATGATTCACAAAGTCGTCTGATGTTTTGTAGGTTCATTAATTTGCAAAGAGAAATGAATCTGAACTTTGGAAAGAATATTTTGTTCACTGATGAAGCCTGTTTCACGAGAAGAGGAATAACTAATTTTCATAATGAACACGTTTATGCAATTGAAAATCCTCATTCCATTAAAATAAACCATTTTCAACACGAATTCAAAATCAACGTTTGGGCTGGAATAATAGGAAATTTTATAATTGGTCCTGTCATACTTCCACAAAGATTAACAGGAGACATGTATTTACAACATCTACGAAATACGTTGCCAAATTTGTTGGAAGATTTACCACTCCAACATCGGGTAGATATGTGGTTTATGCACGATGGAGCTCCACCACATTTTTCGGTGGATGTTAGGAATTTTTTAAACCAACAGTACCCAGACAGATGGATAGGTAGAGGTAATGATGCACCCGTGAATTGGCCACCTGTGAATACTGTAGAACAATTATGGCAACGTATCCAACAGGCGACGAATAATCTTACAGGCGAAGAAGAAGTTATGCAAAGAGTACATTTCAACTTTTTGCGTCGTATAAATCTTTGTATACGTGAAAATGGTGAACATTTTGAACAATTTTTATGAAATATCTGTTAATCGTTTTATTATTAATTATGCTCTAAATCACTAAAATTAAAATTTTGTCGAAACCATGAGAGGAATCGACTTTTGTCAAGAGTACCTTTTTTGTAGTGAATGAGTTGAATAATTTAGATTTCATATTGAAACTAATTTTTTTCCATTGGCGTAGGAGTTTTAGATGTTTATTTACTAAAAAAATCAAGTTCTACGCCCATGGAATGATATTCATTATGATTATGATATGAGTTTCATTGCCCGATGAGTCTATGCCAACGTACCAAATTTGAAAAAAATCTCATGAGCCGTTCAAAAGTTATAAAGCAAAATCGATTTGAAAATTTCAACTTCAGAGCCGTCTAGCGCCCAAACTAAGCAACTTTTTACTGAGGTAAGTTTGCTTGTATCGAATTGTTTTGGTCTGAAGAATATGTGGTAGCTTTTTGTAAAGACCTTTTAAGGACACCCTGTATATATAGAATATATGTAATATGAATAATTATAACAGTCTCTTCGATTTAACGGTAAAATCCACTTCATGGTGCATGTATTAGTAATCAATTGCTTTTTTGTTGAAAAAATAGTCGAAGAGTTCAATAGAACTTAGAGCTTCTATGAATAGCCATCCATCCAATCTATGGGATAATGCAATGAAATATCGAACATTAACAACCGACATTTTCTTTTTGATCCAATTGATGAAAAAAAATTAAAAAGAAATTCTGAAACCTTCAGAAGTTATTAAGGACACAACGTATATTATGTCAATATATCAAGAAGTTAACAAAAAAAGGCTATAATATTTGAAAGGAATCTGATTCGTTTATAAATCATGATTGAATTATGTTTGCATATCCCTGAATTTCTTATTATCTTTACATCTCTCATTATCTTTTGAATCATTTGCACTCTTGTGGATTTTCAGAGAAATATAAGTGTCACCAAGAGAAAAAGATGAAACTCATATTGAATTGTGAAATAATGAGTTCCAATGAGGTCCAAACATAATTAACTTACGATTTTATATATGATGGACCAGAGGAAAATTAAATGAATACGGATTTTTATCCAAGAGGAATTTGAGACTCTATACAGGGTGTTCTCAGATGTAAGAGATTTTTTTTGTAGCATCAGGACGTAGAATCATATAGAAGGAAAAAAATTGTCAGTTCAGTGTGAAAAGATTTTGATGAATTTGATGATGATGTTGTTAAAGAATGAACTCGGAAAATTCAGACCAGTAAATGTCCATCACTTTGTATGAGTACATCGAACGAGTGATAACCAGCTATAGCGCAGTAACGTACACAGAAAGAAATAACAAGGTAAATATAAAAAAAAATTCATCGAATATTACAGAAACTTCTTTCGCTATAGCGCCAATGAAAGTTTCTGTTAATACCATAATCTATTTCTTTTGAAATCCACAAGTAAGATTCATTAACATCAAATGACATTTCGGTACTTCTACAGAAAGTTCATTTCATTGTGGAACAATTTGTTTGTTGTCTCAACAGGTAGTTCTGTACACTGCAAAGAAGAATTCGGAAGGATTCTATAATATTATAAAATAGTTTGATAGTCATAAAGATATCTCTTTCGATATAACAGAATGTGTTCCTTTTATTGAACGATAGTCATTCATATGTTAAAGAATGGTTCTGTTGAATTCTGGTAACATTATGGAATGTATCATACCTGGAACAGAATCGTTCTTTCAATGGTGAAGAAATATTCCTCAATCGCAAAAGATATTTCTGTACAGGTCAAATGATGGTTCCTTCAATTTATTGTTTTCCACAGAATGGTTCTATTACTGGTATGAAATTGTTTATTCCAAAACGGAAATTTCTGTACAATTAACTGAATTGTTCTGGTTATCTCGGGGATTGTTATCAGGACTCTTGATATTCAATTTGAACAGATACATGGTGATAAGAATTATGGGTTATGCATCACCCTGTATGTGTTTCAATTGAATTTTTAAGTTGATTCTAAATCAAAAATTGAGATAGGGACATGAAAGCCGTTCTGAAGAATCTCGATTTCTTAAAAGTAATAATTCCCGGTAGACCCCAAGTGTGATATGATGAAATCAGGTATTTAGGGAGAATCCGATGCGATGAAATACAGGGTTTTCTACTTGGAATTATTTCACATGGATAAAGCAGGTTTGTGCATGTAAGAATACCAACTTTCGAAACGATCCGCTGATGCCTAGTTCGCCAGAAACGTATATTCAACGGTTTCAATCAATCACCCTGAATATGCGAGTCTAAACGAAATTTGTGATCCTCGACTCCATGGTAGGAGAAGAAATTACAAACTCGCCCGCCATCTGAGAGAGGTCATCTTCTACGGAGTCTTCAACCTTAATTTTCGACTACATGATATGTATAGAAATTCGTATACCTCTTTACCTCAAAAACCTCCAGGCAAATCAGACGAAATGACAAACTATTTTGACTTATTCTTCCAGCTGAAAGATTCGTTTCAGTCAAACATCGCTAAATGAGAGTTTTCGAAAATAAATGAACATATCTTTCATTTCATTATGTTTAATACAAATGCATGATGGATACATGAATATGAATGAATGATATACGAGTCATATCATTTCTTTAGAATAATAAAACTTCCTGGCCTCTTCGTTTCATGTTTTCTATCGTTGATAGTACTTTTGCCAAAGTAGGTCCAACTAGGAAAAATGAACTTTCTGAGTCCCTTATGGTGAACTTCAAGACATTCTTCTTTCCTGATGTATCTTTGATTATTTTTTTTCCTGTCGGCTTGAGGTAGGCATGCAAGAACCAGAATGTCACTGCAATTTTTCCTTCTGAAAGAGAGTTTGTCTAAGTAAGTTATATTTGTTATTTGAGGGGGATGAACTGGTTGATCTGATAAATACTTGCCTTCTGATTGGACCTCATTGATTTTGAAGGTTTCTCTGAATTTTTATGAAAATATTCCATTTGATTTCTTGGAAAATTTTCCCAAGAATCCATCAATATATTTGTG
Source organism: Gastrophysa polygoni (assembly GCA_963576655.1). Taxonomy (NCBI): domain Eukaryota; kingdom Metazoa; phylum Arthropoda; class Insecta; order Coleoptera; family Chrysomelidae; genus Gastrophysa; species Gastrophysa polygoni. Next base: position 9,241,094 of record OY755089.1, on the reverse strand, counting down.
TTTTCTTTAATCAGTTCTTGATAATCAATGTCAACCTGAAACAGTACAAGAATAAGCAACTTCCTGTATATGGTGAACTTTTGAATGAAAAGAAAATTACCTATACTTACTATTTAATGTGTACTGTATATTGATAAATGTATATCACACAATTAGGTAGGTAGGTACTCAATATCCAAATCAAAATTGGATATTTCAGACGAAGAAAGAGGCATCATCGACCTATAAGTATAGATACCTATACCTAAGTAATATATGAAATGAGAAGGGGAAAAGTAAAACAAATCCCCCCTTCACAACCAATACCCTCTACTATAAATATGTGATAGATATTATACCCACGTAGACACCATATGAATTATACCGTTTTCCCCTCTTTCGCTAAGCTACTGGTTAAATACACTTACCTACCTATCAATCGGGAAGAAAACAATTCACTACACTCAACATCGATGCACTCACTGTCAACACTAAATATGAAATGAGCCCTATATGCCTACGCCGTATGAGGGCTGCGACGCAAATTTAAAACTAGACCGACACCTGTGAGCATGAATCTGATTGGTGAATAATGACATGATGATGTTTCTCACGTTTCTCGAATTGGAACAGAACTATTCGTTATATCCACAGAATATTCTCTCAAGATGAATGATTTCACTCATGATCTCTCAATATTTAATAAATAATAAAGTTTTTGGATCAATTATCAATAAACATTCCATGAATGTTAGAGAAGATTCTATCCTTGGTATAGAATTTTCATTGAATTGAATTGTACAGAATAAACTTTAATACCAACAGTATTTTTTGTAATCTCATACCTAGCTGTTCTATTGATATTGAAGAATGATATGTTAATAGTATAAAACTTATATATGATCGGAGATACCTACTTACGGAAATGGATTTTGAAATTAACAGAAAATCTGTAACATTCTGTATCTTTCGTGACAATGGTTTTGTTGATGGTAGAGAAATTTTGTAATGCTAAAAAAATTTATCGTTAAATTCGATACAGAACCCGTTCTGTTAATTCTATCGAATTATTTTTTTCTGTGTATCGTCCCCCTTATCACGTAGGGGCGAATCTGATTTCTGAATATTTCACAGGAGAGAGGAAAAACTAAAAGGGATGAGAATTGCATCGCCCTACATTTCTTAATCTGTAATATTCCGAAATAATATCTTAGCATTACAACGATCTGAAAAATTCTTGAAACTCTGTCAGTCGAACGACAGGTGTTTCTCCTTTACACAATGACATGAGATCTTCATATTTTCGTTTTTTTCATTTTCGGTGCTTCAGGATTCAATGTTGTGAGCTGTATATCGGATATATTTTCTACGTTTGATGTGTGAAAATCTCTATTAGTATTTCTGTCGGCAGACTGCGACGCGTTTTGCAGTTCTTTGAAATGTACTAGTGGTATATCATCTTCAGAATCGAAGCTGGGTTCGTTGTAATCAAATTCCATCATATCAACTGCCAAAACTGTACCATAATACCACCTTTCCTTGTACGACATTTCAACAGTACATCCTTATAAAATCACACTCGACAGTTTTGAGTTCTGCACCACACTCTCCGAACCATCTCTCCAACGTACAAACACGTCCATCTTGAGCAACATAAATAAACTGGAGACAATGGAATCCACTATTTTTGAGGTTATAATTGCATACTATGAAACAGGTGATGTCAGTTACGCCTCATCAGGTTGATCGGCACTAGCAAATATTTTGTCACACGTTTAGGCGTATCTATATTACGTCTCTACTTGAAATTCTCTGTATTGACGGCAGATCCGCCATGAACATACGTACTTTTTGTGACGGAATCAAAAGAGATACAGTTACGCCACTTCGTCAGATGAAAAGTGCATTGTAAGAAAGTCTATTCCTGGTGTAACTCAATTTTGCACTTTTTTGTCATTTACGCCCCTATGTGATAAGAGGGACGGTATCATTACCAGTCCGTTTCTTGATCTGTATATATGCTTTGCTTTGTATTGAAGAAGGTAGCGTATTTTTTGTGATACCAAGAAAACGAAGAAGTACTGTCTGTAAGTTCTGCGAGGAGGTGGTACATTCATTTTTCAGCTTTTGATGGGATTTTCTCTCCTCGTTTCTAAAAAATAGAGTAGAAGTTATTAAAAATTATTGCAATATATTTGTAGTAAGGACAGATTTAGGATCTGTCCCAAAATGTCACTGCGCTTGAAATTAAACCTTTAGATACCTAAAAGAGAAATTCTCTATTGGTCAGTGACACCTTGTTTTTGAAAAAATTTGGAAATACAAATATATTTAATAATAATAAAACCTCTACTTATCTTGGTGGACGTTTCGGGAACGAATCTGCTCCCGTTCTCAACACAATTGAAATATTTTTCTTCGTGAACTTTTTTCGTTTTTCGATGTTTCCGATTTGGACACTAAAAAAAAAAAAAAAACGAAGAAGGTATCTTCTTGAATAATTATTTGAAATGATCAAGATTAAACCTGCGAATATTAGTGAAAGTTACAAAATTCGCCGTGAACTTGCGAAATATATCAGTAGTATTACATCAACAGGGCTTCATAATTATATAGAAAAACATTCGATTCATTGTAAAATTCATTTCCTGAATCGATTTGTATAAAGAGAAAAACAGTTATAGTATCTCTAGGGAGATATGGCCAAGATTTTCTATTCTACATTTCTATTCTGAAACTTGTAGTAGGTTCTCCACTCATGAATAAGCCAAAGATTTACTTTCCTTTCCCTCCCTATGTGATATTTAGGAACATCCATTTATTGTAGAGCCTAATCGATACTACTTATTCATACACCAGGGTAGTAAAGAATATCATCATTACCCAGGGGCAAAAATAACATTCAAGGATCTAAGGTCACGTGGTGATGATATTATTTACTACAAAGGTGTATATTACATTTTTCCAACTACTAGCAATATATTCCATTCATTATGGTTGTACGAAACTCAGATATAAACGTATTGTCATACTAGTATGAAAGCATGAATTTTATATTTTACTGTTCGAAATGTTGATAACAGTGACACTATCTTTCTTCTCACCACAAAACAATCACCGCCACCAAGCGCTGTCAGTAAGCTCGTTCATAGCGCAAAATAGGCCATGGCAACCCTGCCAACTCTACATCTTGCCTGTCATTAACCGCGCAGTTGGCTGTTGATCTGATGTTCTGTGCTCTGTCTGAATACGCCATATACGGATATCGTATAATGACAGTGATGTGAATTGAGGTTGATGATGATACTTAGATGGCTTTCTTTTTATGAACTACTAGTTCAAGAGATATTGGTAGAGAAAAGTCCGTTCACGCCTTGAGAAGGAGTAGATGATGGCAGGTTCTATGTCTAGTGGTGGAAAAATAATATCGTTTCCATGATGAGTTTCAATATATTGAAATATATATAAATTATATATTTTATATAAATAATAATTATTATCATTATTATTATTATTATTATATAGTTCTAATAAGTTTTCGAAATTCCTTCTTTAATTCAATCCTCGAATCTGAACCACCCTCTGAATGAGTGCAGGTCTCTCCTTCTTCAATTCCGCGGTGAGGAATAGGCAATTACCAATTTGCATATCGATTGGCCCCAAACCGCGGACCCCCGACATATTAACCCCTCGTAAAGAGTAAAAGTACATAATTTAAAACCGAGTAGCACCGCGTAATAGTCGATGGAGAAGAGTTGGCCGAACAAAAAGAGAGAGAAACAGCCTTGACAAAGACGAATGGGTTTCATTTCACGCTGAGCCTCCCTCCCGCCCCGCTCCCGACAGCCCCCCGCATGATTTACCGGGCTACAATGTGGTAACCCATGATTTATTGCTGCCGAATGGCGAACTCGCGAGTGGTGCGATTCGAAGCCCGGTCCATACTGTACTGATGTTTCCACACTTTTTCACTCTCGACGTCTCGAAGCTCTACCACTCTGTTATGTTGGACTTGCCTCCCTTTTTCAGCTCAAGATTCTAGTATATACGAAACAATTACCATAATCATAACGAGGATTATTTCTAATACACTCATGGGCAAAACTCAATCTTGATTGACTACTTGAATTTTGCATCGATTTCGTGGATTTTTTCGTCAAATTCATGCTGTACGAGGTAAAACAGCCAGTTGTATTTCACACTGATATTCTGTACACTCTGTGTGCATATTCAACGACACAATCACATGTATTATATGGTTTTGAAGATTCATATTCACCTGTAAGATTTCATTTTCGATTCTCCACAATATCTTCTAATCTATCTAAAAAAAGACAGAAGAGAGAACCATGCAACTTTACATCAATAGAAAACAATTAAAACGCCATATTTCAATCAAGCATGCAGCAGAAATCTGAAACGAAATAAACAACACACAGTCAAATTTGGAAAAAAACTATTTTCATCATCAAGACATTAACATGAGAAGTTATAGAAAGAGTCATCATTAGAAATTTCCTTAAAAACATATAAAGTGTAAAAGATATGATAACTATTGATAGATCATTCTCAAACAAACAATTTCACGCATATAATATATGCAAGATTCACTTATTCTCATGATATCTTATAAAATTCAATGGATTGGTATACATGTTTTGTTAGTTTGGAAATGAACGTATAAGTAACGAATATTCGACAAAATTTGTTATTGATATATATACTCAATATATTTTAATTCGAACTGGATAGAAAAAACATCCAGCGATGATTGACTTCTCTCCTCTATGTCATTTATAATATAGTATATCATTTTATATATTTTGCATCAATCTTGATAGCATGGATTTCTAATTTCGAAATGGGCGGTGTTGAATAAGAATAGTTCAATAAGAGAAAATTCTGTGACGGCCGAATTTTCATTTTTATTTCCTCTTTCTCATAGTTTTTTAATTCCACTAGGTTTACACTTCATTTAATGTGGACATCAAATGGTGAATCTTTGTATAAATATCCTTAAGAGAATCATCCTCCTGTTTATGGTAATATAATGGTTTAGTTTTTGCAAACGGTAGACAGGGCACTTTATGTTAACTAATTGAATGTTTTGCCATTTTTCAGGTACTGCTGGTATTCGTTCACGTAATCACCCTTTCTCTCAGATACTGACATGTATTGATTTATTTCCGAAAATTGAATGTGAAATTTCCACCCGAACTCCTACTGCAACATGCAACAATCAATAGATTTTTGGAACTCTTCTTCGAAAAAACTCCATATTGAGTACTTTCTGAATGAGATGAATAACATCTGGAACGAGACAAATATCACATAACGTGTGGCAAAATTCTCGTGTCCAAATGGCAATTCACATGGGATATGTGATGAATTGATTTTTTCAAGAGTGTAGTAACTTATATCGGATCTCTGTGATAAATCATAATAATCACCAATCATGATTCTTCATACCAAAACGCTTATGCTACCGACTGAACCAAAGTGCTTGTCGGAACCAATTCAAATTCTTTGGAAAAATGAATGTTCCTGTATTGATACTCATATATCATAGCATTAACTAGGAGAGATAAAAACTGCTGACGAAGTTCGAGTGGCGAATGTTTAAAAATATCCCATCTGCATTTCCAAGTGGTTATCGATATATCTCAAGGCTTATCTATGAGAATGGGGATGTAAGCCGCTGATCTTGAGTGGAGGGTTTTTTCCTCGGTTTTGCTTACCCTTATTTATAGCAGACTCTTGTGAATGCTATTGACACATTTGCGATATAGATTTATGTGGAAGGCCCTTATCACGCGAGTTGTATATCACAAGGCGATGAATCGAAAAGAATAATGGATATGATAAGCTGATACTAGTTTTCAATTTGTCATTTTCATTTATCGTAATTAGTTTTCTTGGTGTGCCATGCACAAAAGACAACTTATAAAATTCAGCCCGAATTGTACCCGAAGTGATCTTCCTTCCTATAACAGCTCATCAGATTTAGATGATTTTTTTTTTCAAATATAAATAGTCTGAAACCATACAGTAGTCCCCATGTTTTCTGATTAATTTGTTTTATCTAACAGATATACCCATTCTGAATTGAACGAACATCCATCAAAATACTCAAAGGGAATTAGGCAGATATTATAATGTGTGATGAATCAATGTGGCATAAAAATGAAAATCGAGAAGTACATTCAACCTCAGAGTTAATACAAATATAAGAATTTCATAAATGGAAGAAAACCCTCAAGGACCTAATAGAACTGAAATCAGGGTTTATCAAGGGTATCAAGCCTTTCATAGATCGCTTTCCTATTGATTTATTTATGTATATATATTAACTGAATTCAACAACTTGATTTTCATGAAAAAAAAAACAAAAGTTTCGATTCTTCAATTCGAATCATTTCTCGAATTCAATTTTATTTCTCTTTCTCTCATCTGGATCTCATTTACAGTACACTTTCTGATAATTCCAGCAAGTGTTTCTATCATGATTTTTACACATTCGTTCACATTTCTCCCAAGTGAAGATCATTCACCTCTTTCTCTTTCATTTGTTTTCAGAAGTTTTCGTAGTCGATACAGCTGTTTTTTAATTTGGCTCAATTTGTTCAGTATCAATTCGTTGTTCCAGACCAAAAACATACAATTATTGAAGACTACTTCATATATTATTTTTTTTTATCGTACACCACCCAACAGAAATCCATTTACAGGGCGGGAAAATCATAGGTACAAACATATTCTGAGAGTAATCGAATTAATATAAATTAAAAACGTGAAGATATGGAACATATTGCATAGTGAATAATATTAAAAACTGATTCTTTTCAATGAAGCAATGCTGCAAGAGATTATGTCGCATCTTTCATTGATATTATCGTAATTGTTGCAAATTCTGTATAAAGGTGAGTTTTTCTGTACATTTGTTCGAGGTACTTCAAGATAAAATAGATTGGATTGTCTAGAATTCACTCTGGGAACATGAAAACTGAGCATTCTCAAAACAGCATTACAGTCGATTTGGCCATGGATCACCTTATATAGAAATATTAGAGCGGATATGTTCCTCCTATTTTCAAGAGAAATAAAGTTATGTTTCTCTAATAAATTAGATGTTCCTATGGCATGAAGCGTATATGGATTCGTTCAAGGCTATTTATATGAACATTGTAATATGGACACCATATGACAGATGCATACTCCACATTAGATCGGACATAAGGAGCATTGTATCTGATTATCACCGAAAGTGTCACAATACCAAAAAAGTCTGAATAAATGAACATACAATCCACTTGATTAGCATATACAGTCTAATCATGTTAAACTTCAACATGAATGAAGTCTGAATCTTCAGGAAGTACGTACTGTTTTCGAAATGATATTGGTTGGGGGGCTTCACTGACAAATAATTATGTTATATGAAATATTCAGTGTTCTCAAAAACCTGCCGCAAAATATTTTTTCACCAAATTCGAATGCCTGACCATACAACCTGAATATTTCATTCTCATAACTGTAACATTATCCCCCAATCCATCCGATAGGACTTATATTGGTCGATAAATCGTTGTGGGATTGCCATATAAACAACAATGATCTCGAGTGATATACTAGGAAGGAAGTTTGAAGGTGATATGGGTATCGAACATAAAGGAAATATCATTTCGACGATCCTGCTAAAACCTCTGAGCAATATCGTCCGAATAGTTCGGAATAAAAAACCGATTTCCTTGACCGGCACGTCTCGTCGTGAAAAAGTGTTAGGTGCTTGTTCGGGTTGGACTTTTCAATGACAAAGATATAACCATTTGATGTAGGAAAGTCAGGAAAGATGGAGAAAATATTTTACAGATAACGAAAGAGTCAATAGACAGTTCGTTGTAACATGAAAGTTTTATTTTCTTCATTCTACCCATTTTTTGGAAAGTGCTAGGTAATTATGACTAGATAATTTATTCAACACCCAAATTTGATTGTCCTGAAAGAATTATTCCTTTTATTACTGTTATAGCCACCACACATGACTCACATCATTTAAAATTATAATTGCATCTTCTTGAGAATCCGTATGGCCATCATTGTCTCCGAAGATACTCGCGCAAGTTGGTAATCAATTGAAGTTACGTGATGTTTCAGTTAGCTTATGTATTTTTCATGGAAATCAGAAATAATGAAAAGATGTGAGATTGAAAAGTATTATTTCTCCTGTGGAAGATTCGTTGAGCCCAAGATCATTAAACACGATGATTATGATGAAAATGGAATAATATAATCATAATATATGGGGTGTACTATTAAAAAAAAATATTCGAATATATATTTTCCTACATCTTATTTGAGCCCCCCAAATTTCGTTCCGATATACAAGGTGGTTCAAAAATTAGCTGGGGTAAAGGTCTTCAATCGGACACTGTACCTGGGATTGAATAGGAGATTTCAGTGGTTCTATCAATCACTCAATTGCCTATTACTTCTCCCCATTTTCCTTTTTAGAAAAGCCGACAACATTGAGGTTTTTTATTTCTTTTTCAGTAGATTCTCAATCCATCATTCGTGCTATAGTTGTGAATGAAAGAAAATCAGCTAGTATTCTATTCCAAATATTTTTACTGATGATAATCAACTTATATAGTACATAAACCTGTTCAGCGATTGATCATCTCTCACTATTGAAGGCATAAAGATTATTAATAGGTTGTTATGCTACAATTTCCATTATATGCATAAATGCATAATACAATATTTTCATTGGTACTTTTGATGACCTTCAAAATAACACTAGCATCATATTTGGGAAACTGTAAGCATCCGAAAGATGCAAAGAAAAATCCAGGTACGTATTGAAAAAAAAAACAATTTCATGATGACAGTCGAAACGTCAGATTATTAATTTGACGGGAAATCATAAAAAGTGCTAATGAGATTATTGATTTGTTTCTATTTGTGTCCGAATGAAGCTAGTTGAATTCAAACGAAATCGCATTTTTCTGTATTGGCATTTTCTTGAAATGAACATGAAACAATCAACACATGAGTTAGAATTGACAATTCTACGTTAATATAACGGAATATGCTTTATGTATATCCGAGAAGTGAATTTTTATATCATGCAAAAGCGCAGATTGACAACCCAAACTGTAGTAAGTAGTTCAAAAAGAGTGAGAATATACGTTTCGGAATGAAACATGTTTTTGTTTCTGTTTAATGATTCTGCTAAAGTACGAGTTGTCTTCCTTCTGTACTTGATTAATGTAATTACCATCGATTTGTTGTGGAAGCAGGTATACCATAACAAACTGCTAGTATGAATACCCGTGTGAAATTAGCAGCCCAAACATTATACCACACCATTAAGTATGAATCAAGTAGGAAATTCATGATATTCTCATATTCATATTCATACTCTCATGTAAAGAATTCAACTATAGTTTTGTAATTGCTCTGCTATTGTTGATTCTGATACATGAATCCAATAGCCAGAAACTTGTTATTCGAAACAAACATATACATACATGTTCACCAAAATGCTCAATTTTTCCTATCGCTCTAGTTTCCTTCCGATGTTTACGCAAATTGCTCCATTTGGAATTGCCTCGACGCGAATGTGAGTTTTATTGTATCTTAAAGACAATTAAACTTTTCGTACATCCGAGGCAACCGATTACCTCACTAGATTACTGGATTTATAAGTTCTAGAATGAACATTACTCTCTGAGAATGTTTATATCTTCATTCGTCGTGTTGACAATAATTCATTTCGAAGTAAGATTACAATTTCCATTCCACTGTTTCTTACAGCAAAGTCTAGGAAGACAATAAGAAAAAACAAAAAAGTAGGGACGGCTCGTGAGTTATTCCCTGTAAGATAAACGGGTTCGTTCCAGCTCGAAATGAAGTCTGGCGGGAAATTTATATCCAGCCCCAGTGCAATATCTCCAGTTGAACAGAATTGGACTAGCTCCGGGAAAAATAGGCTACTGCGGGAGACGCATTTTAAATTAGCTTTTTATTGGGGGCTGTTTGAGGGCTTCAACTTGCCAATCTGAATACACACTCTTTCATCGACGCCTAATATGAATCGCTCCTTTATTGTCAGCCTCGTGGGATAACACCCATCATTCTTACCTACAGAAGAAATAGTAATGTGGAAAGATATCGTGCGAGACCCGTAGAGGAGTAAGGAAAATTATAACACTGCAGGAAATACACTTGAAACCATTAAACATTTAGAATAACAATTGCATCTTCTTGACCATCATTTTCTCCGAGAAGGTAGGCATGTCGACAATCAACATGATGATCATATTTTCATGGAGTTAGAATATAGAATAGTCAGAATGGTATCAGAAACATAAATAGATCTCAACAATGGAATAATATGATGAAAATATATTTGATGATGATATTTGAACTATATATAAAATAGTCAAGATGTGCTGGACTGTCATTTTGGAACTTTTAGCTGTAGTTTTTCCATGAAAAATTAAGGGTTCAACTCCTATTTGAGCCCTACCCATCATTCTCACCTACAAAAGAGATAAGACATAAGAAAACTTCAGTATGTGAGAAGATATCGGACGAGACCAGTATAGTAAAAGTAACACAGTAGGAAATACACTTGACACTTGAGCCATCTACTTCTCTTACTTTTCTTGGTTCTTATATCAATCGTGGAAAGGTCGGCGATCTTTGCCTTTTTTATAGGTACTTTCACGGTCGGTGCTCTACGGAAATATCATCTATTATGCCACCACGCGCGATTCCTAGTAGACAAACCAGACGAGCTCAAGCTGGTCACCCCTATACTGTCAGGCTCGAGGCCTGTCAAACATCGCTATACCAAGCATCATTCATCATTCATAGAACGGCAAAGTTATGGAATTCTTTGCCTAGTGATGCTTACAACCTCCAAACTTTCAAGAAAAATTCCAACACCTTCCTTCTCTCCCAAAATTCCACCGCTGGCTAACACGATGTTCCTCGAACATTATAGATTTCCCTTTCGTGTTGTTCATAGATAAAAAAATGTAATAATCAGTTATACCTAATGATGAGCTGAAAAATTACAAAATCAAAGAAAACCTGTGATGGACTTCATATTTGTTAGTGGATGAATGTTCGGAGAGAAGTTTTCGATTTAACTTTCCATCACAAAACTGCAAAAAAATGCTATCTTGGTTACTCTATCCGTTTTGCTTGAGTGTGAAGATAACAGCGACATATCCCTCACTTTTGAGTGGTACCGAGAGAAATAAAAAAAAAAACGAAAAAAAAAAACGGCTATTCAAAAACAAGAAAATCCTGATCACTAATCATAATTCACTGACTTCAATATCACTCCACCCAATGTAGTGGAACTAAATGTGGACACTGAGGTGGACAGGTAAACTGTGACATTATGAAGTAATATTTGAGACAAATTACACTCATTTTCTTTCAGAGTATCTATACTGAATCACCTTTCATCTTGGATATGCGAAAAAGAATTGCAAAAAATCTGTTGAGGCCTCTGCTATTTTTTTAAGAACCATAAATATCTGATTATGTGCATTGTGAGAGCATGAAATTCATTATAATTTTCACACACACATATTGTTGAGGTTCATTTCCGCGATATGCTCAGTGAAAATGAGTGAGAAAATGCTGTGAATTCATTTTCTTCACATCATTTGTTTGATATTTTCTCATATGTACCCATCTAAGGCCGTTTTTGAGGTGATAAGTTATTAATTTCCAAGAATAATCGAGCGAAAGATGTCATGATATGATTGATTATTAAGTATTGTGCGTCAGAGAATACTTTTCCATTATTATTTCCAGCTTCATTCATAATTCCAACTTGCACTTGCATGCATGATTTGCATATTTCTCAAACGGTACATGTTTCAAAGTCAAACGGAGTAAATTCATTACTGAAAAATTCCGAAGCAAGTCAAAATATACGATCCCTACCTTCAATTCTCTTCAAATGATAGGTACAACCCCAAATTTTCAAATGGAAAGTATAGACTTGTGATATATCGTTTGAAAGGACTATTCATTCTCCATTAATCTATTCGAAAATGTTACCGTTTTCGAGTTTATAGCAACAACTACTTAGAGAATCAGTCAGGGAAGTACTTTTGACAGGAAGCTAATCTGGACGGGTACTGTCAAATGATGGAATTAGTTTTTTCTTGCTAAACATACCCATCATTTTCTCATGAGTATCATGTATTGGCAACATCAGAGCTCCAATTGCGGACCATCTTGTGCAAGTGCAATCAGTTGATGGCTCTGCTGATGCCGCCACGCCAAAATTCATCACATAGTCGCGCGCCGGAAAAGGATACATACGGCATCTGGACTATCCACCATTACTCAGAGCCTTCTTCATGTCAAGCAAGCAACCAGGTGATGCGGTCACAGGTCGACCTCGTAAATTTCGGAGACCCGAGGCGGGACCTGAAACAAGTGCTATCCAGATAACCTCCTCGCGCCCCACTCACTCATTCTTACGGTGGACTGGACATGTTCACCGCACAGATCTTGTCAGAATGCAAGAACCGGCCCAAATTCCTCAAAAATAAATTACTTCGGATCGTATCATTCTCAAAGGAGAATTCCACTGAAATTTATCACTTCATAACCCGATTTGAATAGCTAAGCGAAACGGTGTAGGTTTCATTTACGTATGAAAATAAAGGGACTTATTATGCACTCGGTGAACATCAATCGTGAAATAGTCATTTGTTTAACTAGTGGAAAATAGTTTATTCATTGCACGAAGCATGGAGTTTGCAGATCGAGACAAAGTCGAGATCAGCAATCATGCTTAGAGCAACAAATAATATGAACAAAAATATTCAGATTTCAAACTGACATCTGCGAATTATCCATGGATGACTAAGAATAAACGATCGATATCAGAGCAAATTTTCATGGCTACTTATCATTCATCGTTCTGAATGAGTGCAAAAAATAGAAATTTCTGAACTTTTTCTCGATAGTAGAAAAATTCTTCTTGATGATTGATTCATTCATTACAAAGTGAGTGTAACAGAATAAGCCTGAGACGAAACTTTCAAATATCAACTCAAATCTACTCTACTCTGAAAGCATCAGGATTATTTATTGAAAAAAACACAGTGAAGAGCAATTTTTCTGACTACTGATCAAAGCCTACATGAGTGAAGGTAGGTAGTGCATTAGTGTATCTATGTCCTTGGGAAATGACTGTGTCTTGGCACGATGACACATTCAAGTCCAACATTCGAGTACCTTCAAAGTTGAAGCCTTCGAAGTGAAGGCTTGTGACTTCGAAGCCTTTCAAATTGTATAGCCTGTACATTTTTTAGACCAAGATCTTCCTCAGTCTGTTATTATACTCGAGCATGCATGGAAATTAGAGCACTCGCATCCTGAAGTGCATAGATTGGTAATGTCACAAAAAAAATTCTGATCATTCTGATCTAAATTTCAAAACAATATCTACACGATTAGGTCATATTATTGCCGATTATTGCTTACCGATAGCCGGAAAAAGCATGAGTCCAAATAGTAGCAATCGGCAAGAAAACAACTTCGCTAATTTCTGAAAACTATTCTTATAGCCCTTGAAGATAGGAAGGGTTAGTTGAAGAGTTGATGAAAATAATAAATCATGTTCCTCGTTTTTTATTGCATTGTGAACATTGCTATGTTTTAGTGCGCATCAAATCAGATTCTATATGTCGCATTCTATAAAATTTGTAAAGCTTTTTTTTCCAATATCGAATCTTCAATGAGAAATTCTGATGATTCATCAAAAATATGAAACTTTTTCATCCACTATTTTTTGATAACTTTCTAATTGGAAGACAAGTAGGTCAATATCCTGTCAAACGATGAGAATAAATCTAAGAAATATTAATTAATGTGCACTAAAATATATTTAGCAATTCTCAAGAGGCAATCGGGAATGATATGACCTGGTGACATTTCAATTATTCACCTATTGAATATAAATTTTGATGAATTCAGATTTTTTTGGTAACTATTTTAATAACTCTCGACGACAGGAAGAATAAGAGGAATAGGAAGATAAGAAGGATCAGAATTTGAATTATATTATAATAGAATATTATAGAATTTCAAGAGTTCTCAAAAGAATCATGAAACCGTGAAAACCTGCATGCATGTAATATAGGTAAACAACATAAATGGCGCCAGTCCTGTCAATCCTCATTGCCTTTCAAGCATGGCTTACTATGTTTTAGAGCACATTAATTCACATTCCATACAATTTGTGAAGCTTATATTTCGAAAACGGATGGATGTAATTAACCAAGTGTTAAAAAATTTTATGTTTGGAAGAAATTTCTCTCTCCAGATATGACATAATATAGAGAGTGATAACATATTGACACATGCAAAATTGAACATTTGCTGACATAATTTCGATTTTTGTATTTGATTCAGAAGAAAATACGCAACTGCTCTTCATTCACTTTTTCTTGATAACTTTCTGATCGGAACAGGTAATTTTCATTTCAATATCTGAGCTCCTATCAAATGTTACCCCTGTCAAAGGTTTAGATTTTTCGTACTAGTCCATTCACCTGGTTTGACTTAGGAACAGTATTTCCAAGAAGGCAGTGTCTGGAAAATGTGTTTTTCTAAAAAGTGAAATATCGCTGGTATTCAGCGAAGAATAGTAGTGGTCAATAGCTGAGTGTTGAATTCATGGATCATTTTGATTTATAGTTAGATAGATAGATAGATAGATAGATAGATAGCTCTTTATTTCCAACAGGTATACACCCAATTACAGGAAATGCTAGAAGGTAATATTTAACATAACGAATTACAAAACGACAAATATAAATAAATGTATATACTTGCATGTAAATAAATAATTGAATATATATTGAACGCTACAGTTGAAAAACTAAAATGAGAAGAGAAAAAAAAAAAAAAAGAAAGTTTACAATCTATTGATGATACATTCCAAAATATATTTGAGAGTGCTCACATTGATATCACATACATCACAGATCAAATTATAATTAGAACACATTAACGACACTGGTGCCCTGCGCATTACGTTTGTTCGAATATTCTCACAATAAAAGGTCGTCTCACTTCTAGAATTAAGGCGAGGAATATGAAAGTTGATTTTTTGTAGAAGTGAGGCACAGGAAATACTATTGTGCAGTAAATTGTAGAGAAATGATATTGTACCAAAGATACGACGAGTGTGCAAAGAAGTTACATCGAATCGATTCAGAAGGATTGAATGATCAATCCCTCTTTGCGGATACGTTCCTGTTTGTTTGAATAGCAGGTATTTCAAGAATTTTCTTTGAACAGCTTCCAAAGAATTAATTTCAGAGTCGTATAAAGGATACCATATCAATGCCCCATATTCGAGTTTGGACCTCACATACGCATAGTAAACTGTGAGAATTGTCCTAACATTGCGAAACTCCCTAGTACTTCTCATAATAAAGCCCATCATCCTATTTGCTGAAGATATAATTTCCTCAATTTGCAGAGAAAATGTGAATTCACAATCAAACTTAATCCCAAGGTCTTTTATCTCCCGGACCCTATTGATGATAATATTATCTATTTGGTAAGGAAACTCTATCATCTCTTTCCTTCTTGAGAATGACATAATGAAACATTTTGAAATATTCAATTGTAGATGATTATGGAGACACCAATCGAATACTAAATCTACATCTTCTTGTAAATTACTGCAGTCTCTATTATCTTTGACAACTCTGAATAACTTCAGGTCATCAGCGTATAAAAGTTTCGAAAAGGTGATTTTTTTTGCTAAATCATCAATAAATAATAGGAATAACAGAGGTCCTAGATTTGAGCCCTGAGGAACACCGGAACTGGGGTTATACAAAGGGGACTGAAAATTTTCGTACTCCACGAATTGCTTTCTACCAAATAAATAAGTTGTAAATAAGTTAATTAAATTCACAGAAAAACCAAATGACTTTAGCCGATGTAGAAGAATGTAAAAGTCAATTTGGTCAAAGGCCTTTTGAAAGTCTGTGAAAATAACATCGACTTGTAATTTTCTATCGAGAGCCTCGGTAACACATTGTGATAAGCACGCCAAGTTGGTAATACAAGACTTTTTTTCTACAAATCCGTGTTGATCATCTGATATAACATTTTTGATCGAGTCATAAAGGAAAACATACATGATCGTTTCAAATACCTTAGAGAAGTTACTCAGCACGGAGATTGGTCTATAATTTTTTAACAATGTTTTATCGCCTTTTTTAAAAATTGGACAGACACGGGCTATTTTCCACACATCGGGAAAGGTAGAAGTTCTCAATATCAAATCATAGATATGGCGTAATGGGACTAGTAGGGGTTGAACACAATCTTTAACTAAAAAACTTGGTATTTGATCGGGACCAATAATCAGTTTATTCTTCATTTTCTTTGTAGCTTCTATGATATCCTTATCACTCACTTGTTCGATGTTGATACATTGATAATGACAGGGAATATTTTCGAGTGCATTGGTTAGGGTCATGTCAGATATAAGGTAGACACTCTTGAAATAGTTTGCAAAGGCGTCGACTATTTTTTGCGGTTCACTGTAAACATTATGATCGTCCTTCATGACTCCTGGTATTCTCGAGTTGCCTTTTTTATTTTGAATAAAACTCCAGAAGGCAGTCGGATCTTCGCATATCTTATTCTCAGCGTCGTTGATAAAGTTTTTATATGCTTCGTTTATTTGAGTTATTTGAGTACCATCAAGTTGGCACAATGGAAACTATACAGTACGGTCCGTTGCCTAGTCCTTCAGAAACGTCTAATTAACGCTCAAAGCCTTTGTACTGCATGATTCGAATTTCAGATTCCATCGAGTCGTTCCTGTTTTCAAGGGAAATAGTGTTACTGTAAATAAATTACCTTCTTGTTAATGGTTTACCGAAACTACTTCAACCAAAAACTGGGCTGAACAAACACATTTTAAATTGGCTCCATCGTTAAGATAATTAATAGTTTTTACGTGTTCCTCAAAGATAAACGAAAATGTTGCCGAACTTCACCTAGATAACGAATTCTTCACGCCGGCGCCGCCATTGAATAACAGTTCGAATTAAGTCACGAACACAAATTAGAAGTAACTTCACTACCTACTGGTTTCCCACGCATTTACTGGCAAAGTACTGAACGAATAAAAAGAACCGAGAATCTTTCCACCCCACTAGTACCAAGAAGTGGTATTAAAATATAACGGCACTCGAATCATAAAGTATGCTGTTCAAATGCGAAGTACGTGATTGACATGTCTCATAGCTTCTGCATTGTGGAAATATTACATACCTGCCTATCGATATTTTGTCACCTCTTGATGCAATTATTGTTCGCCCTTGTGTTGAGTTTTATTCACACCCAACATATGGAAGGAGTCGTTTAAAGAAGAATGTTCGAATGTAAGTGCTTGTTTAATGGAGTTGGTGAAAGTGCGTTCCTTACAATAAGATTGTTTTTTATTCTGCGTCATCAATGAGAATTATGTTGAGCGATTGGATATCGAAACAACTTCTATTACGGTACAGGTGGATTTTAATATTGCAATGTTGGTAACCAACTCGGTAGCATTCAGTAGGTGGTCCTTCGCTTCGGTCGAATTTTTTTCATTGAATTGTAATTCCTTGTGGTCCTCTTGATTTATATCAGTGGTTGCATGAAAATGGAACATCCAGTGGAAATCGCTGAATTCGGTTGGGTTAAACAACCTAACTATATCCAGTATTATACCTAGTGTTTGTAAGCACTAATTTGTGCGTCAAAACCAGCAGAAAAATTAGGAATTTCTGTGGATCTGGTGATTTTCCAGAACAACACTGATTCCGACTGGTACTGTTCTTTCAATGGTTCACAATACGTTGCTGTTGTTGGTGACTATCTTCTAGCACCAACAAAATGGTCATTTGTGTGTACGAATGTGTGCCAATAATTCTTCATACACAGATTGAAATAGTTTCCTGATTAGTAGTCTATCCAGTATGTTTCCGATGTTTCACATTACTAACATCATACGTACCAGACCATACAAAACGATAGGAAGTGAATATAACGATGGCAGATATTGACTGACCAATACGAACATCACACCACAAACACATTGACTCCACATTTACATTGACTTCCGTGATCATGAACATTATCTGACTGACGAGGCCAACTCGAATCGTATTGAATGCTGGCCAGAATCCATTTTTCATTTCAAAAACTTGCTTCGAGAAAGGAAAGATCACGGAATGATAAGATTTATGCGAAATCAACTCGGAACTTTTATGATACTGATGGACCAAAATTGCCGCATGAATCCACCATTATTGTGTGAGTGCAAGTATTTTCTTCTTTTTCTTTTGATTTATTATTCCAAAAAAAGTGAGACGCCCTCGACGCTCATGAGTGCGACTTCTACTTATAAACACGATGATAATGTTGTCTACTTCGAGTCGCAGGCCATATCACGCCAGCAGGAACCAGGAATGCCGCTCTTCTGAACGCATTCCATCAAATGTAGCTTCCTGGTCGTTTTACAGCGTCTCTGAAATATGCCCGACTCCTTCCAGGAATTTACTATTCCACTGCTATGACGATAAATTCTCCAAGTTGGTCTCATCAACTTAGGTGAATGTTTGCAATTACCACCATACACAAAATTTAAACTGGAATTGAAAGTAGTTTCATGAATTATGAGAATGTGCAGCAGTTGTCAGCGGAGTAGGAATGGGCATCTTTCTTTCCTGTATTCTCATTCTCACACATACCTACGAGTTCAAAGAAATAAAGACAAGATTCAGTGCGGCATCAAATATACAGAGCGTGTGTCTAAATGGAACCGACCAGATGTTAAATTGAATATTCTCAGTTGCTGTTCTCATCAGATCTTCAGAATTCAGATCTTAAGATCAAGAAATTCGGTAGGATAATTATTAGGATGATAATTTGAAGCTATAGAAAACTCATTTCATGTTTATCTGAATGTTAATCATGATTATATTTCCTTGTATATGAAATTTCTTATATTTTCCTACTATTTTGTGTTTCTTGTTATTATTGAGTAACTAGCTCGAATGCAAAAAGACTCACCTCGGCTTAGTGAGGTTTTTGTTTATTTGTTGGAGTTAATGTATTATAATGTGTAGTTTTTTTATTAGAGTACATAAACATTATTATTATCAATAAAGGGACCTTCTGAAGGAGCTTTCAGATTCAATATTGTTGGGCTTGTCTCAGTCTAATCCCTCCAACTAATCCTGTGTTGAAAGATACGATATTTCATGAATATCATGTATGAATGTATCTACTGTACCATGCGTTTGATATACGTCGATAGGTATATTTCATAGAAATATATGCATTCATGTTGATATATCATTTAGCAACAATGGAAAGAAATTTTTGTACTGTAATTGAGAAGCAGAAGACTATTATAGTGTAAGAGTAAATAATTAAAATGTTTTGATTAGCGTTACCTGAAATCGAAAATAGCTATGAAGTGTCCGAAATCGTTGGTTCGAATAATATATGACCGATCGTATCCTCCGAGAGATCTTCTCAGAGTGGCGATGAAGGTCATCAAGCGAACTTCCATTGGTAGGTACAAGAATATAACGAAGCGTAATTCTCGAGAGACATATTAGCGATTTCATACGAAGGTAATCTGAGGAAGTTACTGAAGTTACCTCAAAAGTATTCTGAACTAGGAAGGGACCGTATATAGCTCAGCGGTCAGAGCATATACATCGTAGTAGAACGTGTGTCCTTAAAAGGTCTTTACAAAAAGCTACCACATATTCTTCAGACCAAAACAATTCGATACAAGCAAACTTACCTCAGTAAAAAGTTGCTTAGTTTGGGCGCTAGACGGCTCTGAAGTTGAAATTTTCAAATCGATTTTGCTTCATAACTTTTGAACGGCTCATGAGATTTTTTTCAAATTTGGTACGTTGGCATAGACTCATCGGGCAATGGAACTCATATCATAATCATAATGAATATCATTCCATGGGCGTAGAACTTGATTTTTTCAGTAAATAAACATCTAAAACTCCTACGCCAATGGAAAAAAATTAGTTTCAATATGAAATCTAAATTATTCAACTCATTCACTACAAAAAAGGTACTCTTGACAAAAGTCGATTCCTCTCATGGTTTCGACAAAATTTTAATTTTAGTGATTTAGAGCATAATTAATAATAAAACGATTAACAGATATTTCATAAAAATTGTTCAAAATGTTCACCATTTTCACGTATACAAAGATTTATACGACGCAAAAAGTTGAGATGTACTTTTTGCATAGGTTATTTCTATTGAAAATAAGTAGCACTGGTTTTTTTTTCTGAAGACTATTATTATCTGCTCGAAAACAGTGATATTCACATTCTTGGTTTCCATAGTTTCATCTGTGTTGATTTGTCGAGTTTTATTGACGTTGATTGTTGATATCGGACTTTTCTGATTTATCATGGCCGTACAATACACCAATGAAGAATACACCGATATGTTATTGGTATTCTGATATTGTCAAGGAAATGGTCGAGAGAGTGTGAGGGTGTATTCGGCAAGGTTTCCAAATCGTCGCGTACCAAGCCACCCAACCTTTGCTGCAGTTGAGAGACGTCTTCGGGAGACCGGTCATTTTGCTCCTAGAACTGGTGATTATGGAAGACAGCGTTATGTAAGGATTCCCGAAGTCGAAGTAGAAATTTTAGACCATATTGAAGAAAATCCAGAATTGAGTACTAGACGGATAAGTTATGAACTAGAAGTTTCTAGGAATGCCGTTCATGAAGTACTAAGAGAACAATTATTATACCCATACCACAAGACGCCAGTTCAAGACTTATTAATCCATGATTCACAAAGTCGTCTGATGTTTTGTAGGTTCATTAATTTGCAAAGAGAAATGAATCTGAACTTTGGAAAGAATATTTTGTTCACTGATGAAGCCTGTTTCACGAGAAGAGGAATAACTAATTTTCATAATGAACACGTTTATGCAATTGAAAATCCTCATTCCATTAAAATAAACCATTTTCAACACGAATTCAAAATCAATGTTTGGGCTGGAATAATAGGAAATTTTATAATTGGTCCTGTCATACTTCCACAAAGATTAACAGGAGACATGTATTTACAACATCTACGAAATACGTTGCCAAATTTGTTGGAAGATTTACCACTCCAACATCGGGTAGATATGTGGTTTATGCACGATGGAGCTCCACCACATTTTTCGGTGGATGTTAGGAATTTTTTAAACCAACAGTACCCAGACAGATGGATAGGTAGAGGTAATGATGCACCCGTGAATTGGCCACCACGTTCTCCAGACTTAACACCGATGGATTATTTTGTATGGGGTTATCTCAAGTCTACGGTTTACAAGACCCCTGTGAATACTGTAGAACAATTATGGCAACGTATCCAACAGGCGACGAATAATCTTACAGGCGATGAAGAAGTTATGCAAAGAGTACATTTCAACTTTTTGCGTCGTATATATCTTTGTATACGTGAAAATGGTGAACATTTTGAACAATCTTTATGAAATATCTGTTAATCGTTTTGTTATTAATAATGCTCTAAATCACTAAAATTAAAATTTTGTCGAAACCATGAGAGGAATCGACTTTTGTCAAGAGTACCTTTTTTGTAGTGAATGAGTTGAATAATTTAGATTTCATATTGAAACTAATTTTTTTCCACACTGAACGAAAAAGGTACGTAAATACAATGAAAAAATATTTGAAACAAAGAAACGTGATCATTAAATCTCAACCAAAGTAGAGTTTCATTAATACAAAGCATGTTCGTTCATGACCTTGTGGCTGCAATCACTAATTGATGAACGTTCATTGGTATCACGAAAACCAATACCTTGCTATGAACAATGCATTCACTACTTTAATGAACACTATAATATCATTTCAATGAAATGAAAGATAGCTATGATAATATGCATCCATTGCGGTGATGAAATATTATTGTTGTTTGAATAAATGCAATTACCGTTACAAAGCACATTCAATCTCTATTTCAATGCGTAAGTACGTTGATATTATGGAATTCTTACATTGTATCAATGAATTATTCCATCGATTTGATAAATATTTCTACACCATTCCGATGAATATGTTCGTTATTCCGATACCTATTAGTACGTTGTTTGAATGAACGTGTTCACTGGTTCCATAAATATTTCTTCCATGGTTCAATGAAATAATTACGTGGATTCGAAATGGAACGTACATTGTGTTGATTTATTTAAGGAATAACATCTCCCTAATTAAAAATAGTTGATTTTTCAAGTATTCTCTGAACATTATCTGGAATGATATATACAGGTTGATACATATTTCAGAGACATTATAATTATCTTAATGGAACACAGTGTATATATAATATTATAGTTGGTTTTGACCTTCATCATTAAGAATAAATCCATAATGACACTGATGGGGTTCGAAAAGAATATAGGTACAAATACTGAGAATATGATATAGCAAAGTAAGAAACACTTCCGAATGCCGAATGAGTGTAATGATGAAGAGGAAAAGTTGTTATAACTATTATAATTCCGAAATAACAATCATAGATTGAGTGAAGACAGATTGAATTATTTTCTCGTGATCGTAAGATATAAATATCCATCGAATCGTGTAATATTCTGATATAATGAAACAATCACTGATCGAATTTGAAATAATTTCCATGAGTTGTTCGATACAAGAAACTAATTTGATTTTGCAATTATAGTTCACTCTGTATATCCTCAACTTTAGAAAATACTCCTCCGAAAATAGGGAGCATGTGTCCTTTATATGTATTTTCTGAATAGTTTTGATGAGGGAATTATAATCATACAGTAGATGATCATGATAAGAACAATGAATGGTCAATGTTAGTCACAAGTGAATTGATTGAATGTACATCTAGTATTTCCTATAATGAGGGAAATAATTCGAATTGTTCTCCATATTGAAACGATTTATTGAAAGATTCATTCTACATAGGACTGTCATAGAAATAAACCTAAACATGAAACCGAATGATCATGTTGAATCAAATAGGTACATTCAGAATTGTAGCTTGACAGTTCTCTTCATTTTCCTTCAGCGCTTCAGATAATATATGTACATTTGGGAAAGAAAGGCTTCCTTTCATTTTATAGAAATGACGTTCAATGAAGGACCAAAACATCTCTGATTCAGCAGGAAAATCAAGATTGAACAAATATATAATTTTGAAACATATATCTACTGCTCTAACTATATGGAAGAAGGTATATCTAATATTATCAAAATAAACACATATTTCGGTGGGAGTTGTCATGTCCTCACCTACACATATAATGAATGGCTGGATAGTACTTTTCCTCGACTTCAAAAATCTTAGGTGCTCCTCGACCTCCTGGTTACTCTTCCCAAAGTAAAGAAATGATTCCTGGGAGTCTTTCATGGTATATTTTATTATGTTGCTCTTTCCACCTTTTCTGATAGCCTTGTTGGTTGGTTGATTGCAAATGAATCACATCATTTTCACATAATATGATCAAGTTACACGGTTTCTCACTTCGTTTCTCCGTCCCTATACTCCAGATTTTTATTGCGATATATAGAAAGAGATTCGATCTGAAAACTAACATCTCAATAATTATCATGCCTTATGATAAAAACATTATAACATACCTTCTGTAATGTGAAACAACAGTTGAATTCAAAATCAATGCTACGCTTTCGGCACAGTTGAGCGACCTTTCGTTTGTGTTTCTGGACTAGAAATGACCTGACTTCATCCTAAAAAATCTTTCCGAGCAAATTTTCTCCAGGCCAATAGGAATACTTCTTTCTGATGTAAGAGTTCATCAATATATTGCATGATACGAGCATTACAATGAACCGTTCATCAATCTATGTACGCGGATACATTGAAACAATAAACGCATTTCGTTAGGATCATGTACTGGGTGATTAGTTGAAAACGATAAGATACATTGTTTCTATGACATCATAAATGAATGTACGTCTACATCAAAACAATGAACGTATTTCTCCGAAACAATGTACCGATTATTCACTTAGGTACATGATGAGCATTATTCTAATGAACCGTTCATCAATCTATGTACGTACATTGAAACAACGTACGCAATTCATTATAATGATGTACTGGATAATTTGTCGAAAGCAATTCGATACATGGTGTATATGTTATTCATAAACTGTTCATCGATATATGTACGTGTAGATCAAACCAATGAACGCATTTCTTCAATACAATGCACCGAATAATTATCCACTATCGCTTACATGTATTCAATATTCACTTCTATGATTTGATCTGAACCTTACATTATTTCGACAATGAATGCGTGCATTGTAATGACAAATTAATTTGCTTGAAACAACGTACTTGCTCTCCCATATGTCATGCACAAATTCATTATCCTCATGAAATGAATTATAAACCGATGTATTTATCCAATATATTCGAAACCTTGGTTATCACTAGAATGAATACAGTTACTTTTTTTAAACAATTGATCATCAAAGTAATGTTACACATTCATCAGTCGAAAATAGTGATGTTATTGGAAGAATTCATAAATACAATGCTGAAATCATTGAATTCATTTATGAATTGTATCGAAGGGATGGAAATATTCATTGAGTTATTGAATATTTTTGTCAGTACTTGATGAACTCAATTACATTATGATCATGAATGGGATACTCGAGTAATGATCGTTTGTTTGTTCATATCATGAAGATTACTTTCTTTCGATGTAAAGAATTATGATGAATGGTGTTCATTGTTTTCACACACGATAATTTTTTCAGTGCATTGGCGTAGGAGTTTTAGATGTTTATTTACTGAAAAAATCAAGTTCTACGCCCATGGAATGATATTCATTATGATTATGATATGAGTTTCATTGCCCGATGAGTCTATGCCAACGTACCAAATTTGAAAAAAATCTCATGAGCCGTTCAAAAGTTATGAAGCAAAATCGATTTGAAAATTTCAACTTCAGAGCCGTCTAGCGCCCAAACTAAGCAACTTTTTACTGAGGTAAGTTTGCTTGTATCGAATTGTTTTGGTCTGAAGAATATGTGGTAGCTTTTTGTAAAGACCTTTTAAGGACACCCTGTAGAATAATTTTATCGTTGTACGAAACCGAACGTACTAACATTGGGGTTTAAAATTTTCCTATTTTCTAGGTGGTTAGAGTCTCAGGATTTGTTCGAGGCAGAGATTTAACTCTATACAGGATAAGCTGTCCAAGTTGGAAACATAACTCCACTAATATTCAGTTTTTCATCGAAGAGAGAAAGACAATCGAATAATCAAACTGTTTTGATGATAAATTGACCAAGAAGAAGGTAAGTGGCTCAGTTTTGGGAGCTAATAATGACATGAAGTGCTCATTAGTCTTGTTGTGGTAATTATAATTTGATTTTAGGTCAGATGTCACTGTATACCAACTTCTACTAGTGAGCATAGTAGCATATGAAAAGAGATCATGACGCATAGGATATTCGATTCTGTACAAATTATTCATGAATAAATGGTGAATGGAAATTATTCATACTCGAGCAAAATTAACAACAATGGATGATTATTTGATAAGCATTATTTCGTTGTCAAATTGAAGAAAATAATACAGAATTGCCAGAGGCTTCATCAAGTATGCGAGATAATTGAGACAGGACCATGCATTCAAAATGGTCGTCACTTTAGGATGAAAGCGTTGTGGATTTGAAACTCTACAATGTTATAGCTCCTGCTGAAATTAACCCCGGCCACTATTATCCAGAAGATATTCGTGTCTACAAACTGGAAGTGGTCACAATAAAACTCGGACAAGGACCACTACAAAACACAATCAAATTCGAAGCCAAGCTGCGGCCTTCATAATCCACGTGGATTAGTGAGCGAAATAAGCTTCTACCGAGTCAAAAAGACGAAGGGGGCTCCGGCTAGGGCGAAAGTGGCGCGAAGGGGTGGGCGGCAGCAGCTCCCGACACGGGGTAGATTTGCGGTGTGAGGCAATCAGACGCCTGACAGCGATGAGGAATGGAGCCACCAGGTGTTGTTGCATGCATGCTCACCAGGATTGCCGAAAATAGTGCAGTTTTCGCCTGTCGGTTTAATTTACAGACATCCGACAGGGTGAGTCCGAGGAACTCCTTTAATATTTTCGAACCATTATTTTTCATACCCGGAATCGCAGATATTTTGACAAGAATCTGCGTTCTGTTGGCTGTCTCGCAGACAGTCAGAATGTGGATGATTACGGTCTTCGAATATCCTCAATCTCTATTAGGACTGTATACAGTTAACACCTATGTTGGAGATAAGAATTGAGTAGATGTGATGTCCGTTTCAATATTTGTAGATTACAAATCCAAATTCATGAAGTTCATTCATATATAACTTCAAGTTCAAATGAATATTTCAGCTAGATCGGATGATATTTGGCAGGAAACTATGACTCTTGGATGTTCATGACACTAGGTGGAGGAGAGAAGAAAGGTTCATTGAGATATTGCTGGTTTTTGATTGAACTCATGGCTAACCTAGTGAGGGGTTACTCTCAATGAATTTAGTTTTGTGAGAAAAATACTGAAACTCAAGAGGGGCGAGTACAAATTAAAATATATGGTGGCTGGCAAATTTAAGCCTTATACAAGAACTCGGTTCAAGTTATATTCAAAATATATTCGAAATGAGTCGAAATTCATTCGAAAATTAGTATGACCTCTCTACGACCAGGTGAAAAACAAATATAGTGGTGATGTAGGGTTTGAGCACCCCTAAATTTTTTGGTTGAGCTACGCAAATGCTTAGGCACTAACAAACCACTTTCAAATATCAGGGGTAACTTATTAGGCGAACAGACCGATGAAAATCAAGAGCTTTTTTTTGTGTTGTGCATCAGTTCATTTTCCACATACTGTCATGGTGGATGATCAAATTTTTCATAGACTAAATGTCAGTTATGACTAATGATTAATGAGTGAC
Organism: Gastrophysa polygoni; assembly: GCA_963576655.1. Lineage (NCBI taxonomy): Eukaryota > Metazoa > Arthropoda > Insecta > Coleoptera > Chrysomelidae > Gastrophysa > Gastrophysa polygoni. The sequence goes on along the minus strand of OY755089.1, from coordinate 9,214,040 downwards.
TTATTGTGATGGATATATTGTAACCTGTTACGCTCTTCATCAGTACCATGACATTATTGACCTGAAAGTGGTGTGATGAACCCCTTTTGAGTGGTATTTCGTATACGGAATATGTCATTATGTATTAAGGGTTTCATAACGCATTCACTGTCAGGTTTTCTCACGTAAAGTAGACATACTTATCTACCTACAACGAAACGTCAAATGAAAGTTGTTCACTGGTTGGTGTTCCTTTACGAAATTTGAAAAAAATGCTGTTTTCAATAGAATAGCCAATATATTACGATATTTCTGAGGAGATATTTCATATTTTTTGATTCACGAATAAGCGGTTTACGATAAGATACCCCCGATTTTATATTCTTGTTTTTTTTTTCACTTATACATCTGGCAAACTATGGCGTGCTCTAGAGATAATTCACTCAAGATTTTCGAATGAAACACCTGCAATTACATTATATCGTTGTACATATATTTCAAAAACACTCCACAGACTTACGTAAACGTAACTGAATCGGAAAATATTTCGGGTTGCATCGGAATTTGACCATCTTTTTCTGGAAAGATCAAGAAGTTCAAAAGGAGGGATCGAAGGGTCTCTATCTTTGAACTAATATATACTGAAAAATAAAAGTTTGGTTATTGTACCGATGGAACAAGGCATCATCAAATCGAATTTTCAGAAAGTAACTTTCATTTTGTGGCTCAGACGTAAAATTACTAACACGAATTTTCAGATCTTTCGAATATTCATACCGAATGAATTTTGAGCTCTATCAGCAGATGATTCCCATTCATATAATGTATAGAGCATATGTTCCCGCATCGTAGTTGAGAGTTCGTTATACTTTAATTTGCCACCTAGTCAATTAGCCAACGCTGTTTGTTCACTTGGAAGAGGAAACGTGCCACTCGGATACCTTCCACTCATTATGGCGTTCAGGAAATATGCCCTGCGCTGTCACAACTAATATCCAGTATTAATGAAGAACAAATTGGCATTTTTTAGGGTGCGTGCTCGCTCTATATGCGAAGTCATGCTCCAGGATGGTGAAATGGTGCCCGACGGGGTGTACTGATAGAACTCGTACAAGCCCTACAGCCCTGTTCTTGGAGGAATGCGTGGGACACATCCCCAATGATTGGAACATAATTTGAATACTTAGGGTGTCGAGATGAATTCACTAAAAGAGAATGCACGATTTAAGGATTATTTATATCTGCTAAGAATTATACGAGGTTAGGTAGGTTGTATGAAAAATAACACATTGATCAGAAAAATATTTTTTCGAGAACTAGAAATTCAATAAATTGAGGTAAACAAGAAATTTTTCTGGTAATCGTTTCAATAATATTTATTTAATGTGTGCCAAAATGTCAATAATAATACCGTAGGTCACAATTACTTCGGGCCTTATTATTTATTATTCATTTCATGCAAAGTGGAAGAGCTCTTCAATTTTGATTGTTTCCAAAACATGTAGACCTGTCAAATAACTTCACTAAAGCCATACCGCTCGAGTATAGATGGCGATACTATCGTCCACCTTTTCCCACAAGTCAAATCTGCTCTTAGTGATAATGACAGTATGTGACAGTGATGGATGGCTTATATACGGTTACATTTCTGCATTCGTGTTGAATTTGAAATTCAAATCGGGTTTTTCACAGTTCCAAAGAAAACTGTCGAGATCAGCAGAGAGGGACGCCACCTAGTTTCGGTCTTGGAAAGCATCAGTGAATTATATTAGAATCCGACAAAATCGAGTGAGCTTTTTTACAATTTTTCTAGTGGGTGGGGATAAGGAGTTCGTACACCGGTCTATTTACACTATGATTCTATGATAAATAGTTATATCAGAAAGTTGTGGCCGCGGCTGAGGTGAGGATCGAAGAGATCAGAGATCAAAGAGAGTAAATACTATATTCAGGTTTCAAAGACGACAAAAATAACTCACATTTTCATCAGATTCAGCTGAATACATGTCATCGAAAGTCAGTTTTCATGTCAGTCAACACCTGAAATAGTATATTATATACCTAGGGCGATATATGAGCACTTTTATATCCTAAGGCGAGAAGCTCCGAAGGATATTGCGAGATATACAGGGTGTCCCAGAATAAAGTTCGTATAATCCGGCAGGTAATCGTTCGGATGAAAAAAAGAAAACATGTTCCTGCCAACGTGTATCCTGAAATGCTTATGCGCTACAGCCCTTTGAAAGTAGGTCCCTAAATGCAGTTTTCTTCAATTATCCTTGTTGCAATTGAACCTAGAATCACGAAATCTGCTAACTAAATGAATATGATGTAATATACAGGGAGGTGAGTTACTCGTAACCGATGCTATAAAAATGTCCCATTCTTTTTGAAGTCATCTAATTTCCAATACCAGAATGACGATTTCTCATATTAGCATTTTGCGTGCAGTTTCTTCTCTTCTGATTATCACTGATAGATAATGATCCTTATTCATGTATTTAAAAAAAATTGGTCTTCCATTCATTTCTCGAATGATTTTCCTCAAGAACACTTCTCAACAGACTATATGAAGTCTGAAAATGAATAAGGAAAGGATTGTGGTAACGCTAGTGACATTAAATGTTTCTAATTATTTTCAATCACATAAGACCGCGACATAAGATTTTCCGGTGTAGTTCCAGTATGTATGTATCATGTGGAATGAATATTAATAATTAGTGGCAGACAATTTCCAAGACATTCATTGAAATTCCCGGAAATACAGGTGTCGATTGTCGCCATGCGTTGTGAATGTACAGCTTAGTTAATATTTATCGGACAGGTACTGGCGGCTGTTTACGAATGCATCAGCCAATCAAAATACTAATTTTAAAATGGAATTGGATTCTGAATTCGTTATCGACGCAATAGTCTATCGCACGTTTTCATTAGCATCTGACGAAAAATGCAGTATTCAAATCAATGAAGCAATAAATAATTATACTGTACAGTTTGTCGACAGAGTTACTTTTTTGACTATCGCGTATACAACTGACGATTCTCCAAAGTACAGTGTTGATCGATATTCGTTGATCAAGTAAGGAATCTCAGATTTCTTTCAAAATTCAGTGTCACATATTACGACTGCTCTGAACTACCATCCTGAAATCAATATCAATCAATAATAATCATCCTAATATACAGTTGCAACTATACACTATATACTATACAATTATATGTTGTGTTCATTTCAGTTGATCTGATTTATATACATTGAATAGTTCGATAAAATGGTGTGAAATATACACATGTGTTCGTTTTATCGTCATCATTTCCTTATATCAAGTAGATGCTTGTCATGGATCTACGTAATTTGAGAATTCTGGCAACAATTCTGCTGCTCGAGAGTATTTGAAGTAGAATCCAAATCTGCGACTTAGCAACAACCAGAGGAAACCAGCCTCTGCAAAATGAAATTTGCGCTTGCAGCACTACTGAACGAAGAAGACGGACCAGCCGATCTAATTATCCATTTCTCGGTTTCTCGAATTAGGTTGGGAAATTAGGATATGATTTTGGGTCGATACGACACTACATCTCTTCGTTGGTGCTTGCTGGGCAACAATTAGTTATGGTAGATTGGCAGATGGGTAAATCAATTGGCTGAGTAGTGTTTACCTTTTTATAGAATTTCACATTCACATTCCTCATTCAGCCTTATATATTGAGAACATCAGGAACTCCCACTGTATGTCTAGAAAATTCAGAGATTGCAATCGCTAGGGAATAGAAAACAATGAGAAGTAGATTTTCACGAGGAAATTTCGAATTAGGAATTGAGCATGAATGTTTTCCAAGCGTAGTAACCCAGTACACTGAGATCGATCAGATCTGAAAGAGATCTCCTGTTCACAGCAGCAATTTCTTATAATACAGTGTCCGTGTACTTTCCTCCCTTCTAATTTTCAAGACACCTGGAATTTTCAACAGTAATTCTTCCATAAAAAATGAGGTTTTCATCTTCTATTCGAGCCTTCCAAATTTCGTACCGATATACCAGGTTCTTCAAATGTTAGTAGGGGAAAAACGGACGCACAGTTTATGTCAGCCGTAGAAAAGGAATAGTCTACGACTCGTATGAAAGCTCCCGGCACTCGGTCGTGCTGCAATATTTCATACTAGGGGAAATTCCGTGTACAACATTATTTGTCCCTTACAACAACAATATCGACTGAACGAAAAAATGATATCCATACAGGAAAATTATTCGTGATTTGCGTGTTGCTATATCAATTTGCGATTGATCTCGTACCCTGTTGGTTCCATAGAAGCCATAAAGCAAATTATATTTATTTGCAGTTTATCTCACATGTCCGGACTGGCCCATACATCCATATTAGATCGCTGAATTGACTATGGTATGTCGTGTAGCAATCAAACATTAAGTATTCAAGCTGAAACACACGGGACATCCATCAGCTTGCTGTAGTGCACGCTATAACGCTGTTCAGGTCCGAGAACTCACAGATCTGGATAGCTAGGTGGCTATGGAAATATTGGAAAGAAACATATATTCATATATTATTGTCGATTGATATCGATGGTTATCCTCATATTGTTGACAGTGATGAAAAAGAAGAGATAGTGATGAAGCAATAAAAGAGAGAATATTTCGCGAGACAAAAAATGATTTCATAAACTTTTCTCCAGACCCCCTCAGTTTTTGAGGAACAGTGTACCAAAGTTCGAGAAAACCTATTTCGACTCACCAAATTTTGTTGAATTGAAATATTCAATATTGACATTGTTAAAAAGATACTGGATGAAGTTCAAAACAACTTCATTCTAATTCTTCTGCGTAGAATCTACTGCCTCAAATTTTTCACAATAGTAATGAAACCTCCTGTATTTGAGTAGTCGGAGTGAGTTATGGAACTTTATCAAAGTGAACACCCGAAAATGAGCCACTGAGTAGAGAAGCTCTTTCCTTCCAAAACACACCATTGGTGCACTGTAGTACAATCAAACAAATCCGGGGACCGACTCAGCATCAAAATAAAGGGAAATATAGTCAATCACTTCCCTCAACATCCTAAAATTATCCTCATCCATAATTATGCATATCTTCGAATGTGCACACGCCAATCAATGACCTGTAGTTTCATTTTAAAACGCCTGGCCTATCGAATTTTGGAATATTAGATTCGTTATTAGTTGTTTATTGATAATAGTATCTCTTTGCAAATTTCCACGTCAAAGAGTCATCAAAATTGAAGGTTTTCGTGAATACTTTAGAAAAGTTCTCCGAAATGCAAACAGTTGTGTCTGCTAGCTTCTACAACGCGTACCTATCAAAGTTAGGTTTTTTTTTTTTGGGGGGGTGGGTTGGCATTAAACCGAAGTTTTTTTGCCACAGACTTTTTGTAATATACATATCGTATATGGGACAGCACTGTCTCATCCATACTACACCCAGTCACCTTTTTACGCATCTCTGCAGGCAGTGGGAATCGAACCCACGACCGAAAAGTGGCTACCGAATAATCACTGCGCCTTTGCGCTCATCGCCACCTCGGAAATGTTTTCTTTCTTGAATACGTTACAGAAAACACGTTACAAAAAATTTTGATTGGATATGGATTTCCATTTGTAGTTTTGTATGATGTTTGGTGTGTGTGAATCTGTGAAGTCTTGACTCAGACCTATAAAATAGCAATCTTTGGAATCGAATTCTATTTGAATAAACCGTACTCGAATAAGATGAGATAATATAATATAAGATAATTTCATCCATCTATAAGGCTCTACATAATACAGTATGAAACTTATCAGACTTGTCAGGAAAAAATGAACATGGATATAAAATTATGGAAAATACCAAAACACATAACATACACCAATACTACTAAATATACCTAGATAGCATAAGATAAAATTATGGGTATGTTCTCCAAATATATAGGATCACAGGGTGCAAAATGCAGATACATGTCAAGAACTCCATAGTGAATAAAATGTGTAGACTTGCACCTACCAGACACCTCATAATTTTTTTTTGCATTGAAGATACTTCATGAACGTGAGCAGAATTTCCCCAAAATGTCAATCCATAACTGACAGTTGAGTCAGTAAGTGCATAGTGAGCAAGTTTGACTGTTTCTATAGATAGGTACAACGTGATTGCCTAATAACAAAGCATGCAAGTACTATGCAATGGGGACCTTCCATGTGAGCTTATTTAGATATCTACAAAAACTCTCAAGAATTCAATGGAGTCAACTTGTTTCGCATATATATTCTCTTCAGCTTATATTTCTTGGTGAAAGACATAAAGTATGTTTCCATAGTATTATTCGATAATCCATTACAATATTCATGGCATTTATTTCCGCAGATATTTGAGATCTGATTTGATACTGATCTACCCAATTCTGTTTCGGCAATGAACTGATTCGTGTCATCTGCATATATGAGCCATTGATTCTGGGATGCACAAGAAGATGATATACATGATCTACATCACGTCGCCGAAGTTTACGTGAGATCATTGTTCCTCTCATGAGCATTCATCGCCTGATTATCATCTGGTATTCTTCATTCCCATTTTGTTATGATCACTTTTCCAATTTCCACTTTTTTCACACTTCATTTGGTGGGTCGAACCCACTGAATATATCATGCAGGATGTTTGAACTTTGTAACGCATACTTCATTGTCGAATGAAATAGAGTTGTCGATATTTCATTATAATCAGACTTACCGAAGTTTTTCCTATGAATTAATGAAAACTATTTCTTTGGATATAGATGAGCCAGGGATTTTACATTACAACAATGATTTCTGCTATGTAAAATATTCGGAAAATTATTCGATTCAGGGTTTCGTAATCGCATTTTTAATATTAACTTGATAATTGGAAAATGGGAATGATTATGTGAAATCAATTGTGGACAAGATTCCTAACTAAAATTTTAATCTCAATCTGGGTATCAGAGTACGGAATACAAATGTTACAATTTCATGTAAAACTGTAGACTTGTGTTGTCAACATATTTAACACAACACAACAACATTTACAAACAAATCAAATCAGATCAAAACACACAAATACTGCAGAGCGCTTGCACGAATCGGCTGTTCTGCCGACTGCCTTTCGCTTAACACCTACTTCGCGGCCGGCTGTAATGCGACATGAAGCGATGTTATGAAAGGTTCAATTCAACTATGGATAACCTTGAAAGAATTTCTACGTTTTCGATTAGACTTTTGGTGTCTTTTAGTTTATGGACTATTCAGCGTGGAACTGATTTACCCTCCAATAAACTACAACCTACCAGTCTATTCGCTTATTCGACGACTCTGACATTCTTCTTCATCAATGTCTCACTACCCTGCGTGCTCTTTTGGAACTTCCTTATTGGTTTCTGTCTCTAATCTGAAGTTGCGAAATTCGAAAGTAGGTTTCTTACCTCGAATGTTTCACAGTAGTCATCGAGGAAATCAATTACAAATATAGGACCTGACGCAAATGAAATTTTGATTATCAATTTTAAGTTTGAACTGATGAGTTCAATGAAAATGAACTGATGAGAATTACCTTTTGGAATGAATATTGGAATGTCTCGATTCAATACCAAGATGTCGCGAACCACTTCGTTACGATATCAACATTATTTCGACATTATAATTGGGTATACAGAGTGTGTCATTGAAAAGGGATTGTAAATGGTTCTAACATACACTTCTCCAATATATGCCATAATACTGTAGCAGCACATTTTGCTGATAATTCATCGAGCTCCTGTACAGTAGCACGTCATGTACCAAATATCATCTCTCACATCGCAGAAAGTGATGTGGCCTTATTGATTCAGAAGGCAAAAAATAAAAAATCATCAGGATTTGATGAAATTTCTTCCAAACTTTTAAAAACAATTTCTCATATTATTGTAACTCCTTTGACATATATCACTGACATATATCACTGCTAACACGTATCTTTCCTGATATGTTCAAATTAGCAATCATTTTTCCCTTACACAAAAAAGGAAATACAAGTGATATTGAGAATTACCGGCAAATTTCACTGCTCTCCGAGATTTCCAAAATTCTTGAGAGATGTATATACAACATATTAACAATTTTAATGATAAATATAACATTCTCACCACAAGCCAACATGGTTTTAGGAAGAATAAAGTCAGTGGAAACTGCTACAAATCAACTCATGGACTATGTTCACATGGAACTTGACAGAGGCAACTACGCCGTCTCTCTTCTCTTCGACCTGTCGAAGGCTTTTGACAGTTTAAATTCCGATTTTATACTCAAAAAGCTATACACTGTTGCCATAAGGGGCATTTCATTGAATTGGATAGAATCATACCTAAAAAACCACCACCTTGTTGTAAAAATTACCAATGAACTGTCAGAGGAATTTCCCGCTTCATTAGGTGTGCCTCAGGGTTCGGTCTTGGGACCGTTATTGTTTTTACTGTTTGTGAATGACCTACCAAACTTTATCAGCGAAGGCATAGTTACAATGTTTGCAGACGACACTACAATAACGGTTTCAAGCAGGTCTCTCGATGAAGTGCAAACCAAAATTCATAAAACATGCAAGGAAATGGAGTCCTCTTTGATTTTGAACAATAAAAAAACTGTTTGTGTTAATTTCAATCTTCACAGAATAATCCCTAAGCTAATAAACTATAAATTTCCATTTCCCTTTACAACCAGTGCTAACTAAACTTTTAGGTACCTGGCTTGACTCAGACTTGAGCTTCAACAGTCACATAAAACATGTATGCAACAAATTGAATAAAGCTTTCCTCGGAATTCTCCAAATGAAAGCATATGTTGGTGAACGAACTTTGATTAACCTATACTATGCATTAGCTTACTGTCATCTTTTATATAATATAATATCTTGGGGTTGTGCCAATGATCTTAGTAGAGTCCTTGTATCACAAAAGAGACTAATGAGATTAATTTTCGACTCGAGCTAGTTGTAGAAAAACTTTTAAGAAACACTCAATTTTAACTGTCCCTTCTCTTTATATCATGAAGTGCGTTAACTATACCAGAAAATATCTCAACACTTTCCAACTGCAATCTGATATACATGACTACAACACAAGATCCAAAAATCTCCGTTTACCTCCTCACAAAACAAGTATGATTCGCAAATCTCCCGTTTACAAATGTATTATTTTTTACAACGCTTTACCAGATGGCGTCAAGTCAAAACCCACTTACAATTCATTCAAGATTGGTGTGAAAGCATTCTTCCAACAAAACCTTTTTTACTCCATCAGTGAATTTTTGTTTCACCATGTTACATGAGCAGCTGATACTATTTACATATCAGTAATCATTGTACCATTTCTTTTTTTGACTTACCTTCTGTACTCTGTATGTTATTCAAAAGGTGTCTCGAAGAGAAATCTATATTATTCTGATTTGGTGTTATATAGGGAATAATTATGTCAGAAAACCATCAAGAGTAATTGGATAGAAACGAGTACATCAACCTCAGTTTGAATGCATTCGAAATCACCGAGCAGTATATCGTCTCTGTCCCTGAACAAAACTGCAATGGAATTATCTATAGGGGTTAAAATCGTTAAAACCATGCATCACCGGCTATTCAATTCCAATGTCTATGAAAAAGGGGAATGTTCTCCTTAATTTTCGGTAGGACAAAACGGTCGTGATTCAGGAGCATCAAAGGGCAACTGGCACCAGTCCGAGAAACGATGCAAAGGTACATTTACATAAATAGACGTCCATTCTTCCCTGGCATGAATGTATTAATTATTGAAGTCCACTGTAATGGTCGAAATAATCGTCAGATGAGTGATGACGTTAGATGACTCTAGTTGGATATTGACGAAAACGAGCAAAGTGTGCTGCCTCTCTCCATCAGAATGCATTTGATTTGAGTATTTCAAAACCAATTTTTCAATTCACAAAGAATTTGGAGGAATTTATTGCGTATCAGAAAACTTATTCAGATTGGAATAATGACCAGCAAGTGCAAGATATATCACTCTGTGCCGCAGTGTAACCAGTATGAAGATATACAAATGTATCAAGCAGATAGAAAGTTGGCAGAACATTTTGGAAATTGGGGAACCTTTTCCCAAATAGATATGTTTGAGTGGAGCAAACCTAAGAAACAACTCAGGAAGATGATTTCACTAATTTCAACAGGAATATATTGATGTTCTATGAATATTTCATTTCAAGTGGAATGGAATTCTAAACAATGAGTTCATTTCTTGAAACCAGGTACATAACTGAAAATATGCGAGTTCTTAACTTCAATCATTGAACTCCATTTTCAATAAAAAGAATGAATCAGTCAATGATGAACTTCACCCAAGTTTAAGATTCCCTTCATAGGACAGATCAAAAGTATTTTCATGAATGATACAACTATTTTTTCCGTAGCTACAAAATTCACAACAGAATCTGAAGCACCATCGTCTTCAACAGAACCACCTTCTCTACCAGAAATCAATAAGAAGCATGAATAATTTTTTTAGATTAGAAGGGTACGCAGTCTGATGTGTAATGTCTCGAAGAACTGTTGGAGGACTCTATGGAGTGCTTGAAGCTCGTTCTCGTTCAAAATTTCATATTGCGAGTTATCCTAGGTAAAAACAGAATTACCCAACAACACAAATATACAACAATGAAATACTTGATATCAGACTTTTATTTTCATGAAAACTTCATTTTGATTTCGTTATTTGCTGAGATTCCACATTCAAAAAACACATTCATACAATATTCGAACAGTCATAAATAGAGTACCTACTGATTACACCAAAATGACAGAAAGATCCATAGATTTACAACAACTATTGCACCAAAAATATTCAATACTTTACCATCATATATTAGGATTATCAAAAATTACGTACCATTTTCGAAAAAAGAGTAAAAATTCATACTAGCAATAGCTGAACAGAATGCATAAACATATTATAAATATATTTACATAATGAAACGAGAGCATCAATGACATCTGGTGATATAGCTAGAGAACACTATATTGTATATTGTATTGTATATTTCTTCAAGCATACACATATTTTGTATTTTATATTACATTTAGAACTGGAAAAATGTTCATGATTAAAGTGTTCATGATTAATATTTAACTTTTCGATGAAACTCATCAACATTATTGTAATCAATATTTTGAAAATAAATGAAATGAAATGGAAAGTGGAAGTTTGTATGAAATGGTGAATATATAACCTGCAAAGAACTGGTGATAGTTCTGGCGCACATCCCTTAAAACAATAGGCGGAATTCCGTCGCCATAGCCTTCTTGGCCCTAAGACTACCAGCAGAATGTTCCTCACAGGAGGTTCTTGATTGTAGCGGTATTAGGAAGTTCCTGTGGATACAAAGAGGGATTTGCTGCAAACATTTTGGCGAAGTGTTCGCTTTTTCTCGATGAGGGGAGGAAATTAGAAATTAGCTGGAAACGGAATATATAAACGAACACACACACATATATATATATATATATATAAGTATATGTAAAATCATATCATTTGCCTGACTAGTAATGTTCTTGACTTTACCACTTCACCTAGTATAAGTATTTTGCTTGATTCAACGATGTCTATGTGGGATATGAAATTATAGTTTCTTGAACTATACAGATGGTGCAGAATTCAACACTCGTCAAAAGTTTGGAAGATTAACAAAGATTTCATAGAACATCATCGGAACCTACGTAATTTGTGAAGGTAATTTACCTACATATTTTTTTACAATTGCAAAGCCACATCATTGGAAATATACCTACCTAACCCAAAGCGGACGTTACTGTGAAACAGTTGAAGCGATGCATTCCTCAAATGACTATAGAGACATAACCATTCATCAGAAAGACGAAGTATCCTATTTGTGAATTCTGAAATAATGCAACGCATGGTATGATAAAGTAAGACTTATATCACGAGGGCTAAATTTCACGGGCGGGAAACTTCTGGAGAGGCATGATGGCGAGCGAAATCGCTGGAAGAATATCAAGTAGATGGAAAATATAGGGACAGCAACTTATATTAAGCCAGGAATCATGGTCCAGAAGAATTTATTGGACGAGCTGAAAATTAGTTCCAGGACTCTTTGCTTCACATAAATGTATTCTTCGTACTGGGCTAGTAGAGATCAATATCAAACATATATTATTCATTTCGAGCACTTGTTTCTGAATCATAAGAGTACAGAGTTCTTCACAGTGACATTTTCACTGGGATGGAAGAAGAACTGTTAGGCATTCGTTATTACACCTCATTCGAAAGCCATTATCATTAGCTATTAAATATGTGAGTTTTGAAGAGAAAGCTAACTAAAGTCTCAACTCCACCAGGAAGAAATAACTTTATTGTCGAAGAAGAGGAACATGTTTCGAAGGATCGATTCTTGGTAGTAGGAGTGTAGAAGATTCGTTATAGATGAGTTAAAATATCGAAGAGAGTGATACAATAGCAGATAAATATGATGAACAAAAAATAAGTTTCAACAGGAAAGACAAAAGACAGGAAACTTTGAGATTTCAAGTGTATTGAGAAGTCACTTTCTGGGAAGTAGATTAAAGATGTATGAAATGATGTGAAGAATCTAGTTCCATATCAGCGTCTTGAACTTGGAATCTCCGTTCCTAACGTTTCCTGTCTTATGTCTTCTCTGTGTTTCCATTTTCAATTTTTGATGAAACTGTTCATAACCATCATACACTATTGCAGGTTAATATGAAGAAATATCTCATTTTAATCTTCGAAATTAGGCCATGATGGTGTGGATATAGATTAGTGGATAGTGATTCCTAAGGCTAACCACCTTATGTGCGGCAACGATTTCAAGATGATAGATCACCACCTATATCATATCTTCAACGATTGATCCTTCGAAACATGCCCCTTGTGTTTGATTATATGTTTATTGCACCCCTCTTCACACCTCATCCACACTGTGAGTAATTGACTGTCTATGGTTGAATTGCGGTTGAAGTTGTAGATTATGGATTGTAGATGGGTCGTTCAGGATATCCTTACAGTTCCATCATCGTTGCGACCTGGAAAATATTGTGGAAATCCAAATTTATCGTCTTCTAATTTGAAGATCCTGATGCAGTTTGAATTTTTTCAGACGTCTCTTCCGCCTACTTTAGCAGGTGATGTGTGAACCTGTTCTAAAGACTCTCGGCAGACGAGTACCTCGAGAGAGTCTCAGGTGTTTGAGAGCAAAACCGACTCAAGCCAACAATCTCCGTTTTGCCTATTTTCTTGAGATGACTCCTCATAGGGCAGTGTTGAGTAGCTCTATTGGTTTCTTGTGCGAGTAGCCAAAAAAGCTTTTTAACGGTTGGTGTTGACTTGTTCCGATCGTAACTTACATACTACACTTTCAATAGTGTGAAGTACTTGAAGTCTTTTGACAAGGAAAACATAAAAATGTACTTATACTATTGAGAGAGTTATAAGGGAGTCGGAGGAAAGTTTTGTATCTCAATTCAAAATTTTTGGGAAACGGGTTCCATAGTGAATAAGGCGCGTTGTTACAGATCCAACTCTTATCACAAGATAGCTTCTGCCGGTTTCACAAGTCACTGAACGAATTACATGCATAGCTGTTCGCAAATTGATTCAGTGAGTAATTACAGAAAAAGATAGATTTTTTCGAAATAGATATCCTAAGATACATAAAGATTATACGAGTACATAAGTTGAAAACAAAATCTGTAAGACATATACAGTAGAATATTATGAGTGTATAAGAAGGAGCAGTAAATGATAGAGAGATTGATAGAGAAAAGAATGATGAACAACTCAGTTGAACTCATAGTTCGCAAGTAGATATTGAGATAAGGAGCTTTTGAAGAGTTGGAGGGTGTTCAATTTCATTGGGAAGCGTCTTATAGTCCATGAGCCGTCTGTGAAATAAAGAGTTATTACGAGGTTTGTTCGTGGGACAACCAAGTCATCTCTTCCTCTTGTAGCATAGTTGTGAATCTGATGGTTATATGTAATGAATTCATTGAAATGATGTGGTGCTTTTCCAGGGAGTATTTTAAATATGAAGATTATTGAAATCTATTTTTTACGTTCATCCAATTCAGAATATTAATCATTGATAATATAGGAGTACTCTTATGGAATTTTAATAACAAACGCATTCCTCTGTTTTGTAACTTTTGTAGACTGGAGATAGAATAACCGTCTAGTAATGATATCAGACTAGCACAGTAATCAAAGTGTGGTTGGATTATTGTTCTATGAACAGTCAAATTAGATTGGAAGTTGTCTACTAATTCTAGTAAAGAACATTTTTTTCGATATTTTAGTGCACACGAACTGGGAGTATAGTTTCAAGTTCAAAGTGTTATCAAGGATGAAGCCCAGGTATTTGAGGTATTCTTTCACGATCAATAGTTTTGCCGTAGATCTCAATATCAATGGAGTCGATTTAGTCGATATCAATTCAGTTATATTATTCATATTGAGTTGTCAATATGATAGCTCTCGTTTTAGTGGTATTCAGTTTGAGTTTGTTTATGATGAATGTTGATGAAATTGATGTCATTCAAATAAAGTATGAATGAAACAGGGTCAAGTACATTACCTTGAGGAACACCTGTGTCAATCGTTTTTTGACTTGATAAATAGGGTATTGTTCATTTTTGTACACTGGGATCTTTTGAGTAAATAACTTCTGAACCATTGCAACACCCTGCCAGTAATTCTATAAAAACTCTAATTTTGGAAGCATAATAATATATAGCCATTAACAATTCATAACAATCTTGAAAATACATTATTTCGTCTTGGAAAATAATTAGTAGGTATTCGTTGGAATGTCAGAATTCACTCTACCGATGTTCTACCGTCGCAAACAGTAAGGCTCAAACATCAGTCAGAATTGAAAGAATTGGTATTCTTGCGAAAATGTTGAATTTGGCTTGTTTTTCAGAATTTTTAATTTTTTTTTCAGAATATAATATTTACTTACCTACATAATATTTTCAGCATTTTATGATCCAAATTAAAAAAAAAAATGTGGGATAGATTGTGCTGCCTCAGCAGAGTTGTAGTTGTAGTCATCAGTTTGAATTATGAAATGTATTTATTGACTGAATAATTGATAAAAAAATATATATAACTATATAAATATAAATAGAATCCTCAATAGAAGAGGCTCCTGAATGAAGGAATTGAATTTTGCTTGGTTTTTATGTATTAGTTATTCTTCACACGGGTTAAAATATCGGATTCCAATATCGATGATATCGATAATATCCCTAGCTAGAGATGACATTGTCGAGTCAGTTGAGTGAAGTTAGTCAACAAAGATGACAGCTGAAATATCCGAAGATTGGCGAACTTGAATCAATTATTCTGCGCACAGATTAATTTTCATGAATTCCACATAGGTATTGTCATCAAATCATTCAACAGGTCACCGCTCGGGTATTCTGGTTCCGACTGCTGTATTTTGTGTTGAGTGGTAGCTATCGACAATGGGCGAAGCAACTGACTAGAAATTATATTATATCTATTCAGGTCGCACGAACACTCAGTGCTCATGATTCAAGTATTTATGGTCACAGGAACAAAAGGGTACATAACTCGTTGGAAAGATTCCATAAGATTACGCATTGTATGGTCATTCAAAGAATCAAATATTATATATAAGAGTTGACATCATATTATTACCAAATATCGTCTAATAATTTCAGAAATACTCCAAGACGTTAGAAAACGTTTCCACTTTTCAATAGTATTTTGTTATGTTTCGCATTAAATTTCTTGATGATATCAACATTTGAATTGAGTGTGTACTTTGTCTATAGTTCTATTTCATACGTTTTCTCAATGAACTATCATACTATTTCTATTGATTGTTGAAGATATGATAGGAAGATGCCCCCCGGTTGGAATAAGAATCTACCTGCCGCATTTTTTTTCACAAATGGTTTTCTCTCGGTTTGCTCATCATGTAGGTTCTTTATTCCTCTAGGATCTATTCAATCGAATCTAGATCGAATCATATTACTATTGAATGGCATCTCGTGCGACTATTTCGTTGTCACCCGGTATACTCATGGCATAGATTTTATATCGTTATTCATTCTCAAACATTTCGACATCATAATCAACCAAAAATACTCTAATGATGTCTTCGAAAACCAACAAGATTTATACGCGTTGAAAGAGACAAATCGAACACTAAAACAATAAATTAGAGTTTTTTGGTATTTGCGAAGTAGCCAGGAAAAGCAATCAGCTTCGGTAAATAATAATTTTCAGCGAGGTGCATGCTGAAGCCGAACATATATTAGGGCTGCAATGAATCAGAGTTTCAGTTAAATCCACCTTGATGAATGTTTTTGGCTTCATGCCTGTATAAATCCTCAATGCATACCAATGAAGTACGCTCCATTCCAATTTAAGTGGCTCCACACTGAAATGCTCCTTCTCTTTTCGTGAAATACTTAGTTATTTATTTGTCGTTTGAAAAGTGTCCCCAAATAATATATTCCATCATCGATGTATGTTCAGATTCATATTTTTTTCTTTTCGACAGCGCACTTCGAATTCGTACAAGTGATTAGTGGAAATGGAAACATTTGCTTCTGACGATCGAGATGTGTAATGCCAGCGTGCTATTTTGTGTTCGCAGTAAATGATGATGAACTAAATTGAAAATTCAGAAATCATTTGGTTGAAGAATTCGGTATAGGCCAGATTTGGGTCATGAATTTATAATGTAATATGACTTAAAAAAATCCAATATTACAAATGAATTTATGCAGATGCACAAAAACTATTTTGCTTACTTCTATTTGCTTCCAGATTGTTGTTTCACTGTATATGTTTCACTGTAACATCGTTGTATTCAACCTCAAAAAAGATGTAAGTACATTACACAACCATCAGTTGGATAGGTATTTATTATTTTTGTCTCAACTTATAGCATCCCTGATGATGGAAATAATCATTTCCGGAAGCTTGGATGAACTTTAAAGAGTTCTCAATAATACATTGCTGCATTCCCCAATCCATTGGTTTCATTCCTACTGGTCAACAACGACTTCCATTCTCTCTATATCAATATTAGAAATAACTTCTACTGAACTGAACATGGAATGAAAACCCAGAACTGATTTTGTTGAGATAAGTTACACAAGAATTGTAGAAAAATACAAAACGTTATTCATAGATAACTTAACGAGTAGTGGTAATATGAAAGAAAAATAATGTGCAGTAACATACTCTTCTATAGGTATTTTCAATATCAGAAATCCAATCGAATGACGTGAACAGTAAAAGTGGTGTAACAGGTTGATGCAATCCTCAACATGACTTGCAACTGAGACAATTGAGTATTCGTCAGGATTAACATATAATGTCGATTTCAGATCACACCATGTTTCGATTATGTCTTTGGAAAATTCATATGAAATAATCCATGTTTTGAATTCTCATCCAGGTGCATGTTTTTGTTATGCATGCAGAAAGCCAAAAGGTCAAAACTTTATAGTAGTGGCAATAGATGCACTTGCATGTTCACATTTCTATTCTATGATAGAGTCCTTACTATTCGGATTGTAGTTTCAAAATTTTACAGTAATCATCCTACTGAACATTCTCGGGAGAAATGAAAGACACGTTCCTAATTGGTGCTCAGATTGCAGGAGATGAAAATTCTCTCTATCGAGTAAAATTATCATTATTTTTGTTCACCCATGCACTAGATCCCTGATAACAAACTCAATGAACAAAATTAAGTTTTCATATAGTAGATAATGATAAAGCGAAAAATTGAGAACATTACTTTTATTAAAATAAATTACAGTCACACACAGACGACAGACAAGGATTAGGGGGAATATTGAGCAACAAATAAGCAACAAAACTTTTATAATATAAAACCAAAAAAAAAAACAAACAAATAATATACCTAGATAAACAGTATACATTCTATCCCTAATCTATGAGAATTTTACAGCATTATTTACAGTACTTAAGTATCATCAAAGATGCAGACCAATTTTTAGCCCAAACACACTGGCTTGCAAGGTACAAGTTCCATTCTCCCCATGCACATAAAACTACTTTACTGGTTTACGTATACATTTATTGTACTTCCGTTACTAAAAAAAATACAAGATGATTCACCATATGGACCAATACACACTGCTGTCATAAAATATGAAATAATTTGAATACGTTGAATACTCTATTTGAATACTCTATTACATAAACTTCAAAGCCTACTGAAATATACATCATTTGAAATCATTGTGAGTTGTTGATTCCACCGTATTATAACTAAGGCGTTATGAATCAATGAAATTTCTTTTTAAACATTAAGATTTTATATTTCATGAGCTATCACTTCGACCACGTCCGAATGATGAATATTCATTAATATAATACGAATTATGAATGATTCATGTAATTTATACTATTTGATTCGATGTACAAATAGTCTACCGAAAAAAACTTCTACACCGAAAATCATCGGAGGGCTTAGGTAGGTATGCATATTATGAGTGGCATATTCAGAAATCATAATATTTCTGATGCCCACTTTATATCATTTCCGAAACCAAGAAGCAGTTGCAAAACCTCTGTGTAATGGAAATATCTGATCCCCTTCACATTTTCCCAATAACTAATGGATCATATATCATTATTATCATTATTGTTATCAACTTCAATGAGGGAATTTAGTGTGTTTGTCTTTTGCACTATCAGCTTTTCAGATCTGATGTAATGCTCAGAATTGCTCAAAATCTGATCACCTACAATTGTGATTGGCATTTTCTACCCATTATAACTACTACAATATTTTTCATTGAATCGAAAGAGAAATAAGATTTCATATTATTTGATTGAAATAATTCCCTGTGTGTGTGTGTGTGTAATAATGACCTGTGGAAATTGAAAAGAGAAGAGCTGATGAGAATTTCGTGTGATAAATGTAATAGTTCAGTAGATGTTTATGTACCATGCAACAAATCATCATTTTTGAAAATAACATATCGATTCATGACTCATATTCAAATGTTCAGGAATATATTTCACTATACACATTGGTCCATCTGGTAGTAGGTATATCATAAAATATTGAAAATCACTTAAACCTATACCTTAGGTATCATACTCACATCATAATAAATTCTTGCGAAGAGGTTTTCTTTTTGTTTATTTACAGTTATACAAAAAGTGAACTCCTAAATTAGTACAAGCGGTGCCCTATCAAATAAGCGGAATAAAAATAGTCTTATTTACAATATTTTCCGAATCAGTATCCAATGTGAGTGGGCAAATCAGCTATATCTACTATTTATTGAGTTTGAACAATGTAGGAGCTGATTAGTTTCAGGAAATATTCTCTTTCCGAACTTGCTTCATAAGCAGCCCTTTGATTGAATAGAAAGAATATCATGCTAGAACCATTGTCCAAACTCATACATCATCTTTTCAATAACATCAATATTTCTCTCAATATCTGTAGACACTATAGGCGACTATCCTAGTATAATCATCGAAAAGAAATAAGTAAAAATCCTTTCATTTACAAAATACAAATACAGTTCAGAAATGTTCCATGCGAAACTAAATATTGCACAAATTAATTGCCTCAAATCACTTATTCCATAGAATATTAAAAAAACTGGATAGTTTGAAAGATTCTTATTTACAGTTTTTTTTTTGTATATAAAGAAATACTTCAGTCACTAATAATTATTATTTTCACGATTTAGACTTATTCTATTAGGATTCTTCGTTATTACGTATATCGTTTTGAATTTTTTGGGTATGGCACATGAAACCAGTTACGTATATCTCAAAGTAAATGATTCTCAGATAATTGTTTCTTTATACAAACTCATATCCTTCTTTAAATTGATGGGAATTTGTTCAAAATATATTTTCATTGCTATTCAAATATCTTACTTTGGATTATAAATATATTACACTATTCACTAAGACAGTATACACAGTTTTCACAATGGAAAGTGCAGATTTGGTTGTAGTACGTATTTCCTTTTCATTGATGATCCGATTCAGTGGAAATTCCTGGCCAGGTTGGCAACACCTTCTGCTGCTGGATGTATGAGGCTAGGCCACGGAGCAGTCTGCAATGAAACAAAATTTTGATTGAGAAATCAATTCATTTATTTATTCATTTATTTATTGGTAAGAAGGCAACCAGGCGCAGCCCAGATAATGCATTAACGAAACGGGTAAGTACAAATTACAACTAAAATTAAATCTAACCCAATATTATATGCCATGAAAAATAATAATACAGAAAAAGAACCAAGTCAGTTGAGTAAACCAACAACTCACGTATGGTAGTTTTGAAACTGTAGAAAGATAAATGGAAAATATCCACATCCAAAAATGAACTATTATGAACATTTGTGTGAATTTTGACCTTAGTTAGTTCTACAGACACGGTGCAGGAGTATCAACAAGGTTATTCAATATTTTGAACAGAAAAAATCATATCTCTTCGAACCCTAGAGTAAAAATTGATGACGTTCTTAATTCTCTTGAAGAGAGCTGCACCATTGGTTTTGGTATTGAGAAATCCAAAGAATCAATTTTGTATTCCTTTATATTTCCATTATAAATGATATAATATGGATTCCTAACAATTGATGTAGAGTTTAGTTTGTAATGTACTAATGCGAAATTTAATGATTTTGAAGCTATAGTAGATTTGAAATACTTGCAACATCTGGGCGCAACTACTAAACCGCTTTCCCCTTGCTTTCAAACAAACAAAACAAGAAATCAAAATTCAATTATCAGATCTATAGTAAATACAGAGTTTTGAAATTGACTCACTGTATACCGATCTCTTGATGGTGAGGATTGTATTATAGGACTATCGATTCACATAGAACACATTTATTATATATAATCAGTATGTTTCTGATCCGTTGAAGAACGTCGAAGAAGAGGGTTAACTGATAGTTGTTTATTTTTATCAGTGTATGCCCACAATAGAAGCAATATAAATATTCCACTCCATAAATTTTGGAAGTGTTTCAAAATATATCCTGTTCGATACAGCCGTATACATTTTTCAATAGATCGAGTTTTGGCAGATAGAACGCATCAGATATACGCATACGGGCCATTTATATTTAAAAACTTTTATCTGAAATATATGGCTGCACGATTTGTCAGAAAATAAAATCCACTACTCTGGTGAATTATTGGATGATTTAGAAGGGACAAGAGTCACCTCATGTGACAAAAAACAGGGTGACCACAAGGAACTCAAATAATGGTCAACTAATGGAAAACTATGACAACTAGGAATAAATCTGGTAGACAGTGATTATATCGTCGATGACATTTCTGGAATATATATAATAGGTACAACAACATTAGTTCCATTTAGGACGATCTGTAAATTGTATATAGCCTTATATAACACTTCTGAACACATTCTATTGTAACAATCAGAGTGTAATTGTTTTAATTTTTTCAAATTGTATGAATAATACGATATATTTCGATTTAGAATTCAGTAGTTTGTAGTTGTATTTTCGCATACGTATATATATTGGTTGATGTATAACCTCAAAATGGTTCTATAAAACCAATGAACATTTTATGCATAATTTCACTAGGATAAACTAGTACCTATGTGACAATAGAGTTAGGTGTCCTTTTTTGATCATTGGTATTATTGTTAGTTGATGGGATTCAATATGTGTATATCAAAATACATTACAAGATCTGAAAATGATCCCTATATATCTCCATTCCTATGTATTGGGATGTTTGAAATAGTGAGATATATAGAGTCAGTTAAATAGGGGCAAAGAATAGCATATTTCTTAGGCAAATTATATGCGACAAACGACTTCAGTCGTGGAGCTACAAGGAACAAAATATTTCGAAATCATTTTTATGTTAATCTTTCAATTGTGGTAAAATTTTCGACAACTTATGACTGACTATCCAAATATGCGAGTGACCAAGTATCGCGTATTTTGGGCTACCTTATTTTTTTCATTTGGAAGAATGAGTGGTCAGAAGTCAGAGTGGATAAAACATAAATCAACCAATCCGTGAAAACACAACACACATACAATACATTGGTTATAGTGTTGAAATTCCATTCCACTACTATTCCACTATTTCCGAAACACTCCAAGAACTGAATTCTGTTATAGGTTTTTTCACCTTAATCATCATTCCAATGAGTGTTAGTGACTAACACAAGATATTCGTACTGATTGGAAGGTTATTCAAATGAATATCCGAATGTTCGTTCACGTTAAGGCAGGTCATGATCAAAGTGTGAAAGTATGCCAAAACACCGGAAAAATGATTACAAATTCGCAACACAATTCGCAATGAGCGCCACATAACATTTATTTCATATCACGTTCAATTTTTACCTTTCGCTAACATCCTTCATAGTCGATCTCTTTTTCTTTACAAGCGAAACTGAGAAGTCAATTGAGCAAGTGGTTACATTATTAATTTTCTAATAATGCTTGTAATAGAATAACATGAATATTCGTTCCTCACCAACTTCGATTTGTAGAGAGATTAGAAATCTCTACTTTGCATTCAATTCTTGGCTATAATTGGAATTCCTAATTTTTGATGCCATTATTCAGTTGCGTACATTCAATATCTTCTTTGTTCTGAAAATTGATCGAAGGCTATGAATATGTGATTGTAGAATTATTACTCTTTTAACGAGGTGATATCCATCGCCAAAATTGCGAGCAATTTGGAGTAACGGTATTACAAGCCACAGAAATTTTCTGGGTTATCTTCAATATTCATTGGTCGAGTTTCGAAGACTTCAAGAAGATTTCAAATATCCCCATTGGGAAAAGTCTAGTGGCGTGGGACCTGGAGAACGTACAGGCCATCGAAAAGGTGAACTTCTTCCACTTACGAATTCAATTTTTTCGATTAACTATCACCAAAACTTTATATTATGATGTATCGTTAAATGAAGAATGAAATGGACTGTGAGTTAAACCAAAAAAACAAACATGAGGGTGCAATATGAAAAAAAAGTTAGGGGTGGTTTCTCGGGGGTTGTTTGCCAGGGGGTGGATTTTTCTATGCTGCATGAACGAGCTAATAGTCTCCTACGACACGTATCTTTTTCAAATTTTCTTTTCTGCGAACAACTGAAATATCTGCTGGCCTAAAAGCTTTGGGACACACGGTATATGAGCCATTCAAGGTTTACAAATCTATCCACCAGCTGAGCTCATATGTGTCTCACTGGAACTGTTAATAAAGATGATTATCGGGTCTGCATGACAAAATTGATACGTGAGCCTTTCATACTTTACGTATTGTTTACGAGCGATTTAGCATCACATGATAAATATTGATAAAGATTGATGTAATATTCTAAATTTATACTTCCCAGTACCCATATATGCATTTTACGAGCATAGTATGTGAAAGAATGTATGCGATTCAACAACCAGATTGGGATTTTCCAAATCAAAATAATGCAGGTGAATATACCTATTTCACTAGAAGATGATTGATAGCTTGTATAGAAAATTTGAGGTTCCAATTGAACTATCTCATGAGTGAAACAATCAGCTAAATCTGTAAAGATTTGAAATTATTCAACTATGGAAGTAGCGAAAGCAGAGAAAGAGTTGAATTGACATGATATTGTGAAATCATACCAAAATATTAAAGTCGCAGGTATAGGTAGATAACGGTCCATTATTTGCTTGAGAGTGAACATTATTACTCTCATGTTTGAAGTTGATTTTATGTGAGGGAATGTCTTTAGTTTCTCTTGAACACAGTTATATAATTATAGATAAGTCATAATATTTTCACAGTATCGATCAATTTATCAGCTTCACTATATTTCTCAATATTTCTCTGAGCGTTTCATTCCATGGAATTATCTTACTAGGCAATTCACTAGAGTAGAAGAACGAAATGTTTTGTTCTATTTTCTATGTATACATGCATACAGTATCAACTAATTCATGTTGATATATTAGCATCTGTTTAGGATTTAGGATGTATGGTATTCATCCATCAATTTTTCGACAATATTTTCATCATCCACATTCTAAAAGGGAATACTTCGATTCGTTTCTAGAACCTCTTCGTTAAAAACTTCTTTTATTCATTATATTCTTTCGAAAATATATGGAATGAATCACCGCAACAATATATCGCAAAAACTTCACGATGCATTATTCATCTTGTTTTCTTGGTAACATCTACTCGAACATCGATCATTTCATTACGTTTCAATACACTGAATTCAAATCAATGTAGTAAGTTACCATTTGAGGCATGACTATAGGATCAGTACCTAAAAACCCTGTTAATGAAATAATCACCGCACTAGTAAAGTAGTAATGAACCGTCAGCTTTGACATTTCTGTCTAGCAACTCAATTAACACATAAACCATAATTGTTTCAATAAAAAGTGATAAATTGCCTTCCAGTATCGATAAACTACATCAGGCAGGATTTCAAAATTATTGGCAACCGCACGAAGGAATTAAAATACGTTTTTGAACAAGATGAACACAATGTAGATGCAAATAAACTGCTTATGACTACCGACCGATAATAAATCAATTACTGCGTGATTTGATACATTAAGGTGAGCGTCAAAGGAATGATTTATACTGCTCGTGATGAAATATTAACTAGGGCAGAACCAATTCCTCGAATTATT
This sequence comes from Gastrophysa polygoni, assembly GCA_963576655.1. Taxonomy (NCBI): domain Eukaryota; kingdom Metazoa; phylum Arthropoda; class Insecta; order Coleoptera; family Chrysomelidae; genus Gastrophysa; species Gastrophysa polygoni. The sequence goes on along the minus strand of OY755089.1, from coordinate 9,189,319 downwards.
GTGAGAGTAAATATTATTCAGGTTCCCTGATAAACATAGTGAGTGTTTTTGCGATTCTTATAAGGGTATGGGAATAGGAATGAGCCAGTATTATTTTTTCTTTTTTTATGTTCCCAATGAGATCATTATATTATATCATATATCATATATCATCATATATATATATATATATATATATATATAGCTAAATAGTACCTAATGTAGTACCTCAACATGAAATAAATCAGGGTTTTTTGAATATAGTAAATATATATGCAAATATTTGCTCATACAGAGAGCCTTCACAGGTCTATGGATTTGGTAGATGATGTTTATTCAAGGCGATATCGAATTATTGTGTTTTTTTCAATCCATTCTACATTTTTTTTTCTTTCAAATATATGTACATGCACTGGGATCATATCAATGAATACAAAGAAATGTAAACCCATGCATAGAGGTTTTTACAAAGTGATGCCAAAACTTCGTTTCTATTTATTTCGTGATATCTTTCGATATAGAAGAGAAAAATTATTATTATTATCATATTGGCAATGAGTTCCATGCTCGGTTCCATGTGATCATTACTTTGACGTACATATTCACTGATTTTGAAAACTTATGGCAGCGTTTTCTCAATTATAACTCGAAAGAGCTTACGCTTATCTTACACTATTCTGATTAAATTCTAGCAAAACCTAACTTTGTTTCTTTCATTGAATGGCTTGCAAGTTCTTCCTACCCGCTCATATACAATGGCTTAACCTTTTCCGAGTCCTCAAAAATTCTTCACAAAATTATGCAACCCGTATTATTACTGAAATCCGAGCTTTTGCTGAAAAATTCTCGATGATGTCGTTTTGTGGCTCTTTTTACCAAATTGATACTACAGAGGTGTGTTCAATTTGTAACTTACCCAGTCTGTGCAACACGTTATGTTTAAATGTTCTATCTACTCAAGCATGAGGCAAAATTCGATTCTCTAGGAAATCGGTGATATTGATGGTCTATAATGGTCTATTGATGGACAATGTTATGCTCAATAGCCATAACATTGTACATTAAGCAAACCTTGCCAAGTCCTTGATGAATATTATGATGATGTGATGATTTTTAGAATATGTCTTTGTATAACTCCGAATCACTACGTTCATTATTTTTCCTTTTTTCAATGTACTTTCAACTCTATGATCCACTCGAGAACATATATAAGCCAAGCCCTTGTGAAGAAAATGAATCTTTTCAACACAATAAACTTTATCTATCTATATCTATCTTAAGACTAAACCTCCGTTAGGACGCATAGAAATGGCGCCCTTACAAAGATCTTTAGAGGACGAACAGGGCAGTATAATATCGGAGTATTATTACCATATTCATTCATCACAACTTATTCAATACAATTGACAACTTCGTAATGTGCATACTATGGCCTTTCAATAGTTTTTCGAAAAAAAAATAGTACATATTTTTCCAAGTATCTGATGACTTCATATTATTAGCGCGATTTGTGTGTGCGATTTGCCTATTGTGTGGCTGAATTTATATGCGAGTCCTGGAACTTATGCACGCGCGAAGTTGAACGTGTCAGGCAACACATGAAATAAAATATCTGTGCGAAACAATACAATCATAAAACATTTAACACGATCAGATATGCACGTTGCACTGACCACTGACAACTCTGCCACATGCGACCTGTGATCTCCGCCAATTCAACTCCAAACTCCATAAATCAAAGGTCATTCATTTCCCCTTTCCATAAAAACACGCGAATGCGGATGCCAAATTGTGTTACATTGATGATTTGTATGTGTGTTCACATATGGCAATTTCGAATTCAGGAAACAAAATATTTAGAATTTCACGGTGATTCAGATTTTGACACATTAAACATGCATGATGATCCTGAATTTGAGTCATACTACATAATAATTATGCTTCTGAACAAATCAATGTGATACGTAGAGATGGAGGATGAAATATCTCATATCTCACTTATTGAAATTAACATTGTTCAGTCAACTGAAAGCAGAGAATAAAACTCTACTAAATTTTATGAGATATTTTCCATACATAAGTGGCATATGAATTCCCAATGCATTTTATCTTTTTCTCATCCACTATACCACATATAGGGAAACAATAATACATGCTTTATAAAGTAGTTCTATAATTTTTATCCGAGCATCCCACCACGATTCAGAATTTTCAAAATTCTAGAATAAGATAATATATTATCTTATTACGTCAACCACTAGATATATAAATAATTGTCTATAAATTCACCGTAAGTAACCTTGATATTTTCTGTAGTATCGTCAAGAGAGGAAATGATCATTGCATGTCTTCTTCAATGTAAACCAACTCGAAATGAGAACTAAGATTTTCTCACCTCGTTATCCTAGTCAAATTATTGTTTTTTTTTTCTTCAAATTATACCTTGGGAGGAAACTAAAGCTAGGTATTGTTAAGTTTCTCATGCTGGGCTTTGATTGAAGGTTAAACTAGAAATGTGTTGCGTATCTTCATGACCTGTGTCAGTGAGAAGGAAATCCTAACTGCTATATATAACTTTCGTTTCATAACGAAAATATTTCATGATATGATTCCAAAACAACATCGTTTCTCTATAAAAAATTGACTCTGTTCGGATAAAATGAACAAGCATATATGATTTGAATTTCGCCCCTTGGTAGATAATGATTGCTTTGGCACTTCTTTTTACGCTTCTCTTTTAGCGTAGTTCGGAGAAGTAGATATTTGAATTGACAAACTTTACGGTACTTTCGAAAGATGAGAAGGACATAGGATGAAACACTCGTTCACAAATTCACTAGATGATCAATTTAGTTTTGTGTTAAAGTACTGATTTTCTCTCTGTACAAATTTCGGATGCTGAGGAGGTAGGAGGTAGGTAGGGAAAATATTCATCCCAGATTCTGAGAATAAAAAAGGTCCATACAAGAATATGTCACTTGTAAATCTATTGATTTATATTATCTCATGATTTTATCATCGTGAACACAACAGCGAATTTGTACACTGACTCACAACAGATCAGTCTCTATTATACTTATCTATTTCTATTCACATTTCATGTACCCCGGACTGAATCATGCACAATTAACAACTGAGAAAGAAAGCGCGATAAGTCAACGTGCAGCATTTTTTCCACTTTGCCTGAAGATTAACTGTCGACAGTGCGAAAGAGATAAACCATAATTAGCGGGATGTCATCTACACTTGTTATTTAAAATTAAATTACACGAGTCACAGATACCCATCTCTGCTTCCACCCTCGCTTTTCATTAAAGCAAATCGTATTTTTATGATGCAGAAACACAAAATTAAAACAGTGAGTAGGTATATTTTTTCTCCGGAAATTTGGCGAGGTATGAATCTGTATGAATATTTGACAGGGACACCCAGTATATTATACGATCTTACTAATATGTCCAAAGATATATTGACAATAAAATAGGTTTGGCGATCCATTTGCGTTAGTTATTTCATCTAGTATGTATATACAGGGTTGGGATAAAGTATGGAACCAAGTAAATATCTTTTAAACGATAAGAACGATATTCATGAAAATTTGCAGGTGAGTGCAATGGAACAAAATGCATCTGATGCACATAATAAACGTACAATTTACAATTCAAATGGGACACCCTATATATTTCTACAGATTTTGTAAATGCTTGTTATTTTGAATTCATACATACTGAGTTTAGTGTGAAAAAATTTGTAAAAACGAGGAATATAGCACTTTATTCAACCTCCTATGAGTTTTTTGCATTGGAGCAAAAAACTATTTAGATAAAATAATTGATGTTGTTTGTATGCATAGTGATAAATAGACGAGTAATCTTTTTTCAACCAAGTGTCAAATTCTGATTGACGGCAATAAATTTCACAATCACCATAACCGATCATCATTAAAATTTCGATACCGCTCTTTTTCACCTAATTGAACCATTCTGAATTGTACAATTTGTAAATGGTACGTTTATTCATTACTATGCATACATACAACATCAATTAGTTAACCAAAATATTTTCTTGATGCAAAAAACTCAAAGGAATTTGATTGAATCGCTATATTCCTCGTTTTTACATTTTTTTTCACCCTAAACTCTGTGTGTATTATTTCAAAATAACAAGCTCTTTCATATGTGTAAAAATATATAGGGTGTCCCATTTACATTAAAGAAGTTGATGGCATTTCATTGCACAAAATTTCAGAAAATAATTTATGAATGCATCACCTGATCAAGCTGATCCATATCTCTGGTTGCATTGCGATTTTGACAAGGACTTCAGAGTCCACCAGTTCTTCAAGCACTGCTGGTTGTCTGGCATAAACCTATCAATGATCCCATAAGAAAAATACGGGTGCATGTTGAAGTCAAGTCGGTGAATATTAATCATTTCCATATCGATCAATAAAACAATCATAGGAAATTTTGTGTCGAATTAACGTTTTATTTCCAACGGAATGAGCTGTAGGTAGGTCTCGTTGTTAAAACAATTCAAAATAGTGGGGCAGCTTCGTAAAATATATCAATATTAGACAATAACAGAAACCACAAATCTTTCAACAATACAATAAGTTTTTGACAGTTCACTAGTAGAGATGATGATTCCATCGGCCAATACAACGTTCTACTTGAATGTATTGGAAACAATTTAGATTTACGTGATTTATTAGAAAAATTATTCATGGGATTGTTATATTCATCGTAGAGCAAATGCCGAAATAACCTTGCTTCATCTCATGAACTCAATAACCTATTTGGCTGTGACTCTTCTGTCATGTGAAATCTTTGTTCTGAACTGAACTAAACTCACGATTTTTCACAATTCCCATGAAACTCTCCACGTTACTCCGTGGGGTGTACGCAGTAATTCTATCACATTATCTCTCCAGTAATTAACAACATCGTGCGCCTATTCCGATCTCACGTGAAATCAGCGTGTTGGAGGCCGGAATATTGAATGAAATCTGCAATCAAGATCCTCCTGGTAACATCTCAATAAAGCGCTGGTATCTGTTAAAAATTCACTACGCCTAAGACATGCTAGCTTTCTTGTTTTCACTCCCGTGCCATGGAAAGATAAGGAAGGCTGCTGGTTTATGTGCTGCTCCGATATTTTTAGGATCGCTCAGCCTTACAAAACATTCGATCGTCTTTTCCGATAAGACTTAACGTATTTAGTCTTCGGCAGTATGTAGGTATTGACCTTTCAGTTCGTATGAAATAATTAACGGTTTAGTTGTGTCTTGCTGGTGACTGACTGAAGACGTTCAGTTTTTTGTTGGAAAATAAAAAATTCGAATATTGTCCTGAAGTCTGACGTGACCACCTTTAACTTGATGGTATTTCATGAAGTGAAGTGATCTGTATCATGCTAATGGGGGGCCTGTTCCCTCATTAGAGATAAATGTAAATTATGCAGGGCAGGAGATTCAGCCTTTACTGTATTCCGACTTCCTCTCGATTTCAGACATTTAACATCTGGAGTGAAATTATAAAACGACGTTTTGTTCAGAAAACGATTTTAAAAGGTAAGAATTAAATCATTGCTGCACCAGGATATCCTTGAATACTGTTCTCTCACTAATACCCAGAAGTGGATGGTGAATAAAGTTTTGGTCCCTATAAAGCACATGATGCTTCAATTATCGATGTCATAATATATGATAGCATGATAGATAGATTTGATATTGTGTTTTGTTGTATTGTAGCTTTTGTCGAATGAATTATATGTCAATATTAACTATTTATCATTTTTACTTCTCTACACCAAATGCAACAGTGACATACGGACTCACTACTATTATATACTACTTGAGCAGCATGGAGAAATGGTTAATATCTTCCTATATCCTTCCGTCACTGACTTTGTAGGACTTTGAATTCATCAACCAATGTATATTGGAAAAAACTACTCACACTCATATTAGTATCACATTGCCTAAATATTGGTAGTTATAATAACTCAATTATTATTGAGGATATTCAAAAACTGTGTCTGATTTTTTCAACAAAACATCAAAAAATAGTCAAACTAATCAGTATTCATCTACTACCTATCGATATGTTTTTGATAAATCAATCTTCAAGACATTTCAATATTGTATTACAACGAATCTCTCTCGAACTCCGCATGACTTTTCAAGAAGTGTATAACCTCAGTACAAACCAACATAACATGAGTGTTTAATGGTGCGACAAATTTTATACAGCAGCGTATTATTGTATGTCAGGATGAATATCCCAAGACATGGTCTCTCTGAGATACGGCCATAGCGATCTAAGTGAAGCGGTTCAAGAAGAATAGAACTCAGATAAATTTATAAAGGCTGATTTATGACATCGTGTATCGTCTGGATTGTGAATCGCGAATGAAATTTATTTCACAAATATATTCTCCAGTCGAGCATATTCGGTTTAGTTTTCGTCTACATTCCCGATATATTGTAAGCTACGGAGAGGAAATCGGATTTTGAAATACAGAAATGCATCTTTTCGTTCACCATATGACCAGTGTAGCTACATGAATTCCGCGATGAATTTACTGTCCTACATAGGTTTACCAGAGCCCAATACAAAATTTTGGCCAGAAGAATGAAAAATATATCTGATTTCTCAGAGAATTCAATTCCTCATAAGTGCCTGCATCTTTTCAAATTTGAAATTCCAATTATCTCCTTTCGTATTCAAGGAAGATGATTGAAAGCAGTTCAAGACACCTTTGATTTTCGAAAACACATAAAAGCGAGCATGAAAGTTATTCGAATAATGACAGAAGGTTTCAAATTCCAAATCACACCCTCCTATTCTGAAAACGAGTTTTCACTTGAAAAATACTCATTTTTCACAATTAAAATTCCTAATAATACATTGGGTGAAGAGAGGTAATATAGTGAAGAGTTTTTTGAGGATAGGAAGGAGGTTGAGATTCCGAGATTTAAAATTTCTCCCAATCATAATTCTTCTACATATATATGTACACATATATAATACATCAAGTATAATTCTGTCAACTTTCAGTTCGAGAGGAGGGCAATTTCATCCTCAAAATCGTCTACTCATATTCTTTTCTGGATACTGTGCCTGATAACTTATATTCATTCCGTTGTAAGATGATAAGATGGAAATTCCAACCCTTCACATTTATTCCTTTCTTGGAAATTATTGTAGCTTCAATCAATTTGGATTGTGACGGTATTTGGTAGATCAGTCAATTGAGTATTGTACACTACAACGCATAACTTGTTTTCATAAACCAGAATTAGCATATTTTATTTATATTTCGAGGTACCTTTTCCTGACATCTGTCAGGTAGTAAAATTATAGCAATACCCACATTTACATCATAAAAGTTGAAATGTATAACAAAACAAGCACTAAAAGCTAACTGTATTTCATTATTTCCGTGGCCTTCATTTTTTTTGTGTATACCTGCTACGTAAGATGTGCGAGATAAAATTGAATGAGCATAAAAAAATATTGTTGTAGTCAAGGTGAAGATTAGAGGTACCGTCAAGTTTCTTGGACTCTTAGTTGACCTTCAGTAAAAACGTCCTTGTTTTGTAAGCCCATTGCTTTATTATGCTGAACTATTATAACGGCAATATTAGAAGGTATTATTATTTGTATCATGAATAACCTAGGTAGATTGGTAGCCCTTGCAACGTTGCAACTGAATTAGTAATGTGCAAGCTTCAAGACCGATTGGTTTGCTGTATGTCCTGTAATTTTTGTTTTGGTTTCAATAAGATGATCATTCAATAACTAGTGGAATGCTGCGCAAGAGAATAAAAGAGGTGAATTTTAAATGAGTGTGTATGTGAATTATTCAGGTGAGATGACCAATAAATGAATAGTCAAATGAAAATGGTCATATAATTGGATGAAACGTAGATAATAGAAGCTAGTCAACAAAATATAAATCGTAAGGCAAATTTCCCAGCTGCCAAACGAATTTCAAATTCAGTTTCAATTCCGACTCTTTATATATCATGTTATGAAAATCGATTAGAAAAGTCATGCAGATTCACCATGAATTTAAGAACAATATCTCAACGAACATTATTTGAACTTGGTATTTGTGATTTTTCATCATCGAATTCTATAGGCTTTGCACCAGGAAGTTTGAATTATAGACCACTTTTCCAATTAGACCAATTTTCATGTTTGATGAATAGGGTAGTTCTCAAAAGCTGGTTAGGTATATATTGTAGGAACTGAAGACAACCCGCCAGCAAATACAATAAAATTTAATCAAAAGTTATCGCAACCCAGAAGATTAATAATAAAAATGATATATCGTAGCAGAGATATTAGAGAAAAGAAGTAAGAAGAACCGCGAGAGACAATAAGTCAAACGACATCTGTTCCAGTATCCGCAATCGCACAAAAACTGGAATTACAGCAGACTAATCTAATTGCTGTGAAATAACCATAAAGCTATCCTCATGACGATAGAGACATCTTGCGGCCGCATCGGAACGAGTTCTGCAAAACGGCCATAAACCAACTTGGTGAAGACATAAATTGTTCGGTCCCGCTAAGGATACAAACACATACAAATTCTCAATTAGCCTCCTCAAAGCTGCTTCCCGCCGATTTTTATTGACCTCGTAATATTCCCCTAAAATAGGAAGACTGGCTGGCTGGGCTCTTAATGCCGCAACGCCAAATTTGTTGAGGTCTGTGTTAATTTGATTCATTATATTAAGAACAGAGTTTTTTGTTCTCATTAAATTTCCTTTGTCAAGCCTTTCTCGGCACTGAGTTTCTATTCGATAAACTTGATATAACCGCGCTGTTTGTTATTCGCATGATGAAACAAGTGAAACATTCATTACAACAATCAAAATCAAAAGTTCAATTTGTGAATATTCCCAGAATGTACCGGTAGAAAACTATTGAAGAATCTTTATGTTTATGTTGAAGCGTTTTTCGGCAACCGTCCGGGATGTTTCCCGAACGTTTTTTCTTTGAGAAAGTAGCATTTCCCGGACTTGTCCTGGAAGTAAGTACTAGGCCGGGAAATGTGGCTGAAGGATATATAGATAATTCACTTACAAACAAAATTGAAATCGCTAAGACCATTCAAAAATCATCAGAAGAAAACAGTCAATGTGAAAAGGAAACTTTGCCTTCTTGTTCTTGCTTCAACAAAACTAAATTCAAACAGATTGAATCCTTTCAATATTAGCAATTGCTCGAATTTCAATATGAATATCGATATCAATAAGAATTAGAATGTTTCTGTTGATATGTAGTATTTTCTGTTCTGTTTAATTCAAATAAGAATTAAAATGTATTATAAAGAAATGTGTTGTCGTCCCATTGATTGTTCATTCTACACGGTGCCGAATAAAATTAGTACGCAACACGACCAAAAATATTTTTTTTGGTCTCACCCTATATTATCCGGACTTGTTACGTAAATTACTATTCCCTGAAGTGAATATGTTTGTTATCCATGATTCTCTGTCCATGTTAGTGAGCTCATAGAAGAGCGACGATGTTTCCTGATACAACCCTAATATGGTGGTTACAGATTTTCACACATTAAAGATTCGCAAACTATACTTTTCTTGGTATATTTACACAAATGCACCATAACTCAAATACAATGCATTAAAATCCGATCCGAAAATAGGTTTATTACTTCATACCTAGTGAAATATTTGAATGATCATACTCATACAAGGCAGAATGCCTTTTTATGTAAACCCGCTTGTACAGAACAAATGAGAAATAGTTACAGGAATTCATAAAAAATCCTAATTTCTCATGGCTTCAGAGATGTAATATAATGCTGGTACGAATAGTGTTCGATGTGTATATACGTTACCGTAAAATCCCATTTTAGTAATGATAATAATAATATCTTCCAATGGGAAAAAACAGTTTCAAACATGCTCTGAAGACAATTCTAGTTTCAAACTATGTTACATATTAATCAAGAAAAAAATTATTCAGTCCATTCTATAGTAAGACTAAATATTTTATACTCAAACTGATTTTCACCAACCTTTTCAGCGCGAATCCAAGGTTGGACTAAAATAATGATATAATCATAACGTTTAATGTACACAAAACAGGGGACCAGTTTAAACAATGCTCTTTAGGCAATTCTAATAGTTTCAACCGGTAACACTATAATTAACAAATATAATCAGTTCATTAAAGTTTCCACTACTAACAAAATTACACCTAAAATTTAGTTTTTATAAAGATAATTTGTCTTGGTTGAACCAAAATACTTCATATAATCATTACTTTCTACGTCTTTTTTATTATATGACTTTTTTCAGTAGTGGATGAGACATAAAACAGGGAACATTGTGAAACAACTTCATAAAAATAATAAGTTTACTTGAGTACAGCAGAAACTGAGAAGTATCGCTTTTTGGTTATCAAAGTCCAACAAGTGGAATTATTTATTTGATCCAGAAGGGCTGATCGCTGGAATTAAAAGTTGCATAGATTGATGGCCCTAACTTTCCACGAGGATTAGTGTTGCAAGTCTTCTCGATATCGACCGTATCATAAGATCTTCTTTTCGCAAGGTCATAGTTAACTAGTGTAAACCAGTAAAAACTAGTTTGAACTCGTACTAAAAGTACTTTCAATATAGTTCGTTGGGGATTTCTAGTTCTGACTGAAATTATCAGAGAATTCAAGTTCTAATAAGGTAAAACTTCAACTGTTTGAGGTGCATAGTTAAAATTGGATTCAAATCGATTACAGTGAGTAATTCATTCTGTAATTATATTATATGTTATGTCAACGTATAGTCAATTTATAGTAATTTAGTAATATACTGCCGATCGATTAGTACAATAAGTGTACACATAGAATTTGAACATTGCTATAAGGTACATTAGTGAATCGCTGGGCTACAACATCCCGCACAAAAATTGTACTCCATTTCAAGAGGGCCAATTAGAAGTGGCAAGATGGAAGATTTATCAGCAGGGTATCGAGCTGGATGTCTGGCAGTGAGGGATTGATGGTCATATGGCCGCCTAGGGTTATTTGCGGGGGTGAATTACAAACGGAATGAATACGGGATAGAGCGCTGAGAATGTTTCTCCTTACGATACACCATCACATATTCTCACTCAATCTGTGATTTTGTTTTTCCGTTCTCTGTAGGGTTCAGAATTTTTCACTTGTTCACAGTGTTATATCATAAATATATCATCCCTTTGATGCGATAATCCGTTATTATTGCAAACAAGGATAATATCTCGGAGATGATAATTTCAATATAATCTGTATGAACTTATCTGTATGAATATGAACTTATGTTCTAAACATCTTCATTTTTTCATTTCATATCAAAAATTTTCCTTTTCAATAACTGTGACACTTTTGAAGACACCTTCATCAAATTCTGTAGACGTCTCCCATGCATTGAGATGCATTTTCTAATGAACAAACAATTTCATTTTTTCCATCTGTTGCACCCGTACGATTTTGCAGTGGATATTTTTGGACGGAAATATATAATGTCATACCGCATTCTCTTGAAATCAGATTTATTTTTGAAATTCAGATCCAATTCAGAGTAAATTTGGGCTAATAATTTCCTTTCATCCGAAGCTTTTTTTTGCTAAAAAAAACGTTTTAATTTTTTTTTTTATTTTGAGTGAATTCGATGTGTTTCAATCATGAACGGAGCACCCGACAGAAAAAAAAGGACCATCGATCTCTCATCCATTTTTGATTAAATAGAATTTCTTGATTTTCTCTCAGCCAATGCACGAACGATTTCCACACAACAGTAACCAGATTTTTAGCCAAATGTCACTGAAGTTAAACGATTTCTATTTTTTCAAGCGAAAACCATGTGTGGGACGGAAGGAAATCAACGGATCCAATTTGGTCAGAAATGAATGAAGAGTTCCAAAATCCTCATTTTCAGAGAGAGAAGTGGCGAAAAAGATTCTTCTCCAAAAATATTCAATGTAAAACCAGTACGGATGCTGCTGGTGGAAAAAAAAATAAAATTGTTCGTACATCATATCATGCATTTCGATGCATAGAAAATGTATGCCAAATTTCATCAAGATATCTAGACTATCATCAGCTTCAATTGAGAAAACTTCACCACCGTGGATCTCAAAAGTTAAGACGTTAAGGACATGAGTTAAAATGTTCTTTTTTTGTCTCAAAATGGGTCCAATATAAGATAGTCCTCCGGAATATAAGCTTGTCATTAAGAAGCACCATGGTAATCCAGACTATTCAGATTGATTGATTTATAATAGTTTTCTGAACGAAGGACAGTTAGCAAAGTTGTGGAATTCTTTGCCTAGTGAAGTCTTTCCAGATGCTTACAACCTCAAAACCTTCAAAAAAAATTGCAACACCTTCCTTCTTCACCAAAATTTCACCGCTGGCTAACTCAATGTTCCTTGAACATTATTATTATTATTATTATTATTATCATTATCATTAACCCCCCAATATAGTTATATAATACATAAAAATATATATATAAACACTATTAAATATGTATGAATCTAAATTGTTTCAAATTATTTTAGTTTTACAAAATGACTACTATAAATAGCTAAGATTGAATTGAGCACCAAGCTAATAGATATTTGCTTTTTTAACAATATTCGGATTATCACAGAAGGATTCAATTCTTTCACAATACTTATTTCATAATTTTAGCACATTTGATATGGGTGAATAAAAACCATAGTTATGGTTGAATGATGATATTCTTTGAATCAAAAACCAACATTACGATTCAATATACTTCAGAATATGAATCCATTGCGTATTGATTAGTTATATTCCGTTATATCAGTGCATAATAGCAGAATATCCAGAATATCATATATTCTAAACATGGAAAATGAATTCATAATGCATCGCCCCGATATTTCACGATTAATAAAATTACAATGCGCATTAAAACATGTGTTATTGGGCTTTTAATAAGCCATTCGTTCTCCCATATCCTAATTAGTTGTTTCAAATCAATTTGGATGATAACGCTAGCGTAAATCATCGCAAAGACAACAACTGTCCATATAACTCTTCCTGCCAATAGTTCGATATTTTATGTCATGCATTCATTAAAAGGATTCGCTGCTTCTACATCGCATGAAGACTCCTTCGGCCTTGCCTCGCTGTGGTCTGCTTTCATCTCGACTGCTCTCAATATGGCGGACTATAATTAATGTAACTAATACTGCAGCACAGAGATTAATATGCAATAATTTACTGCTGGTGCTGCCGAGTGGGTAAAGCAGAAAACTGAACTAGCTTTGTGTCTGCGATTCTCCCGTTCGTTCCGAGCGCCGCGATGATTAACTGACTTCATTTGGAACACAAATTCCACCGAATGCAAATTTAACGAGTCTACTTGCGTTTTTGTTGCACCCACCCGCATATCGCCCGACACCAGACACAACAGTCTCTATTGGAAATTCAAGACAAACACGCACGCATCTTAGCCTCTAACCTTTACTAATCATTCGTAATGTTTCGTGGCATAGCTGACCTCGTAGCTGACTGAGAGTACGGCTAAAATGGGTAACCTCGTATTGTACAGTATATTCAAGGTCTCTTCTATGAGCTTCCTTCAAGGATGGGAGGAAATACCATCTAATCTAACCCCATCACGGTTATTTATGTTATGTTATATATTTTTTATGTTATATATTCTTTTTTTTCTTTCATGTTATATTTGATGTGGATAGTTAAAACTAAAATTAGTTATTCGCGCATCGACCGTATTTTTCAGAAATCAAATAGCTATAAAAATGGAATATTTTCTTTTTTCATCCCAAAATAGCAGAAAACAAACTATGAAAGTACTTCAAAAATCAATTTTCTGAAAGTACTTTACTGAAAGTCCGACACTATACAATGATACCCTACATTGCGAACACTTGGTGTTTCCAAAACTTAGTTCACAATTTTTTCCATTTTTTCAGCTTTTTCTGATCATTGTCAATATGTTTCCTCTTTCTGATATAGGCCCTTGAACACCAAGCCTAACATATATATGAATTATTATAGTGTATCGTCATTTTTTCACCTAGCATTGAAAGTAAAGGAATATTAAATAAATAACGTTAAATAACTAGGCCCACTCTTCGGGGCGATGCAACAACCGTTCTTTCTATAAAGAGTGATCAAACCCAACCTAACCTAACCTAACCTGACTGATCATTCGTAATGTTTTTGGTTCACCTGACTACGAGTACGACAAACACAATATGATTACAGTATATTCAACGTCTCTTCTATATCCTCATTTCAGGTATGATCATCAAAAATTGTGATCTATATTTCTGAGATATTCTCAAGAATGTAAATGAAATATTTGCATATATCAAGATTTTTTAAACTCTCCTTCATTTTTGGTGAGGAAATTCTCATGGCAATTCTTCATATCTATATATTCACCGTTTTGAAATTGAATTCGAATCGAAATTGAATATCTAAATCTTGAACAGTTTTAAATATCCCTTTATGAATTGATGTTTAAATTCAATTTTCATTTATGAACTACGTACTGCATTTGTGTTTTGCCATGAATATGGCTCAATTGTTGAATTGAAGAAAAAAAATACAATTTCATTTCGAATGGTTTATTTTTTCAATTTTCTATAATTTATATTTGCATGAAATGAAGAATAATCTTCATTTGGCGATTGCTACGGGACATTCTATATCATCCAATAGTGGTATACTTATATGCCTATAATGAAATCCATCTCAACACCAAAGAAATAAATTGGATTGGAATTTGAACATGAGTCTCTCAAGTCCAACAATGTGGAACAATGAGCGCAAATTGTACTGTAGATCAGAATAATCTATCAATTTCCAGCTGAACTTTTCTTTCATTATGATGTCCGAAGAAATGCACACGTTGATTGCTGAGTAGTTTAAATCAATGAAATCCTCATCGATACCAATGACGATTATTAATATTCATCTCCTCTCTTTCAGAAGGTATTCAGCATGAAACGGACAATGATTCCGCTCCGAGGAAAACATTCGTTACATTTAAATGAAATATCAGGACGCTGAACACTGCAGCCATAACTTGTGCGGGTAGAACATGCACAACATGGCGATATCTTCATATAACATGGTGAGACAGGTCTCGTATTTCTTGTATCAGTACTAGGAAACACCCTGCTGGTCCAACGAGTTATATATTGCTCGGAAAGATTGTACCTTGTAGTAGTACCAGCTAGACGTCCTATCTCTTCATCTACTCTTATCGTTCATTTTGAAAGATCTATTCTCACTAGGCGGAATGGCAGTACATTTTTAGGTGTCAGTAGATCTGAAATAGTTCCTAGATTTTGCGATGAGAAATGTTCTGTATATCAACATTTTTCTAGCTATGTTATGCATATATAGTCATGATTGTGAACTTAGAGAAAAAGTACTAAATATAAAATCTAACATAATTCTTAAATTAAATGCCCGGCCCAATTCGAATCACATATACTTTCAGAACTGTAGAAACCCTGGCTTGTCTTATGAGAACGATGACATCTAGTGAAATGAGCAGATATAGCAACTCACGAAACAGTTCAGGGATAATGATAATTCATTTGTAAAAAGGTTGCATAGAACAAGAAAGAGACAAATAAATTACAACACAGCTCCTGATGCCTGCTGATTTCATTAATAGATGCCTGTTGAAATGAAACGAAAATGAATTCATTTGAATACAAAATCATCATTTTGACAATGCACGATTTCGTTGACAAATTTACTAATTTCTGGGGCAATCAACCACACATGCCTCAGCTTCTACTAATTTCTGATGCAGACAATAAACTTTCTGACACGAAAATTCAATCTCAAAATTATCCTTGAGTTCGTTCAATTCGCATGGGAAATTCAAAATATTTCCAATCCTAGTGATGTACGGGTAGCTCCGTGAAAAATGGAGCACGGAGTAGTGCGGCATACAAAGACTTGCTATTTTTCACCACGCGCCCAACTTTTTTTCCCATTCAGAAATGCGACACTATTGTGCGGTTCCTGTCTCGTCTGTAGAGGGTATCAAAAGAATTGTATATATCTGATCGGATTCGCAGGAAAATGAAAAAGTTCGGCAGGGAAAACTCGAACTCGAGATGGATAAAGGCGAGTTGTGCAGTTTCCTATTTATTGAGTTTGAAGCGAGATAAGAGACGAATGCCCGATGTATATGCGGGTCGCGTAAGTGGAAGGGGTGCGACAGTATGGCGGCGGACGTCACATAGCTCATTCTTTGCGCACTCAGCACATTTTAAAATGTATCAACCCCCTATAAAATTACAATAAGATATGTCCTCTTGTACGTCGCGCATTTTATATGTGTAGATACATACAAACAAAGGATGAGAGCAGTTTTTCGCGATGTCTCCGGGGGATCATTATATCTTTCTTTTGCGACAGCTAATTCCATGGACAGATTTATGGACAATGGCTCTATTGAACTCAATCAGTATTGTCTTCAGTATTGTTTTCCAACTGGAATTCACATCTACCAAATACACGTTCACCTAAATACCTCTAATAAATACCCCTCCACCTAAATTGGAATCGATTAAAATATTTTCTTCCAAAGAGTGATACAGACCTTCAAAGTTTTCTGTTTCATGTTTGAGAAAATTTGGTACGAGTTCTTATATGATATGGGTACTCGTTATTTTACGTAAGTAACTCCTGCAAAAATTGTCCAGTGATGTAGATACAGGGGGATTGATTCACTTTTCTCTTCCACTCTCTACGCCACTGGATTTTTTTCAAATATTTCCCTCTTGGGAAGCGAACTCTATCTCTTTTTTTGGGAGGCATTCCGGGAAAATATATTTTATGAATGCATTATGTATTCAGTATGTTTCAGAGATCTTCCACTTAAAAATCCGTTTTGTAAGACCCAAATACGAAAAAATCACAAAAATAATAAACTAAACCAAATAATCTTTCTTATCTTGAAAACTCGCTTCTTGTCTACCCCTTCCAAGTAATACCATGACCTCAATAAATGACTATAAAAGGCACTACTATAACTATACCTATGAACTTCATTCATGATTATTTATTTTCCTTGTATATATGTTTTTTGGTCCTGATATTGAGCTCAGTGAATGGTCACAGATTGTATTGCTAGGTTAAGTGTAATTGTAGCTATCGGCTAGAATAAGCTTATCTTGTACCTGTTTCAATAAGACGATTTACTATTTTTTTTTTTCAATATCGAGTCGAGTCAAGATTATGATGACTGAAATTTTTCTGTATGTGTAGAAACGGTTCAATGTTTGAAAATTAAGAGAGTTCATCTATATAGTTGCCATATTTTTGCAATTTTTCTATCAATTCTACTGTCTTCTACAAAATTGAAGATGAAATGTTTGAATTCTCTATCAACATTCAAGATTCCCTGATGATGGAAGTGTTTTGCTGCTACTCCCACCACATCTCTTTTTCTCATGTACTATTTTCAAAAATTACAATTTCTTCGCAACTATTTGATGAGCACATGATGCTAGATACAACCTCAAACCTATATTGTTGTCTATTTGCCAGCGGGCAAAAACATCGAAAATCGAGAAACGTAATTTCACCACATTCTGTCGTTTACACAAAATGATACTTTATGTTCATGTTTACGAAACGAATCCTTGCGTTCTCGATTCACATTATCTTTCACAAATGAGAACTACTTCTTCACCGTAACTAACTATGAGAAGTATCATAACAAGAAAACATCAATCCTAACCGAAAACACGGAATTATTCGTTCTATTTCGTTACCCTTCAGCTTCCTCCATTGAACGAACACTCTTCTTTGTGTTTCGTATGATTTACCACGCAATAATTCGTATACATACAAGAAATATATTTTCAGATAGAAAATGGGAGCTCGCATGTCTAGAGGCAATAACCGAAGATTGATTCACTTACCCCAAGAGATGTTCTACCGAGCAGGTAACTGGACTAATAGAATTTTTTCGGCAACAACAATTTCAGGAATTTGTTTGTATGAGGGACAGTTTTAATCATGTGATCAGCAATGTGGTCGCATGACTGGGTAACATGATACTTATAACATAACGCTGTTGGCGGTGAATGAGGAAAAAAATCTTGGATACTTCAATTACATCACTGCTTCTAGAGTACATTTTTTCTTCTACACACATAACCGGGATCTGCTCTAGGGTATGACATTTGGAGTGTGCATAGATCGTTCTTACTACAAATATATTGACATAATTATCACAATTTCTCTTTTTATTTTTAGAAACGAGGAGACAAAATGCCAGAAAACTTGGAAAACAAATGAAGTACCTCCTCGATTAGCGGTGAACGTATTTATAAAAAAAAAACTATCATGAAAGATTGTAAAATTTACAAAATATGTCTATCTATGTAATAGTGATATTATTTTTAACTTCTAAAAGAAGAGTTGAACATTGGATTTGATCAACTGGTCACGTGTTGAAGTTTTCCTGGAGTATTCCAGAATCGAGGTGATGGATTTTCCTTCAATTAATCTTCATTCGCTCACATGAAAACGTGAAGAATCGGCAACTATCGTTCGATTGGAATCGTGTATATACTAGAATTTCCTCCTTTCTACAACGGTGCCACCGTCTTTGGAGAATTTATCACCCTCTCGAAATTATATTTCATGGCATAATAATGCATCAAATTTGGAGGATGTATGGGCAAATATAAATCCGGAATTAAATATAGAATAGAGGCTCCGCCGCCAGCAGATATATCGAGCTGCAAACGGTGCTCGACGCGGCATTACTCAACTCTAAGCCGGAACAATCCCCCAATTTATCCTGGGCTCGGAAGGTAGCGGATCTCATTGGGATTTGATGAAAATGTGCGCGTCTGCTAATCTCGCGGTTAACAGGATACGAGAAATATTTGGATCCATAGAAAAGTTCCTAAGCGTTGCCCTTCCCAGCAGGTACGGTGGGTTCGACTGTTTCGGCTAATGAAATGAAGCGTAGACCAATCGCAGGACCACATGCAGAACTTCCCTGATCTTGTTTCACAGAAATTGAACAAAACAAAAAACGATTAGTTTCATACGAGGTGTGCCTTTTGTCTCATGGAATGCATGAGGAAAAGTAGGCAAAACCATTTCTGAAGTTCTCAGCATATGTTTTCGTTTCACAGGACCAGAAAAGAAATGTGTATTATATTAGTATGTATTACTATGAGTCCACCACCGGATTGGACTATGATCTTGAAACACCTCACCATATCCAGATGAAGAGCGATGTTGTATAGCACAAGAGATGGAACATACCGGGAACATACCAGCCGACTGTGGAAGAAATGCCACGAATAAATCCCCCGAAAATTGACAGATTTCTGAAGGAATTGCAGCTTGAGAAGCTGCCACACAATAAGCAGAAGAAGAGGTAGCACAATAGATATAATCGTGTCGCAGCGCAGTTGGCACCATCCACAACCACGAATAACAATACCACTAGTTTTATTGGACAACTCACATGTTGAATTGCCAATGTTTGTGCCTTGTCATTCTCCATAATTAAATATTTACAAGAGATGCAACTTCTTTTATTCAGATAGATCAATTTCAATCCATCTCTTCGCTCCATTGTGAATATAATTTCATTGGAATCTTTGATTTTTCTTACACCAATATATTTAATTGTTTTTTTGTCACTGCCATTGTCACTTATTCCACTGCTTTGTATCTTGTTCTTCTTCTATCACGTTGACGTTTCTTTGATACAATTCGAGAGATCTTAAAAGTAGTGAACGACCGGCAATATGGCAGCAAAGATCAATAGGAGACCTACTTACCTACATGATATATATTTGGCAAGTGTCAATAGAGGAACATGGGGAGTATCCACCTGTAGTATTGGATATCTCCAAAACATTTGACCGAGTTTGGCAGCAAGGCCAGAAAGCGAAAATTCCCTCCAAAAAGTCATATGTTGTGCCGTCCCAAGTATGTCGTTTACTATCAAGTTTTCTCAAAGATAAATGTGAGTCTATGTGGTATATGGAGTCTCTTTTGATACAATGACTATAAATGCTGCTGTTCCAAGGGTCTGCCTCAGTATCAGCTTTGTTTTTGTACCACATCATCTATCTGTCGAATGTGACCTCCTGGCCAGTCCATAGCTTCGCATAGCCACTATAACATCCAATGAGGCCAGAGGTGCAAGACAGAGACAGGTCGATAATATAAATGATGATCTGGCAAGAATTTTCGAGTATAGGTCAATGTGACAAAATTTCATGATATAGGAAGACAGAACGTTCCAGAATACTATCTGTAAGTTTTTCGATGAGGTGATACATTCATTTTCCATCTTTTTGTGGGATTTTCTCTCCTCGTTTCTAAAAAATAGAGTAGAAGTTATTAAAAATTATTGCAATATATTTGTAGTAAGGACAGATTTAGGATCTGTCCCAAAATGTCACTGCGCTTGAAATTTAACCTTTAGATACCTCAAAAGAGAAATTCTCTATTTGTCAGTGACACCTTGTTTTTGAAAAAATCGGAGATACAAATATATTCTATAAGAATAAAACCTCTACTTATCTTGGTGGACGTTTCGGGAACGGATCTGCTCCCGTTCTCAACACAATTGAAATATTTTTCTTCGCAAAATTTTTTCAATGTGCAGTCGGTTCTGAAATCAATGAATTGCTTTTCAATACTCAAAAGACGGAATAGAGACTATGGAGAAATCATATTCAGAGCACCTCGAAAAGTAAGCTAAGAAATTCTGAAGTGGACACTTATCAAAAAAATATATCAGAACAGAATTGACGTCTATAGAATAATGATTTCTTATCTCGGCCCAAGGATTCTTATTTTTCGGTCGATGGTGCGCCTCGAACTCTCGCTAATAAATCTTGCTCATATTCCCGTGCCTTTGAACGGTTGCGTTACAGAAGTTATTTGCTCGGCTTTCTCTCTCATGCGTCGGTATCCAATTCCGATCCGAAATTCGGCCGTAGATCATCGAAAATTTGAACCTTGAAATATAATTTCAAGAGAACGATAAATCGCCAAGTTGGGTAGTGGTGGAACGCGATAAGAAACGACGGATTGCTGCGCCGGCAGCAAGGATCACAAAACAAATAGATCAAGATTGGAGAGGAACCAACCCGAGTCCTGCGTTTCTGCTGGCCTCTGCATGCTGTTCGTCTCTTCGCAGAGACACAAATTCTCTTCTTTCTCTAGTAGACAGGAAAACCGGATGTTGATTGCGACAATCGAAGGGAATAAACGAGAAATGATATCGCTTTCTGTAACAAATTGCTCGGTGAGAGATGGCGACATCGATCTCCGATGGAATGGGATAGGTAATGCATTACAGTAGTCGCTGCACCTAAGATTCATTTCTTCCATTCAATTACTTACAGAGAAGCGAAAATACACCATTTCTTCTGCATAGTACCAACGAATTGTGCGCCATAGCAACGGTGGAAATATAGGTGCACATTTTTCTCAACTTTATTTTGATCATTATGAACTTGGATATTGATACTCCAATCTTCTCTGTCTTATTCGAGGCGCAGAATATCATTTGAAACTGTTTCAGCTTGTCACTTCTCGTTCCTGCTATATTGGAAATAAATTGAACCAATAGAATCATATATAGAACAAACCAGTTGATATGCTAAAAGATCTTCCTACATCGATATATTTAGCTCTCAATAGTATGAAATAGAATAGAAAAAAAAGACCTTGGGGGGAGAAAAGAAGCACCGGCAGACGACAACAAAGATAGTGTTTTTGAATTTATATATAATCTGCAGGTCACCTAATTTCATAGATAATAATCAACTCTCCCGAAAGTTCATAGTTTAAACATAGTTAATAGTTCGGATTCTAACATGATGGATGGTGTAGAGTGTATATATATATCCAACTAGTCTCAAATATCAACAGATCTGAATTTGCACATCATGAGAACGATTTTTGCTTAGTCTATGAGAATGAAATCATGCAAAAATTGCCTTCACTCTTTTGATATTAATGAATGAGTATGTGCTAATTTGTTTCTATCACATCATTCTTTGCCTAAGTACGTGCTGTTGTATTTTTTGAGTAATTAGTATCATTTCTGATTGACTATTATTTCGATACAATCTTTCTCTGAGAAAACCGAGTGAGCCAATCAGAAAAGTGAGCAGGAATATTTACATTCATTAGTTTTGTTGAGGAATCTTATAACCATTTCAGTGCGCTGTTCTGTATATTACACAAGGCACAAAACTTGGTCGCCGCCTATCGGCATTCATCCTAAATGGGAAATTGCCACCCGAGACTCACAATTTGATTTATAAGTCTGTACAATATGCATTATCTAAATTTGTGTTCTATCTCTTTTATCATTCTTTAAACTGGCCACAAATCATGCCGAGCATGGTATAGGTGTTGAAAACGGACAGAATGCCTATATGGCGAAGTGTTATTGAAAAACTCATGAGTACCTATATCTTCAGTTCCTTATACGTTTCTTTTCTAACCATGAAAAACAAATATGAAGACAGAAGGGATGAATTTTTGCAAATTGCCTTCCTAAGAATAGAAGGTGAGTTTGTGGTTTTGGTTCATGTTATATGAGTAACATATGCTGTCATTCATTTCTCATTTTCTTATGCAAGAGAACAGAAAATTCAAACATTTGGTATAGATCAATAATGGATCCTAATAAGTTGTTATCAGATGCAATTTACCGTGACCGTTAAGTACCTACAAAGTTCAAAGGGCCAAGATTTTCGACTTATCCAGTAGTTTAGATAAAATAATGAGTAATATAAATAGTCTCATCCTTCGCCTTTAGGCATGTATCGAATAACAGAGTAGAATTGAAATTAATTATCAATTTAAATTAATATAGTTATTATCTAATATTTTTGAGCACCAATCCTGGTACAGAAAGTATGTTTTCATCACATATGAAATTTGTTTCGAAATCATTCATTTGACTTAAAAAACAAAACAAAGAGGAATGATCTTGATATACCTGAATTAAATTTAGTCTTCAATCTTGTAGTAGCAGTTTTAAATAATGGTGATCGACTCCAGTACGATAAAATCCAAAATGCAAGCAACCATGATCTACTGTTGAATTTCGTTCCAGTAACGCGCAAAACCATTATTCATCTCAAGGTAATGTATTATCACATCAGTTTTCTCTCTGAATTGTTTTATTTCATGCGCAGAGAATGTTACCTGTCACATGTCATCACTTGACAAATATCAGGGACCGAAGTGTTTTTCAATGAAAGCAGGTTTCAATATTTTCTTTAGCAAACGTTTATGATCTAGTATTATACCTGATGAATTTCGTGAATTCTTATGATCAGAATTCTCAACTATATTCTGAACTATTTTGCGTCAGAACACAGATTGTTACGGAAGCGTAGAAGGGCCACATATCCACACATTTAAAAAAAAATCGAAAACTCGAAAGTAATCACGAAATCGACGTCGTAATCTTAAAAAATTTGTTTGGTAATATCCCGAGTTGTAACTAGGAATTTAGAATAATATTCCGAGGTCGAAGTCGGAATTCAATGTAGATTGTAGCGCCTCCTGAGTTCGTATGAAAATTTAAATGTGTCAACAGTTGTGTACACCTCGTTCAGCTGCTAATGTGGATAATATCAGTGATAGTCGAACAGAATGTTCAGATAGCAGGGTCGTTGCAGCATGAACGGATATCCGGGTAAGGCAGAGGCAGAAGTCGAGCATATATTCAGAAAGCTTTAATTCTCAGAAAGAATTAATTTATGTCACGAAATAATAATCTGTAAAGCCACGAATGAAGTGAATTATTGATAATAAACACTAGGAAAAAATGGTGGAGAAGGGGGAGGGGGTAGGGAGAGGGTGAGTTGACGCTCATGATATGTGGATCAAAAAGTTCCTCCTTCCAAATAAGAAATCAATGAGTCCCTGCGATTTTTATAATATGAATATTGTATCATATGATTAAGGTGGATTGTTTTTACACGAACACTGTTCATGTATAATATAGATGCATTTTGACACTTTCTTTAATATAAGTCAGATAAAATAATATTTGCAATTGGATATTCTGTAACGCTTCCATTTGGTGTACTTGTTATCATATTTAT
This sequence comes from Gastrophysa polygoni, assembly GCA_963576655.1. Taxonomy (NCBI): domain Eukaryota; kingdom Metazoa; phylum Arthropoda; class Insecta; order Coleoptera; family Chrysomelidae; genus Gastrophysa; species Gastrophysa polygoni. The sequence continues at coordinate 9,165,168 of OY755089.1, read as the reverse complement.
ACATCACTGTGAATTTCTTCAGATGTATCGATGGATGCAATGCAATTTCTGATATCCTCTAACTGTGTACACACACACAACACAATCATAAATTATAGAATATAGTTGTAGAATCAAGCTGTTGGATATTTCTATATAATAAGTCTGATGAAATAATTATTTCACCCATCATTTTGGTGATTTATTTTCAGCATCGTTTTTTCCTTCGTTCGATTATTCTCCACTACATCATTCGCAATCAGATCGCTGAACGTATATTTGTGTCTCCAAAACAAACAAAATCCAAGAGGCGCTAGGTTATATCCATTAGCATCATCGTATATCATCCAATATGTCTTCCGGTTGGCATCGGAATACTCACATTTCAGAACTTTTTTCTTTACGCGATTGCCATGCTAATTCACTGTATATCTCATATTATGTTTTCCAGAAGATAAATAAAAGTTATTGATTTTCTTTCGGACATGAATGAATAAGAAATTTGTGTATCGGAGATAGATCATAGAGAATTAACAATCAATGAGGCGAATATCCTATATAGTCTTGAGATATCATAACAAACAAAAAGGATACTGATTGATGATTGAATGAATATATCGATTTAACTGAATATTTGCGAAGTTTTTCTTGTGCTCATGATTGAATAGAACCATAAGTCAGAGGCAACCACAGTTGTAAATATGAGTTTGATCTAAATCAATTGATAAACAAACGAAACACAGATCTATTAATACAGCACGACCAAAGGTTCATATAATATACCATGTGCTCGAGCGAAATCTTGGGAAGTTGTTCCTTTACTTCCATACCGATATCAAATATTTCGTGAGGACATAAGACAGCATAAGTTCCAACCAATATTTCAAGTAGCATCTCCACTCGCATTCCCGTTATCTTTCGTGTCCTATTTCGATAGAGATGAGAATTTCACGTTTAGAAATACGCCAATCTCTTCATAGTAAGTAAATGTATATCAAAATGGCAACTCTCATCATCACCCAGTATATCGAAATGTGCCTACGTCCTACATCCACACACTTATTCAACCTTGGGCTGTTCGACAGCCGAAAATGTTGATTGCTCCCAGCTATAAATCAAGAGATATTGTATATGTTACAGCAAAATGATTTATAGTTGGAATACAAAGTAGGTATTTATATTAAAATCCATTCGTAAAAACTCGAGAACTAAATCCTAGTCAGCATTTGACACTTTACAGCAGACATATTTTTTTGAATTATTTCCTCGAATACTCCAAACAAATGAAAATAAATAGAGCATGAGTTTTGAAAAAATATTCACACGAATCATTAGATAGATAGCGCAGTCCAAATATTCACCACATCGTTAAAATGGACCAGATATTGGTTATTCATTATTGGTTATTTATTATTATTTGAAATATCTTGCTGGGACGATGGATATAAACTGAAGAACTAACTCGATTACTTAGAACTCACTAGGTTACTTAGTATGAATGATGAAATGGTGAGACCTGTCATACAATTCAAGTTTTTTTTTTCGTATAAATCTCACTTCTGAATACACGGATACAGGAGTCGGCAAGATTCACAAAATGGAGAGCATAGGTTTGCATCTTCATTTGAGAGTTTGAGCACACTTGTCGAGAATTCGAAGCGAACAAAAAAAGTAAGAGGTATTTATTTAGATTATGTTGACATCTGGGGAATAACTCTCTACGTCCCTCTAGTTCGTACAGTCAAGATTTTTTTGCCAACCTACCAAATTATTCGGTTTCCAGTTCACATCTATCTCCTGTTTTCTGAATTATAATCCATTCATCAAGAAATACCCTAGGCTGAAGGGCTGGAAGAGATGTTTTTTCTGGGGGGCAGAGAAGTTTAAGTTCCGTATCTAGATAATCATTCAGATGAGATGCTCAATTCTTCGGTTATATGATTGTTGTTCGATTGATTGTTCAGCTTATAACTGGGTCATGGCCCTCTTATTCCGTCACTAATATTTTGATACTAATCATGTCCATAACAACACATTATGCATATCAGATCCTGAATAGATTTCACAAAAATATTGAATGAAACAATATCGAATTAGCTCATTTTAAAGATCTAAAACCGAAAGAATATCTAATCACTAACTAGTATTCATTCTATATACTGTTCCTTGAGCTATCATAATCATTAATAACTCATTTTCAGATAAACAGTTTATCTCAATGAATGGAAAATGGGAAAATTATAGAAGTTATTGTGCACTATTGTAGGCATTGTTCAAACCTCAACGGAGTTGTCGATATTTTCAATGAATTTATGTGCATTATTTAAACGCATACCTGTAATTAATGAAGTAGGTATATTAGTGTAGATTATATAACATAATGTACCAGTTATTATAGTTACTTAATGGATAATGAAACCCTTCTATACATGTTTGAACTATAATATCCACTTTCTGTACATACACATGAAAGCCATTTTAGGTTTCACCAGAAATTTATGGATGAATGAAATTTGCTGAGTACTCTCTTCGAATTGATAGTTATTATAAATCAGTGGGGAGGATATTGCTATAAAAATTATGTCCGAAGTTTGCGGAGTCTTTTGCAGTCAGATAAATTGCCTTTTATAATTTGTTACATTTATTACGTTATTTGGCATGTTTGTTGAAATCCCGGTTATATTTGGCCAAGATTTATTATTTCGAGCAGAGCCAGAAAACCGATAAGAGGAAGTAGATAAATGATGTTTATCCTAAAAGGTTGGAATACATTTTCTGAAACATTATTGTAATGCAGACGTAAATGCACAATGTTGCCTCATGCGCTTTCGAAGATGTCTATTACCAGGATGTCCAAATTAACCAGTAGCCCTGGTTAGTATCTGACGATGTTAATGAATTGATGATTCATACCACTATTCTGATATGCAGGATATCCCAAATGGTAACTTCACTATTATTGGGTACAGGAGATTGAAGAATAAGAAGAACAAATGAAAGCATTCGAGAGTGTTTAACGTACGAGTGTTTTTCTACAGAGTTACACATATACACATACAGATTTTTCGTAAAAACTCGATATCAATTGTTTTTTTTTTCATTTTCTACATCTCTAAGAGCGTTGAAGATGATAATGGTTTGCTATCTTAAATAAGTTTGTATCTACGATAATAACAAATTCACCAACGGAGCACATATATTTTGAAACGATCTCAGTAAGAATTGGAAATTGATGAACATCGAGTAGGTATCGAATATATTCACTAACGTTGAGAATATTCTAGAAGTAGAAATGGACTCCAAGGAATTTATTAGAAAATACTACAATGGCAAGATTTTCAAATGGAGCGCTCTATATACATTAAATTGTTCGACTTTTCTTTCTGTTCTCTTCTGGATCCTTTGCAAGAAAGATTATTCTCAGAAAGATAACACATTGGAAAAACTAATGTTCTTGTTGTGCAGTATATATTCAAATTGAATAAATATAGATAATTCTGATGGAGAATATCAACCTTTGATATATTTCCGATTCAGCATAATTTCATACTCGTTATACAACAATAGAAATATCCACCTTCCACCCCCATTGTTGTCACCTAACAGTATATTACAATTAATGGATATTTGTCACCTCGAAGATCACGTGCATTAATAATAAACTTGTTAAAATTCGAGAAGATAAAAAAATCCATGTTGAACTTCAACATTTGATTAACGTTCCGAAAAATGGCTGGGTGATTGCGTCCCGTGAGATAGAAACAATAAATTTCCCGCCTGCCATCAGATAAAAGTGACACTGTAGTTTCTAAAACTTGAAAAGGTACTCAATTGCATCCAACCAACCGGGAAATGAGAAGACCACAGATAAAGAACTCCATATATATATATATATATATAAGGCGTACTAGGAAGAGAAGGGCTGAGAACTTTTAAACGAGGACCTACATAAATTGTTGAATACAGATGGCATGGCTATCGTAAGGCGGCAAGCGGCATCTGTAGATAAAGTTGTTGTTACTCCGATGCGACATTTTAATTCTCGCATCCCCTTTCTGGGATACTCCCGCCGAATATACAAAATTTCATTGAAGTGTGTCCTTGCAGTTCCATAATAAGCGAAATAAGGTGTGGAAAGAAAAAGCGATAAGTGTAATTTAATAATGAATTATAGCTGAAAGCCTATGGATTACAACGACCATGGTTACGAAGCACTCATAAATTTGGGGATTTGTCAATTTAAAATGGGGTTAGATATTTATTTATTATTTACTCGATAACGCAGTCTGAAGTGTACTACGCAGCAGTTTGAGGCATTTTCGATTCCTCACCCGACTGATGATGATATATTGTTTCGATGTTTGAATAGAATAAACAGACTTGTATAGTTTCTTAAATAAGATTAAAATTGGAACTTGAAGTCGATCAACAATTCTTTGAAAATGGTCCTGATTGCGCTCATCTGGAGTCACGCCAGAAATGTGCAAGCCGAATTAGATATTTTCCAGGGGCGTCCACTAAAAACAATTGAAATATCAATGAATATTCATCCCATTTTGTGTTTGAGGTAAAATGATACATATACAGGACGTAATTCATAAAACTATCTCCTATATAATGATCATTATCAGTGTATTTGAAACTTGCATTCAATTATCAAAAATTTGATGGCAAAATGTTTATATAAGAATATACCTATGATACCGTGGTTGTAATGAATAAGAGCGAGACATCTTCCTGAATAAGATTGTGATATTGGAACTTTCCACATATTTTCGAAAAATAAAAATTCGGGAGGGAGAACTGCATGCAGAAAATACTCTTAGAAATTTCGGTAAATAGTGCCATAGTGGCATTTTTGTTTCGATATGGTTCAGGGTGACTTTGTTGATATATTCTTCTCCTCTTCAAGTAGCATTGAATTAGTTAGTTAATTATGACAACATACCTATTTGATTTGAACATGTTGCACATCCACACGTGATGAAATCCATTGAGAAACCCACTGAAATTCATTCGGTTCAGTTCATTCAGATTTATATGCTATTATTTCAAATTAATATATTATTAGTCTTGATTTGGAATATTTCTAATCTCTATAGTCTCTGATATATTTTATCAAATAGGTATTTGTCATGAGTTTATGATTTCAACTGGTCGAAAGATTCAAATGAAGGAAAATGTTTCACTTAATTCATCAATTCTGAAGTCGTGATATTCAATTAATTACATAAGGAACTAATAAGGAATAGGTACTGTTAATAAAAAAAAAGGCAAAAAATCATAAATCATGTCGAATGTCTTGATCGTACATGGATTGATGAAAGGATTAAAATAAACGATCAATAAGCTGTCATGACATGAAGACTTCTGAAAAAATGGTATCTATTTTATCCACATCTGAAGATTCTCGCCAAGTTTCAAATTCCATCAGCCGAACTATCACAAATCATTCGAAACACGAATGTATGCCCTAGCGTGAATGTTTTAAACTAGTATCATAAAGAAACAAATATCATCAATTAGAATTGTGGCTCCTTTGGGACCTAGAAGAAAGATACTGCGGTCCCAAACTCCCTACTCAATCAGTTGTGGCGTGGCGGATATCGGAACAAAGAAATTGTACTTGAGAAGTATTCCGACAAACTAGAGCGATAGGCATCATATCGAAGCTGGTTTTAGAATGTGACATTTCCTGGTGAGAGGCAATGTTCAACTTTGCTCGATACTTTACGTCACTTAAATCTGATTTGTATATATAGATATATACAGGGTGTCTCTTAACATATACACATGAACTTTCGAAATTGTAGCTTAAGATCGAAATTATGCGCAATACTCTTACTCTAATCGCATGAAAATAAACTCGAATGTGACCACAATGGACTTCTACTACCGCAATCTAGTTCTTAGTTTTCATTAACAAAAAATTTTTCCTGATTTTTTTTGTGTCACCTGTACTGTCTATTGAAAGAACATTAACTATGATAAACTAAATGCACTTTCAATTTTGTGAAGTTTAGATTCATTACATTATTATTTGAAATGAATAGGTATCTCCGAACCAAAAACTTTTCTCTACATTTTTTTCACTATCAATCAATATTTGTCCTCAGTTATAATTATTCTCCAAGTTTTGGTGTATAAGTTGTATCTATTTCATATATATACTCGATCTGATGTTTTATGTTTCAGTGACGAAATATACAACTTCACTTGTTACAATCAATAAACAGTGATGATGCATTAACATGCTCTTTCAACCTTTGGCATAATAATAAGTTATTGATAATAATTACCTGTCAAAATACTCACGTATTATGAAAGTACTTGTTTATCATACTTAATTTTTCATAACCTAAATAAAAAAAATTGATCAAGTGAATTTGAAAAATGAAATGTTGAATCATGTTCGTAGAGGTAATAATATTCATATTATTTATTTTACAGGTGGATGATAATGCTAGGCGAAAGACTAATCCAGTGAGAGGGCTTCCGGCCCAAAGGACGGATGTCATCCGATGGGCGTTATAATCTAAATAACGCTCGTGCAAGATTTCATTTTTCACTGGAAGAGCCTTTATTTTTCACTTGATGTGACTGATTTGTATGACATATGGCTTTATGAATTTTCTATGACATTGACATTTGTAATTTGATATTTTGACCCCAACCTATTGCAATATACAAAACATACGATTTTCTCTCATTCAGTAAAACCAAGTTGAATTTTGATCAACATTGTATGAATGTGAAAACTATCCAGATAAAGACAAAAATGCATATCAGCGGGTGTAATGAGAAAGGCGTGATGGGTTGAAAAAAAAAACTAATATAAAAGTGAAAAATTGAAGTAAATTATGTATTATTCAGATAAAAATGAAAAAATATTAATTTTATTCAATTGAAAATTAAGAAATAATGTTTTTGAATTTTCTAGATGTGGCTATCTCATTTTCTCACCAGATAACGAACATCTTGATATATAACTTTCAACATCTAATAATTCTTTACATAATTCATTTGACTAACCTCAGGACCTCTGAAACCGATTCCAAAGAAATTGATACGGCTCGACTATGACAAATATTTTTCATATATTTACTATCATCGCACATGTATTCTTTTAAGGGTGTGACACAGCTTTATCTAGGTTCCACCTTCATATCTCAAAATAGGAAGTGAGATATATCATCATGAAGAATGTCTCGATGAAATTTTTTTGACCATAAGAATCGTCGCAGCACTTGAATCTTGTACTATCTCATGTGTAATGTTTGATCAATCAATTATAATTTCACAGACATGAACAACAAGTAACATTTTCAATCGTCTTTCGGCATTATAACCTCGATAATAACACAAATGTTGTATTTGAATATACATATGAGGACGCAGAGTAATGTGTGTTGCCTAGCTTAGGTATGCATGACACTGATTCTGATTAGAACAGAATGATTTCCATTAAGTAAGCTGATTCCTTCCTCGATTCAATTCTTACGAATTAATCAAAAAGATAATCTTTCCAAATACCACTTGTTCTTGAGATTCAGATATTTTGTCATCTCCTTTACTACAAATTGTTGAATCAGAATGAGGTAGAAACATTCAAACAACCCGAATGTTTCTAACTCATCGGTAACAATAGTATGGATCTACATTTTGTTTCCTTCAATTCCATTATATCATATAGATGGCTCACGATAACTTTACACGTGGAGTTTACCAGTAGCCCCAACGCTATAATTCGTAAAGAGTCACAATCTAAACTGCTAGAAAAGTTTGGTCACGCCAAATGCTTTTACGACCATCGAGGGCGATATAAAGAAAATGAAAAACACTATATGTAGCATTGTCTTGTTCTGGAAAGGTGATACTGACAACTGGTCCCGTTCTGACGCCTCACTAACCGGAAGTAGCTCCCCTTCTGCATCTTCTGTCGGTAGGGATGCTCCCTCAGGAGCGGGTCTAGCCTAATACAATTCATACCGAAGTGTGCCGATTTTCTATCATAACTGAAGCATTGTGAAGTGAATAAATTGTGATTATGAATAGCGGATATTCAATATTGAGCCTTCCTCATTTTTTTTTTCAAAAATGATATTCAATCTGCATAAAGTCAGACGGACAACAGGATGAATTCTATCAAATAACAATTGCTATTGATATTCGCAAAAATTAATCAAGTGAATAAATGGACCATTAAGGGGATCATATTTCTTCAAATCGAACACGTTACTTCAGAAATGTTATTGTTTTTCAACCAAAAATAATTATTTATTCATCATGAATGACAAAAAGTGGTTACAAAATTCAATTCGAAAATTGCGCACAACAAAATAATTGAAAATATCCATGTTTCAAAAATAATGCGATGAAGTGTTGATGAGAGCATATTCATCTTTGAATGGAAAATTTGAGAAAAAAATCAAATGAAAAGAGTCATTTTTCATTTTCACTTTTCCATTCCATGTTTGTATACCAAATTCGATCTGAATTGAATTAACTTGATTTTATTCAGGTACATTTCATTCACTGAATTTTCTCTGGTCCAAATTCAACTAAATCATGATGAATTTGGTTTGGCAATTGCGCAAAAATATAATTTTGGAATCATTAACAGTATAATAACATTTTTCAATGAGAAATTCATTAAATTATGAATCTATTGCGCATTGTGCTCTAGCCCAACAATTTGAATAAATCTTAAATTATTGAACTGAAATATATACGAGCAAGTCCTTGGGAAAATTTTTTTGTACAAGCCAAGTTCATCCTTATCTAAATCAGTTCCTTCGTTATACGAGTACTAAATTGCTTTAAATTTCTCGCAAAAAATTAATTCCTCGTATGAAAACTATGACAGGAAAAAATTCACATTATCGTTAAAATAAGTATGGTATATTCATCATTTATTCTTCGTGAATTAATATATATACCCTGTATGTTTCGATTACTCAAAAAATCCGCCCCTGTATATATTTCTTGTTCCCGCGCAACATTACGTCTCCTTAAAGCCAAGGTGTCTGGTTTAAAATGCTAATCTTCACAAATGGGGTGCGCGTTATTTTGAAATATGGTTTTGTTTTACATTTTTATTGCGGTGGCATTTATAATAACGTTTTTCAATTTGTGCCCGTATTCTCCACATTCCACCCACTATATTCTGAAAAGTGTTCCATTTTATTCCAGAAACATAAAACATCCCGGGAAATTCTCAACCCCACATCTACTACGTTTGAAAGGATATACAGGGTGTTTCAAAAAAAGTGATACGTAGAACACTGCGAAATAAGTTTGGTTTGCTTAGTAAAAAATGTTCGTAACGGCATCCGCATTCTCAGGGTACTGACAACATTGGTATAAAATTCTGTATGAATATATGTTTTGGGAGCTAACAAATCGCATGAATTTATTTTCATATCTGACACTCATAGAGGGTGCTAGTTACACGGTTCGTACCGAGTATTTTCAAACATAACTGTTATGAGATTCGATTTACCAGTACAAATTTTATGTAACTTTGAACATCACTCAATTTTACTCCAAAACGGTAGGAAATCTCGGTGGAACTTGGTACTGTGTACCGTTTTCGAAATATTCTGATTCGAAAATGATGAAGTAATGGCTGATGCTGGTATGAAGTGCGTTATAAAAAACTATCTATTCAATAAAAACCAAAACAATAACATTATTCTCATCCTTAAGTTATAAATTGAACAGAGAATCATAATGGGGAAATTCAAATGAATTTGACTGAATACATGGAATATTCAATGAGTTACAATGTGTACACATTTTTTTTTTCAAGACGAAAATTTTTGAGCAAACTCAACTCATTTCGCAGTGTTCTTCGTATCCTAGAAACGAGGTCACCTTTATTTGAAACACCTTATAGGACAAATGAATGGGAAAGATATCAATGAATATAACTCACAAATGATTATACTAAGGTAATTATGAATAAGACATTCAAACCACTCATCTAGTGGTAACTCCTTAAATAGTATGCGCGTATCTTCCTGTATGTGGATACAAACTGAACCCTAATTTAAACAAACAGTAAACTTCGAAAACAAATAAATCAGAGTCGGTGAGTAAACTATCAATTCAAAAAATAAACGAAACCAAAACCTCAATTAGGTGATGAATATTCCACTACCGTATTTCGGGACCCTATCATTAGCATTCTTAATGGAAGAAATTTATACGAAAATGGTCGATACCTATCATACAAATTTCAGATGTGAATTATATTCTCATAGGCGCATTTCATTGATATACCTGAGCAATATACTCATCTCGAATTGATAATTCCATCATAAGATATGCGTGTCTATTTCAAAAAAATATTCGCCTGATTTTGGACATATTCCCTATCACAATTCCTATCAGAGGAGAATAATCATAGATCATTATGACAGATCTAATCGAGTAATACATGTTGAACAAATATATTATCTGTAGGTTAATCGACGAGACACATTTCTCTACATTTTCTGGGATATTCTCTCCGCGTTTTTAAAAATAAGAATAATCATTTTAATTTTCATTTCTAGAAACGAGAAGAGAAAATACCAGGAAATATAGAAAAAATATATACAATTGAAGTTTTGAATTGTATACTTTCTGCACCTGAATACGAGGCTGCTTACACTTGAAGCAGGACCCACTGTATACACTTTTCCACCATTCAAATTTGTCATAATTATACGTACTTACCTTCAACTTCGAGTTGGAGTTCCTTTGAAAGACTCCGAAGATTATACACTCGAAGAAAGTAAATGGTTATCGACCTCATCATACCTTTATTATATCTGAATACACCATAATTTGCATTTCACAATGATTATTATTCTTCATCAAGTAGGTGGGTGTTAACCTTAAGTGAGGCCTCTGAATTTTAATGGGTTCCCTAACCACATCGGCTCAACCAATAATGTCAAGCTTACTTTGTAAAGTGTTGAGATACATGGAAGGGTGGTACCTACCTTGTTTATGAAAGAGTTTACGGAGCCATAATCGTTTTATGAGAAATATGGAACTGGTAGCTCTTGAATGAAATTTGGGCTCCATTCGGATGTGAATAATCTAGAATTACAAATATATCTCATGAAAAATCGGTATAAGAAGGTAGTCCCTGTTTAGGAAAAATATCCTCTCTACTGTGGAATTTCCTATTCAGTGTGTCAATATTTGTTATATCTACTGATTTCACTCTATTTTTAATTTCAATCCAATGGGAGAAAAAACTATTTGATACACTTGATATATATAAATTTAAAAAATATCACTTTCCTCAACAGCCAATTTCATTTCAGAATATTGAGACAAAAAACACATCATCCCTCTCTACAACATGATACTTCATAATACAACAACGTAGCAGATATAAAGGGTTATTCAAATCGAGTGTCGAACTTTTTCAACTTTCATTTTGTTAGTTTCTATTTGATTTCCTTTCCTCGTTACTCTGTTGACGTTTTGGGAACGAATATGCTCCCGATTTCAACACAAATAGAAAGATAATTTCTCCGCAAATATTTCACACAGAAAATATCATAAACGCTGAAAAAATTGACATACCTCCTCTATTAACCTACAGACAAAAATGGATTCGTTATTATTGAAGATGCGAAATTGTTTGAATCAGTCACTTGCATATTCTTTAGGAGATCGCACCAAATCTCTCTCAGTATTGTTACATGAATAGTCAAATTGCATCCTCAATGATGCAATTCGGTGAATGTGATCCAAATTATAATAACTTTTCTTAGAAGAATCTCTTCACTAAGACCGTTGGTGTGTAGACTCAGGTAGTTGTAACAGGTATCAAGAAAAATATATTCCCATATACCTACTAGCTCTTGCAGATCGCATTGTGTGATAGCGATTTGACGTATTCTGGAGTCCCGCAACGAACAATATTTATATTTTGCCGAATATGAGCACATCCTATGATGCAGTGTTTTTTCCAAACAATACAAATGACTTCACACAGTGTGTGTACCTACTAAACAAAAAAGGTAGAATAAACGACTTACAAACAAACGTCGAAACTCAGGAGGTCCGTAACTGACAAGTGTGGTATTTGAGGTGAAGGCCATTTTATTTTTTCGGGAGATTCGAGAACCGGATCTTTGATACCTAAATGTATGCATGGCGTTAGTTGTTTCTTCATGGTCTGTTGAACGGATTCCATTTAAATTTGTTATTCTTTTTGAATGATGTATGTGTCCTGGATACAGAATGAATTTCAACCACCTAGTTATTGAATCGAAAATTAAAATGTGCATTTCCTTAAGCGATTTAGATAATGAATTTATATGGTTATTATTCTGTTAACCCTTCATTCGCAGCTAATGAGATTATGTTATTCTTAAAACTGCAATCATATTATGCAGCAAGATAAGATCAGTAATTACGGTTATAATGTGTGAAACTGTCAGTTGATATAAATCTCTGAATACCTGATACCTTCATACTTCAAATCATACTTGTAAGCGAGAAATTTTATTGCGTCCCTTATATTTTTGATAAATTATATAACGTTCACATCAGCATAGAAATAAACATGGTGGTTGTTTTATACAGACCGTTCCATCCAAGTATCCTGAGATCTCATCATGATACTGACTTGGAAATTGGCATGCATGCAGGGTTTCTCATGGAGACCATTTGTTGAGTTTTCGAGGTAGAAAATACTTTCGAGGTCATATAACCTTTATTCTTCTAATTATCAAATCATTCGAGCATTCAATTATTTAATTTTTTCATTCCTGAGGAAATTTCAAGATGAGTTCCATTATGTCTCCCTATACTAATATTCAAGTATTTGTAAGATATATTAATTCTCATGAAAATTTGGAAACTGCTCTATTTAGCCAGACTGGTGGCAAGCGCTTCCGGGGTAGGTGGAAGCACAGGAATGATGCTTTTGAAATCCACATTGAAAATTGTTCCATCACATACAGGGTATCCAAAATTGGATGACCAATTACATCATTCTAAGAGTTGAAAAAGTTCGATTTCTATGACAGTTTTTGATAGATTGTTTCTTTCAGCAGATAATAAATGATTTCCACATTGAATTTTGTGTGAATATAAAACCAGCAGTGACAAACTATATTATTTTGCACAGTTATTCTCCAAAATAGCATGGATGAATATAATATGAGAATATTTCATCAATATTTCACATCCCAGATTTGCGATACCATGACAGAAGTTTGCATGCAATAATTAAAATTTGAAATATCATTCCAAGTCAGAGTTCTAACTTGTAGTTCCGAATTCTGAGCAAATAGGAACCTATTCATCACCATTCAGTTTTAACTTTTTCAAGTGTCACGAAAACCTAAATGGAATCCAGACCGAACACCCAAGCATGCGAGGTTAGGTTTCAAATTGAATGAAACTTTTTGAGTGTAAAAAATCGGAACTCTACGTCTACCTGTTGTAACAAGCTATAGAAAATTAAATTTCCTCGAGGAATTGTTGGGAACAATTCCAACACTATTCCAAGTTCTTGTTGATGTATTACACTGGAGAAAATCTTCTTTTGGTTAATTAAAAACTCTTCCCTGCGAAAATATGGTCTGCTGTCTACTGTCTAGCTTGATTTATATCTCTAACAAACACGTGACTACTAGGGTGAGTGGGATAGAGAGAGAGAGGCTGATCAATAAAACACTTCCCCTCTCCCCTTTCTGCCCACCCTCGTATCTACAGAAAGAAAATCGTTACGGTGAAGAATGTTATAAATGCCCTTCCTTCTCGGATTCGCTCCACACGGATGTTTCATCCGATATATGATGAAATATTTTTATATCGCCCATTGAATTACTGAATATTTGTTTGAGATACAGAAGAAATAAGTTTTCAACAAGAAATTATCTTGATGTTTGTACAGAACAATGCATAATGATTTATTGACAGTGCGCAGCATGAGGTTCGAATAAATTCATTTCCGCATTTTGGTACGGAGTTTCGCAAAAATACTTGAACACTTCAATTATATTTTGAAATTATACAAGGTGATATATAAGAGTGTTCGCCAATATTCATGTTGGGAATCACCAACAAACAGCGTGAGGTCCAAATGCTTCAGAAAAACATCTTCGAAGCGTAAATTCATTCTTTCCTGGAGTAATGTGTTGAAATGAAATTTTTGTTGCTTTTGCTAGATACCTTTGTTTTTCTCCGATATAGAAAGTTGTAGTTTTTGCATCACTGCCCTACTTTTTCGTGAAACGAAACGAACAGAACTGTCACACCCCCATGATTTGAGAAATAGGGCGAAATTTAGAATTCTCACTTTTGATCACCTCCCTATCTGGGTTACCTTTCGAGCTATCGGCAAGATGGAAAAGGAACCTCTTCACGTACAATACAGTGGTGTACCCATTAATTTCCATAAACGAGCATTCTCAGAAAAAGTGGCCAAAATTTGTTTTTCGAAATGGGTCTCCCAGTAGTTTGATTTAGATTATTACAAGTCCATCAGAGATATATAAATATATAATAGTTCAAATTGTTCAATTGCTAATGCTTTCATTCAAAATTCCACCCTCAACACGTTGAAACTTTTTCCTATATGTATAATCATGCGAATACTGTTCAAAACCTTGATAGAATGGGAGACTGTGAAAGTTGAAAAAAATAGGGAAGTTATGTGAAAACTGCAACTATCTTTCTCTAAAGACAACTGAGATATCAAGCAAAAACATAGAAAATCGAACACACTGTTTACACCTTGTAACCAGAATTCCTCCGTGTGCCAAATTATCACTTTTCAGTGTCAAAACCAACTGCACATTGAAAAAATTTTGCAAAGAAAAGTGTTTTAATTCTGTTGAGAACGGGAGCAGATTCGTTCCCGAAACCTCCATTAGAATAAGTAGAAGTTTTATTCTTATTAAATATATTTGTATTTCCAAATTTTTCGAAAACAAGGTGTCACTGACAAATAGAGAATTTCCCTTTTAGGTATCTTAAGGTTTAATTTCAAGCGCAGTGACATTTTGGGGCAGATCACAAAATCTGTCCTTACTACAAATATATTGAAATGATTTTTAATAACTCCTACTTTATTTTTCAGAAACGTACCCTGAAGCTTTAAGATTCTAAGATTCTGAGATCATAGTCTAAGTCTCTTCTAAATATATAGATATTTCCACCATTCTTGTATAGATATTCTTATAGATATCATACTACCACCAGCGATTCCATGTAGATAAAATAGACGAGCTTATGGTGGTCACCCCTATATTGTCGAGCTCGACCTGTCGAACTTCACGGAGTTGTAAAATGTTCTGCTTAGTGAAGTCTTTCCTGATGCTTATGATCTCCAACCTTTCAAGAAAAATTTCAATACTTTTCTGCTCTCTCAACATTCCTCTGCTAGTTCGAAAAATGTTTCGCGAATCTTTGAAGGTTTTCCTTTCGTGTTGTTTGAAGATTAAGAACTCGAAACTATTATTTCTTCCAATGGATCACTCTATTTATCGAGCAATTACGAAGATATGGTCCTTTCCGTATTTCAATTCATGATATGATGATATACAAGAAAATAGTAGCTCGAAACTATTCAGAAATTACAAAATCAGGAGAGATGACTGAAATGTCTACCACAGATCAAATTAACTCTTTCGATATATTTGGTTCTACTTACGTCAAAGTAATGGAGTTGGGTATAGTAGTCAGGAACTAAAGAACCCGACATTTCGATAGTTGTCGATTGCATGAAAATAAATGTGTGCGCCTATGAATTCCGGATATTACAGCTACAAATCTTTGGTAACCAACTTCACTCAACAAAATTTTCAGGTAAAATATCATCACATTCATCAATCACATCAAGCGTGCTTTTTTCCATTATTTCCACACTAGTGAGTTTTTCCAATATTTCCACACGTGAATTTTACTTTCCTGTCGCCACAGTGAAAAGGGCTACTTTCTAAATAATGAAACAATGCTGAAAGCGCTGTTTTCTTGGGTGGTCGTAGGAAAAATTAATTTCGTTTGATTTCCATTTGGTGAGAATCCTCTATTCACATAACCTGTTTCAACTTTGAAATCCTGCATGTGAAAGAAATTGGTTTTTGATAATCAATCATGACCGAAAATACCAGTGTCAAAATACTGTTCTTACCCACAGCATTTTTATCTTGACCACCCTATGAACTCGCATGCATATAGCTATTGCAAGTTTCATTTCAGATTTCAACGAAGAGCATCAGTGTAATAGTAGTCGAGAGTCTCGACATCCGAATACAAAATAATAAACTAAATATGAGTAACGACCAATAAAAGGCGGAATATTTGTTGATCCAACTAACTGATGTAGTAAACGTTGTAAACATGCGACTCGTAATACGAGGGACATTACGACTTTACGACCACATTTACAGGTCGTAAAAATCACTTTAACTACTCTGAAGTGTGTTACCCCTTTTTATCATACGTTACTTCTTCATTCATTGGGTTTTATGGCTTGTCGTTTTTAGAGGTATTTGATGGTTTTTTAAGTGGCTCCTTGCATTTTCGAGATCGATCCGTGTTATCATGATACACCAAGGATATTATAACTATGCAGGTATTTTATCGTCTTTGTATAATCATTCATTTCCTCTGAGTTGATCATTGTTTTGACCTCGATAATGAATGAGTATAGGTATTTAGGTATTATCAAATATTACAATAAAGCGAGCTTATCATACGTATGAACACTCTATGATACCTAGTCCGACTAGATAACACATTAGACATTACCAATGATGTTTTGTATACAGTTACAATCGATGACGTCATCTCTGATACATCGTATTTTCGAAATGATGGTGTACATATCGTTTCGTATTTCAAGATAATATGCATGATGATTTTCATTGAGTTTCTGCTCGACTTTCTCAAAGTATCAGAGTTATCCTTAATGATATGCCAATATTTGAGTGTGTGTTTCTACATGGAAATTTGATAATTTTGCATCATGGTCCGAGAATGTCCTGTTAGTAAGATACGAGGTGGCGAACCTAAGGAAAAAAAGGTAAACTAATTATTATTTCCGATACCCCTGATATCTAGTACGTGGAGACACTTAATGAAGATGACGAAGCATGATTTTAATACGAACACAATTTTCAGCTCCAACAGTGGCTTGCTCCTGAGTACTGAATCGAAGTAAAAGAAAAAAATGGTACGCCACTGGCTTTTTCCTAAATATCTTTTCAATTATTTTCGATTATTCCATCCAATTTGAAAAATGAGTGCCTCCTCGAATTTTTCACCGTTTTTCTACTATTATTATCCAACGAAATGAATGTTATTGAAGAATACAATTTTGACATAAACTTATAGTAAGTTGATTTTGATATTTTGGAAGTTTGAGAAGCAAGATTGAATTTCAATTTCAGTGATATTTCTGGTAACTTGATGACTTCGAAAAGTAGGTTTATGGAAATGCTTGATTCTTTGCACCTTGGTTCGGTGAGAGAATAGATGGGACTTATTCATCAGGAAAATTGAGTTATCCTCCAGTACAAAACTATCCTTGAATTAATTTTACGCATTTTCAACATATTTCGTTTATTATGAATAATTCTCTTCCTAGTTTCTCAGATGTAATGTTACATTTGAATATCTAGAAAAATGAGAGTATCTTCTAAGAGAATCTTAAAATGTATATCGGAAATGGCTACTAACTCAGACACAGGTGAGGTAGACGAAAACTTATAACTTATAACTTAGTCATTTAATTTCATATAATAGTTTTGTTGTTGTTACTCATAAAAATATCATAGATAATAAAAATTTTGCATCCTCGGCATCAAAACCATATTGCTGATTTTATCCTATCTGAGAATATTTAACACTGACTCTTCCATATCATGTATGAGTGATATGATCAAGTCAATATATTTCTTGCGTTGACATATTCTATCTGAAGAACAGCTTCATTATATTTCATGCCTTCAGTTTTCAAATTTCCGTCATCATATCCCCAATATATTTTATCGTACGTACGTTTAGTTGATTATAAATGGATATAACGCCTCCTGATTTATCTTAAATGATAGTATAACAGTGTATAAATTAAAACGTGCCTTATCTGCTACCTTAATACACATCTTCAATTTATTATGGCGGCGTATGCAAACCATGGCCCACTGTATTCACATATTTAATTAATGCACTGCTTGAAGTTTGGAGGTGTGAAATTTCAGTTCACGCGCTGCCGACTACGAATCGTAATCACTTAATTAACTTTTCTAGTTAAGTTTCTATGCCTTAATTGGACGCTAATTTGAATCATCCTTTTTTCCTAGAAAGCCTCACCTATTCCACGCAAAGAAGCAGATATACTATCATTCAAATTTTACCCGTGTCGACCAGTACGTGCCTTGGATATAAAACAGACTTTTTTTTGTCTACCACCATGGCAATCACAACTAATAAGTAGATATATTCAACTATAGTCAATGCAGTTAGTTGAATGATTTCAATAAATCTCAATTACACATTTGTTTAATGTTACTAGGGATTAAGAGAACAAGTCATCTTTTCATAACATTTTAAACAAATCTATAATGCTTCTATATGCTATTATTCGTCCGAAGATTTTCTTGGATTATTCAAACTATGATTCTGTTCTGTATGGTCAACGGATTTACTTCAATAATTGTTGGGATATCAATGTTCAAATTTTGTTGAACAAAACAATATAGAAAATTTCCAGCTCGCTACTTGTCAATTTCTGGTTCTTCGTTGAATCCACCTCTATGAAGTGATTTATGAATCCACCTTTATGTTGTGATTCAATCATGTTCAGTTTAGAACATGATACATGATCATTCGTTATTTTCCAGAAGATTATCCCTGCTCTATTCGGAATCCTCCTTAAGAAAATTATTATAATTTGGTGAAGTAATTCTGTTCAATTTTCATAAATACCTAATACCGGTGGGTGTGGTGTTCATTGTTTATTCTTCCGATACAATATTAAATTGATAGTAGAGTATAATAATTGATCGTTCTGAATGGAAATGAATATGAAGATCAAATCATTTTATCTACAGAATTGGTTCAAGAAAAATCATGAAATCGAAAATTGCATGTAAAACTCACCAAAGAGGATGAATGGATATTTTCCACTGGAATTCATCTTACATATCTCCCTTTTTTTTTTTGGGAATATCTGATTCGTTTTTGAAGGTATAGAATTTGGACTATTCGAATTCGAGAATTTCAATGCCAAAACTCAATCTTGAAAGAAAACGAGTGATTTTTTTTCAGTATAACTAACATTTTACCACTTTTCATTCCATACTCAATCATAAATAATTTTAATATTCAACGGCTAATTAGCCGAAAACATTCGAGATTCGAAAATTCTATTTCTTGATCTACTATACCACTTCGTCATACAAATTGAAAATGACTATTACAATATATTAAACTTGTCTCTGGAAATATTCCCTATAATACCTACCTATTCACCATATTTATGTCCAAATATTTATCCTTCTTACTCTATAAAATCACATATTGAATCTATCTAAATTGACTCGGCTGAAGTCCGAGATCTGGACTGGTTAAATTCAAATTACCCTATTTGTTCGTGTTAGTTTCTGATGATAGTAGTTGTATCCACGAGCTGACTGCCATGTACTCTATTGGAGGAACAAATAACTAAGTCTACTCACAAGAGCCGTTTACTGTTTTTAGATTGAATTCCACCCCATAACTCGAGCTCGGATTCAAACCCTTATGGGACAGTCGAGAGCCCCGAAGCGGTCGTTTTATTTCTCCTTTATCGGTCTCTTCATGGCAAATCTTAACAAGTGTTCCAACAGAGGGGATTGCGAGCAGTTTATGGTGTAGTTTTCTGCAAGTATTTCGTGAATATTTTAATGATCAGTCAGCAACGATTTTCACGAAATAATGTATGGGATATGATCATACTTAATATTAGTTTGTACAAGAGTGGATATGATATCCATATTGCAGGAAGACGAAGTTTGAACACGACGCCGTAGGCGGAATCCAGTCGAGTTGTACACAGTATATTTTTGCTCCGATTGTTTTTCTGTTCGTTTTCATTTCACAAATTCACAGAGTGAGATGGATATAGTATAAACTATTAACTTTCGAAATCAAGTGATAGTGATCATGATAACGCTTAATGAACGAATATGAACTATTCAGATGAATTATTATGAAGATGAAGAGTGTGAAGAAATTAAACAATATAAGTATAGAAGTGGGAGTAAAAACATAAGTTTTTCCACATCGGAATATCAATGTAGGTATGTATATATATCGCGAGATTTTTAGTGGTAACCCCTAGTTCTTATTGCATATTCAGATTCAGTGATGTGAAAAACAAGCTTTTATCCAAAGAAAAAATTTCGGTCCCAACATCCTTATATTATCCCATGTCTGTAGGGAGCTAATTTTTCTGATATCAAAATTATTGACATGTCTCTCATTTCATCCATCCTTTTTCAAAACATAACCTTTCGAATATTTCGAGAAATGTAAATTAATGTGCTCTGAAACTTTTCGATGGATTTAACTTTTCAAATGAACCTTATTGGTAGGGAGCATAAATATACGGGAAACCCCATTGAATCTGGGCTAATTTTTTTTTCCAAATCAGCAAAATATACAGATCAGTTGGAAACATTTTTTTCTCTCAAATGAAATATCAGTTTTCCATAATTCGATAAGAGTTTGCTACTATGGATTCAAAAATATCTTTCACTTAATATGATGGATAGATCCAAAGATAACGAAATAGGAACAAATCGAATCGAATGAATTACAATTGATTAAAAGTTTCAGTTAAATAAATCATTCATACCATTCCTCGATTTTCACCCAAAATCTAAGAACAATAAACGTTCTCATAGGTATGATTCCATAAAACTCAATCATGTACTATCTCCATATTATTTGCACGCGTTAAAAAGTCATTAATAATCGCCAAACGCCTAACACGAATTAAATTAAACCATCCGATACCCTATTACTTGTAACATGCAGCGCCACCAAGCTGATTTTATACGAATTAAACACGCATCTCCCTCCGAGTGCCATCTAGCAGTTAGGCATCGAAGCATAAACCATACAGGAACATTAATGACTCCGAGTTAGCCCGTTTCAGAACCATTCCGTAGTCGATAACTGTAAGCGGCGGCGACAGAGAGTTACGAGCTCTGGACTCGGCGCGCGACCTGTAATCTGCTCTTTGTGTTTATGGTAGGATGAAGTGGCAATCGATTAATCTCTGGAAGTGTTCCTTTACATTATTCACACCAGTTTTATTTATTTCGCAGTTCGTTTCACGATTTACATCATCACGCGTTCATGACGATGTGCTCGTCAGAAATATGACTTGTATTTTTAATTATACACTAATATTTGTTTGAAGATTATGATTGTCAGATCATTGGTGAGTTCAGAAACTGAACACGAGATGGCACTATGCGTGAAGATGAAAGAAGAATAGGAAGTTTTGGTTTCAGGTAATGGAAAAGTATCAGATTTACTCATTTTTCTAGTCATTGTGGGAATTTCTCTCCTTGATTCTAGAAAATATGAATAGAATTTGTAATCATTATCTCAATATATTTGTAGTAAGGACATAATATGTCCTATATTATATCACTCCGCGTGGAAGTCAACCGTCAGATAACTAGAAGAGAAATTCTCTATTTGTCAGTGACACCTTGTTTTTGAGAAAATGCTTGGAAGACAAATGTATTAAATAAATATCAAAATTTCTACTTATCTCTAAGTAGCAGACTTTTGGGAACGAATCCGCTCCCTCTTTCAACACAATGAATAAATAATCATTTTCTTCGTAAGTTCGTGATGTTTGTCTTCGACACTGAAAAGTGACAGTTGTCAGATAGGAGTTCTATCTATATTATATCAACTGAACAAGAGGCAATATCATTGTCTCCGTTCAAAAGAATGCAAGCAGATTCTTTGTTTTTTGTTTGATTTTCATCTTTTCCTATGATCTCAATATCATTTCCATCGGCCATATTTTACGCATCTTCAATAAGTAATGTTTAGCTAATGTCAACTTGTCTATAATCCTTAACTTCAATTATTTCTTATGTTATTTCATCCTTACTGAAAACGGAAAAGATTCGTTCCCGAAACATCCACTACATCAAAATACGAAGAAATTTCAATATTTATCAAATATATTTGTCTTTCAAACATTTTTTCCAAAAACAAGGTATCACTGACAAATAGAGAATTTCTCTTTCATAGGTATCTATGAAGGTTGAATTCTAAGCGCAGTAATATTTTGGGGCAGATCATATATCTGTCGTTACTTCGAATATATTGAGATTATTATTATGATTTCTAATTTTATTTTTCAGAAACGAGGAGAGAAAATGCCACAGAGACTAGAAAATTGGATATACCACCTCCTCCAATAACTTACAGACAGTATTGCAGATTAACTAACTATGACCAATAATCATTGAGAATATCTTGGGGTCATTGTTACGAGAGGTCTTATAATATTCATGTAAATCAATAATAATGGTCTGTGATAAAGATATTCCGTGTTGCAATTCTTATTTGTACCTAGCTAGGTACCTACCTATTTTTCCAAAAGAATTGAGAAGGAAAAGCATTGAGGAGGAAGAGCATTGGGA
This sequence comes from Gastrophysa polygoni, assembly GCA_963576655.1. Taxonomy (NCBI): domain Eukaryota; kingdom Metazoa; phylum Arthropoda; class Insecta; order Coleoptera; family Chrysomelidae; genus Gastrophysa; species Gastrophysa polygoni. Next base: position 9,142,507 of record OY755089.1, on the reverse strand, counting down.
AGGAAAAGCATAGTCAATGTATGCCTACCGTTTCTATTTCATACTGAAGGACATTAGTATTTACTTAGTAGAGATTACAAAAATAGAAAAGTACCTAGTATTTACTTCACCAGTATTTACTTCACCTAGTATTTACTTCACTTCCTGTTTGGATCCATTTCAGAAATTTTTCAATTATAGAAAGAATACTGGTCACAAGGTTTCTATTTCGATTTCCCTTAATATGATAAGAAACTGACATGCACGCTGTAAAAGTCCACGCTCACAAGTGAAATGAAGCAGTATGTACCTAGTATATATAGAAAAATATATAACTTCAACTAATGATGATATGAGTATGGCTAATTTGAATTTGGTATTTGGTCAAGTGATGTACATTTGCAAAGTTGACGCCTTTCTGCTTCATTGATTTCACCTCAGGTTACCACATTTTCTATATTTTCGACACGAGCAAAATAAATTGGTATTTTTTCAAGAGTTTTGTACTCTAATCTCAAATGCTAATGTAATGATATATTCAGTAAGTATATATAGGACTATATCAGCCAGTACACGTGATCTGTGATCAACGCAGAACTGAGTTCTCATATTGCATTAAAATAAAACTAAACATTCGACACCATCAGTAAACAGATGTTTAAAATGCGTCTGTCATTTATCAAGAAGGAATAAGTACTCAAGTTTATAAGAGGACATAATCTAATGAAGAAAACTATGCCTGATTCTTTCAATCTAGATACCAACGCAAACAACAGAACAACGAACAAACAGAATGCGTACTTCCAGGTAATGTTGTTTTTTAAATCCCCTGATGTGAATAAATAAATATCAATCAAATAAGAATAATGTAAGAGTTCTGTTGAGTAGGAGTTCCATACACGCATGAAGTATATAGATATAAAAAAACTTCTGTCTTGATCTTATTCCTACCTCTGAGAAGGAATCCCTAAAATCAAATGATATTTGTTCCCTTCAAATCGAGATCAAAATTTTCGTTTCTTGAAATTACCCTGCAATATTTTTATTGGTATATCTGCTAGGAGGTATTTCATGTATTGATATGTATCTGATGTGAAGATGCAAATAATTACTTGATTATTATTGTTATTCATTGGTGTGGTCACAAGCCTTATCAGCAGATTAAATTAGATGATTCCCAAACGTGCTGTACATTAACCATCAGTGAAAGATTATTTTTATTGTATCCACGCGTACACAGCACATGTTGCATATAAATAATATAAGAGTATAAATTAATTATGTGAAGCAACAATCCGTAAATGAATTCCTTTGTGAATGAATTCCTGCATAGAATCAACAAATGATAACTGAGATCAGTATACATTTTCGTACAGTGTAATCCAGCAATTCGTGCTGGTTGTCGAGAAGAAATGCCGGATTTTCTTTTTTATATTTCCATCATGCAGAGGTGAAAAAGTGAGAGTATGTAGCGACATTTATTTCAAAATATATCTTCAAAATTTCGGAAAAGTAAGTTTATATCTGCAGAAATTTACGAAGTAGCACTCAACTTTCTCCCAATTTGAGCTACCCTAAATATCTCATACGGTTACCCTGAGATCCCCCATGCTCAGCTATGAGTTTGTAACAGTTTCCCAGATTTAGACGGAGCAAGAAAAGTCCCAATGATTTTTACATAAGTCTTCCCTTATAATACGGGTCCAATTTTTTTTATATCAACTTCATTTCAAATGGCGAAACGAAAACTTTCCAGCAGTATTTTCTTATTGGAATTGACTCATATTTTTTTCATTATGATGGATACTATGGATGAGGCTTCTTGAAATGAATTCTGCATATTCAATTCTCCAGGGAGGAACTATAGGGTTGACACAATAAATACAGAGGAGAATATATCGAAATGTTCTTCCCTCGGTTCTTTCATAATATAATTGTTTAAATAGTTAAGGTACGTATTTTTCCAGACGGAAAATATAATAAAATACTATATTTTGTTGTAGCTTGAATATTATTGATTGTATACTTAATCAGTAACTCTACCTCCTATTCCACAAATAAGCTAATAATGAGCTATTTGAAAAAATCATGTTAATTAAAATATATACTGATATTGAAAACAAAATTTTTCACTTCGGAAATCAATTCTTGAAGTGATTCCATTCAAATATTCAATGAAGTTTTTCTCATTTTTTCTGTTCCAGATGTACCTATACCTACATACCACAGCAAATTGACGAATGAAGAAAATCAAGTGGCCCTAGGGTTTTATAGCTGTTGTAAAATTGCTGAAGGATTGGTTATACAACCATGTCGTTACATCATCAACGAGAAGTCGAAGGCACAAGATGGCCATCAAATCGTCTCCCTGACATTTTACGACCCTCTGAGGCGGAACTGAGAAAGGATTCCTCCTCAAGTAGAAACAGTGGGTTATTATTATTTGATATGTTTCGAATTTATTGCTATACTCCAGTTTTATGTGTTTGCAGCGAAATGTGTCATATAAACCCCCCATTTTGCTTCAATTCAATCCTACCTTTTACAAATTTCTCAATTGGAGGTCGATACCAAAAAAAGTTTCATGATGGAATTATTTTCGTGATAATCAGTACATAGTACAATGTGTTTATAGGGATGAGTTCGATTTTCTGCCAAAAAAATCATAACTACAATCCAATACATGAATGGATGGTTTCTGTATTTTATTCCGGATAAAACCTTCATAATTGATCTTCCGGGTTATGATAATGATCGTTGTTCTAGATATGAGATTATGATAATCGATATCAAATCCTTCTGTAACTTTGTGCACTAATTCGATAATTAAAATATAATGCTCTAATAGATACAGCTTTGGAATGCTATGAATGAAATACAAGTTTCTCATCATTCATTTCGTTTAAAGAAATCTTACTTACATAAATAATGAGTTATTTACACAAAAACCATTCGCTATGGTTATTTCAATGTAAAAACCATATGCCTGTGTATATTCATATGTGTGCCTTATTCCTATACCTATCTATAATCACATCCGGAAAAAGAGCAATACAAAAAAACAGGAAATAAATTGTGGAACGGAGGTTGTAACGGGCTCTATATACTTCCCTCTTTATGTAGGGAAACTGAAACAGCATATTATTATGACATTGAATAGTTGATTTTATTTACTCATGAAACATAAATAAATAATATTTTTCCAGATGTTCATCATATCTAGAGAAAAGTGTATATTATTATGTGTAAATAACAGGATGAAGCATTTCAATTCCGACAACATCTGATTTGAATTTTTTCAACGATGGAGTTTGTTGAGTGTCACTTCAAGTCACTGTCTAATTATTTTAAATTTCAGGATTAATTCAAATATATGTATAACAAGACTATGCAACATTTCAAAGAACTATACCATGTATGTATATATATATATATATATATATGCGATATGAGAGTGCCTATGGGTCAGATGAATATTTTGTTGTTATCCTAATTTTTCATTTGTGCTAAAGTTCGCAGATCCAGAGGAAACTCTAGCCTAGAGTGTAGAGCTTACAAAAAAAAACACAAAATGTGATCGACAAATGCAATTGTTCCAAAATATAAGACCTGATATGCATCTGATTTCGAAATATTGAAATAAAACGTTGATGAACAAATATTATGCATGAAAGGATCATGATCAATTAATTATTTGTTTGAGTTGATGGTCTTTTTGCACTGGTATTTTGTAAAACGTGTTCAATTTGACGATCATAAATCATGAATAATTATGAACAGAATTGAATCGACGAAACTTGATAATAATATATTCATATCATGATGATGAGTTATTGAGTACGATCTTAGAATATTAATACGTTTCATAAACGCCACATTAGCTATACCGTGTTAACGAATGATTTGATAGGTACCAACGCTATTGATTTTTGAAGGAATGTGATTAGTAAAGATTTCGAAACACAAATATTAACAATCCTCAATCGTAAGTAAATAGCAGGGTCTGCGGTATTATCGATTCATTGATTCTATCGAAAGTATCGATTGATATCGATGATATCGATGATATACCAATAATATCTATATTAAAGTTAGAATATAGAGAATAGACCGTTTCAATAGAAATGAATACTAATTAATCTGAAATCTGAAAATTTTTGTACATTCTGAGATTTTTGGAATCTGCAGTAATTTCTGGAACCCACGCTATTTTTTTATTTCACAATGTTCTTGAACAGGCTGGAATCGAATTATCATTACCAATCAGAATAAAGGTTAAAACAAATAAAATTCGTCCAACAACTCACCATCCAGGGACCACTCAATTCAACCGGATAAATGAAGTTTTCCCTCATCAGACACCGAATTCTATCTGTCGGAATGCTTTGTGAAAAAAAAACAATACACACCATCGATTGTAATGAGCGAGCAATTGAGATTGAAGAATAAGAAATTAGCAATTTTGTGATGGAATATTTTGAAAATGCATTCCCAAAATCCGTTATTGCTTTATCATATATTTTTCTCAATCATACTTAGAAATGCTTCAGTTAATATGAATTATCCGTCAACAGCTTGCTCCAATCTGTATGAATTAATATGATTTATATTTGCAGAATAGTGAAAAAAGTTCCTATAAACGTGTGTCCTGACTTGATTCGTTTCCAAGTAACGATAAATCAAAAGTCTGATGAAACTAGGTATGTTTGTTACCCCCCATTTTAACGCCACTCTTTGGCAATATCGTGAATATCAATCAGGTTACCCTCTGCAACACCACTGGAAACAAAATTCAAAATCTAATTGCATGACAAGAAGCATCATAACCGTATCTCAAATGAAACACACACGAAGTTTAATTAAAATCGGCGAAGAGAATTTTGAGTAATTCATGAAAAATCGATTTTTCATTGAACTTTGTTTACTCAAAAACGGAGCATGTTAGGAAACACGTTTACATGAAATTTTTTTCATGAAATATTACAAGGAATCATCAACTGAAATTAATGACATCATTAAAGTAACACCCTGTATAGTGATTCGCTACTTCACGAATGCTTTCTTTCTTATCACAGGAAAAACATTTCGACTATCTGCACCCAATGTTGTTGTTTCTGTATTCTCCAGGGAGCATTAGAAAACGTAACTTATTTTATCTCTTTTCTAGCCGTCCTACTAACGCCCAAGATAAGTATATAATAAATAACAAAAAATTATCTTTTCGAAGAAGTTGCGGCGAATAAAAGAAAATTAAGATAATTGTATTTCCATTCGGCTATTTGTAATGCCTCCGAATTTATAAACGGAATTTCAGAGTGTGTTTAATCTTAGCGCTGTGAGAAAATCCCCTTGCGTAATTACTTGGCGTGAGAGATGGCAGTAGGATTGTATTCTGGCAAGAGTTCCGGGGAGTCTCACACCCTCGGAGGTTTCATAATTGATCAATTTAATTGCATTTCTTATACCACTGGTATTATTCATTCCGATAAACTAACAGAATATTAAGTATTGCGCCGGATGATCCATAAGCTAGTTGAATGATAATAACTTCTCTCTAGTCATACAATATATGTTTTGTTGTGATTTCATTGGGACATAAGAAACATAACGTTTATTTACGTTTTTATTGCACTTTTTAATATTTTGTGTATATTATATCAAAAATCTAAACATTGAGAGAACCACAAAACTTTTAAATAAGTTAGTTACGACATATTCTTGGAGAAAATCGATTTTATTCCCTGAATAACACATATTTATATATTGTTTGTTCATGTTAGAGTAGTATTAATTTTTCACTTTCACCTATCTTCACTATATATATATATATATATATATATATATATATATATATATATATACGCTTCTCAATAATAAACCCCTCATCCTCATATCTAAACATCACGTGATGAGCATGACACACCTATTCAACTTCGAAAACTGTTAATCATATTAATTCACATACCATGATCGTTCATTTGTTAGTAAGAACTTCATGACAAGAAATTCTGGCTTGTTTTATTTATCTCCATTTGTTCGTGTATAGGCAAAGTGCAGTTCAATCAATGTAATCAGATGAGTATAGGCGTTGCAAAAGTTTATTACCATTGTATATTTGTAGTGATCTCGGTTGTCACTCATTCTATGAACTTTGACGCGTTCCGACACACGGAGGTATAAATCCAGATTCAAAGGTGCCTGCTGAATCCCTAAATAACTAAGAAAATTAATTGAATAGATTTGCAGAGTGTTGCTGTACAAGAAAAGTTTGTGACACATCAATTAGATTCTCAATAGAGTTGTATTTTCACTTTACCGCACTAGTCTAGTACAAGCCTGAAATGAGCTGCGTAGCAGCAAATTCTTTCATATTTTCATAACATTATTCGATAATAATTTAGGGAAACTTCGGCGACATAATTAGACGAACAGAAATGACTCATTTCTGACAGTTGAAGCTGTTGACATGAATTTGACAGAATATAGCGAGAAGTTTAGTAAACTCAGAAAATGCTCAAAATTTTGTAAAATGAACATTCTTATCAGTGCTTTCATATGTCAAATGAATTTGAAGGGACAGCGCCTAAATTATCTACAAAATATCCTGGAATTCCGATGAAAGCAGAAGATACTTCCACCATTTCGGACATTTCTCTCGAAATTTGCAGCAGTTGTACTATTAATAAACAATATCAGCAGATTCTACAGATGATCTGTAATCATTGCTAGATATCTCATAGCTTCTGAACTTTCAATGAACTATTACTGCTTCATTTTTATGAATCTCAACTGAGGTCTCAACTGTATAAACGATAACTATATAGGTACCTGCCTGCACTTGTTACCAGTTGTATTCCTAGTTTTTCAACTGTACTTCAATTGTTGATGGTCATTGCTATTATTTTCATTTTAATATTAGATTATTCTGATGATTTTGCAGTGTAAATTGGTATCATGTTTAGGTTATTCCTCCACTTTCCGCTCCATTCTCGGCTAGCGAGATTCACAGCCATGTTTGAACTGTCGATTATCTATATTTCATTATACCAATCAATCTTTGAAAAACCGAAAACAAAAACATCTAAAAGTTGATGAAGCTCATTAATCCACGAAAAATCGTACATTGATAACACTATTGTGCCGGAAAAGAGAGAGTGTATTGAGAAACTCAAATCAGGATCGTAATATTTGACATTACATATTGGTAGTGTCTAAAATGTATTATATTCCTTCGCACTTCCTACTGTTGGAGTCAAATCCAATAATATTAAAAACTTCACAATTTGATTCTTTTATAGAGTTATTTTTAATTATAACAATATCACATCTAATTGTATACATCGTTAACTATAAATTGAATTTACTAAGGAAACTGTGACTGTGTGAATAAAAAAATTCTATTTTATAATAGGTATGTTCAGGACAAAGGTAAAATATTGAAAAATATTCACCTCAATTCTGCAGGACGTGTTGCTCTTCCAAAAACTCCTGTTCTAACCACTAATTCTGATCGACCTGCGCCACCACCGCCGCCGCTACTGCCGCCGCTTTCTGCGCCTGCGCCTGCTTCTCCTGCTCGTTCAGCTCTTTGATGGCCTGAATCTCCTTCTTCAGCTTCATCCGCCTGTTCTGGAACCATATTTTGATCTGTCGTTCCGTGAGGCAGAGCGCGTGCGCCATCTCTATCCGCCTCCTCCGGGTCAGGTAGTGGTTCGTGTGGAACTCCTTCTCGAGTTCGAGGGTCTGGTAGCGGGTGTACGTTTGCCGGCCTCTCCTTCTGAGTCCATTCGCTCCTGGAAGCAAATAACAATACTGCATGAGAATATGACTCTTGAGGCGATTATTTCAGATTATTCGCTTCTTTAGAAATATTAATACAGTCATAGCGAAATACAAAATCTTTTGATGTTCACGAATCAGAGGGTTCGTGGCCTGCACGGCCATAATCGGTCCAGAAACTTTCTGCATTAATAATAAAGCACTTCAGAAAATATCCAGTGGAGAATGGATTGAAAAAAAAATCTCGAAACGAAATAACGGTGCCAGAACCATCCAAGACTGAGACAAGACAAAATTTTCATATATAGAAGAGCCATCGGCTGTATTCGACATAGACGGCAGTCCACGTCTTATGCCATTACGAAGGCCTGACTTAGATTATTCTCTAGGGAAAGAGAAAACAGAAGCACCCAGCTTTATGAAAGAGTTCCTTTTTTTTTTGAAGCGAGAGTGTATCTCTTTGGATGATACGAATTTCCTTTGTATCATATTTCGTTATAAGGATATTTTGTTAATATCCTGCATGTAAGTTATTGTTGTAGTTTATTTTCAATCATAAAATATAAAACTGACTGATTTATTTTCTGACCAAGAAAAAGAAAACAAACTATAGTCAATTAGAAAAATCCATGTTTGAATGGCGTGACTTGAATCCAACCCTTTGTGAAGTTTGAATCTCGCATGCTTTCCGAACTCTGGAAACCATGATTTATCAGATATTCCTACTCTGGAAGACGGAGTTCTCCTAATTCTCGCCGTCAAACTAGTTTATTATACAATGATTTTTGTTTTTACGTTGCGATTTTTATTTTTCATTTATTGTATTTTAGATTTACAGTTGATACTTTTTTGAATATACCTCATGATGTACGTTGCTTGTTCTACAATCTTCTTTATATTTGTCAAACCCTTCCCTCTAAAAATAAATTTAGTACGGACAATGTTCTAACAGCGCTACGGCCATAGTAATAGACGACTTTTTATCTTCGACGCAATAAAGGTTTATATTCAGAAGCATTCAAAAAATAAGGTCAACATTTCCCTATCAAAATCAAAAAGTTGTTACATATATATACACATATATTATTTTGAGCCAGGTTAATGAAGGAAAAATCAACACTGAGTGATATTGTTACGCAGCAACTCTAATGTACAGGGTGTTTCCTGATAAGCGATTTCTTGTACCAAAAAGCAGGAGAAATGCAGTACCAAGAAGATGGAAAGATGGAGAAGTTCGAAATAGTTATTCTTGTATTGAGTGCGTAGCATGAGTGTTTGTTTTTTGATGACACAAGAGAGTGTTAATTTTTAAAATTCTCTCAAATGTGCCATGAAAACACGAATTTTATACACGAAGTACAAACAACATTTTTTGTACAACTGCGAATGGAAATCTGCCTCAGTAGAAGAAGCATACATAGAAGATAGTTTCAATAACAAAATTGGGATTTCTATCAAACATATTGAATTGTTCGTCTTCTTCCAAACAAATTAGAATATCTAATGAAAATGTAGAATCAAAACTCTTCAAGAAATATCTTACGCGTCTGATCATTCTGTCGTTAATGTCTTGGACAGATTATAATGATACAATGTACCTAGTCAGTTTTCTTACCCACAAATTTTTGCCAATTTCAATGAGACATTTATTCACTAGGATCGGTAAGGACATATTGACAGTCGATCCCAAAGAAGAAGTGTTTATAGACACAGAAGATTTTTGACATTGGTCTTCGATGTCTTGTACCGATTGTAGGATACAATGTAGTCATTTTTCGTACCCACAAATTGGTGTATGCTGAAAAAATTGACTCAAGATAATAATCTCTCGCTTCTTGTACTAGAGCAAGTATTAATTTTACCATGGGAAAGATTATTTCGAAATTATAGTAGCTCCGAGAGGATTTATGTTTTTCATTAGGACTTGCATCATTTAGCATTAACAAGCCCGAGTGTTATTCTGAAAGCCTATACTTTGCCAGCCCCACCGCAAGTGTGCTATCGACGTAGTAACCGTATAGTTTCTTTTTGCTTTTGCTGTTCTTTTGCACATTTAAATTATACCCTTATAACCGCATGTCAAAGATTAAGTGGGTGTATCATAACACGTATGAAAATAATAATTAGGCAGATGGAATCGCTTTAAAAGGTTCTCGTTTTTATTTATTTGTCGATTTGAAACAAATCGATATGGAATTCTCGTTAATTGTTATCGCATTGTGTGGTCTTGAACACGAGTCGAGGCTGCTCTTTTGGTCGGAAGAAAAAGTCATAAAACAAAAGATGCTGTAAATTTAATGATATTGGAGTTGGTTTATCTACGATCAGTTCGTATCGATGTAGCATTGCGAAACGATATTTTGAGCGTTTTAAATTTATTCTCCAGGGTTTAGGCTTCGAGTTTCAGTCAGTAATTATTTCTACTCTCTCACACGATTGTAGACTTCGTGGTATACTTAAAGGTCTGATTCATTAGACTGTGTGCATAATACTGTACAGTTATTTCTACGGAGTATCCTTGATTACATGTTTCGAATAGTATAGGTCATTGATTTTATGAAATACTTTTTCAAATTTTTTCATGCACATTTCGTAGGACAGGAATAAGAAATCTGTTTCAACAACGAACCAGCTACAAAGCTGCAACGTAAGAAGCTGATGATAATACAAACACTGGATACTGTGCACAAATTATTTTTCCATCAGAATTCATGAATTCATGATTCTAGTTTTTTTTAAGTTCACGCCGCTTGGCTACAAATTCTTCTTTTGTGATTTTCAGTATGTATTTTCAATTTCAGAATTTCATACACCTATCTTCCTCAATGATGTTCAATATTTTCTATTTGAAATGAACATATAAGTAAAGATGACATTTTTGAAAGGAAAACTTGGATAAAATTATGATATTCCTTTGTTACCGCCTAGATTTTTTATTCCAATTCCTTCGAAATGAATGAGATATTCGTTCAATTCAAACCGATGAACATAAGATAATTTCTGAATACTCGAGAAAATATGTCTAGAATAAATGAATATTAACCGATACATTATACATTCACCATACATTCACCTTCAACGCTCAACTTTATGTCACAAAATGTCGTATATAAATATTGTGTTGTTTTATGCTTTCATCATTGGAAACCACCCCGATTCCAATAGAGCCAACGTCAAGATAGATTCAATGATATCTGGATAAACAATACCAAAGAGAGGATCTCATATGAATAGTCAACTTTTTTATATTCTATTCTGTTCTTCTGTTGCTATATATAGAGTTACTTCCTTACATAATTATACATCATAAGAAAACGAACAACTAGTATTCAGATCCAAACAACCTTATTTAGGATTCGAAAGTCAAGCAAGCAAGGTATATCGGTTGAATTGAACTGATCACAAGATAATAGGTATTTTTGATCACATAATAACTAGTCATGCTCAAGGAGATTTTCAATCTAAAATCGAGACATCCGTGTTCATCACCTTATTATTATAAAACAGTATTTTAATTCTCCAATGTAGGTATTGCTGGTAAGTTTATCTATATTGATACACATATATAAATAGCGAGTTGTTATTCACGGTATGGCATGATGAAATATGGATTTTAATTAGACGGGTATAGAAAGTTGCCCTGAAAGAACCCAAAGAGTTGATTCAACTGAAGAAACCACTGCGGTATAAAATTAAATAATAAATAAAAGCCTACCTTCCACTTTACCGAGCTAACAGCAGCACTCCATTTATCCGAACAAAATATAAACAAAAACCGAATCGAACTCAACTCCTCAATTAAAAAAAATGTAATAGCGTGTCAGCGATCTGCACGATATTCTAGCGAACTGTGGAGAAATCTCAGATGGCCACGACTATTCCTTTTTCATAAAAGGAACGATATGATTGGTGAATAAGACTGGCATCCCGCAGCTTTGCTCGGGAAGAATTTCTAGTTAGGGTTTGACAGAGATAAAGGTCTTTATACGTGCCAGGTAAGAAACGAGCGCAGGAGCGGACTCGAGATATTCCACGTGCCATCAGGTGCGAGTCGTTCCAAACATCGCTCCAAAGAATCGATCCAGTACATATTTAGAAAACGTTGAATATTTGGATGTGTATCAGAGAAATCAATCAACCAAGAATATGTTGAAGAATGTCCTCGCTTGGGAACAATCTTTCTCGTGGTGAAATTTAAATCTCCAGCATTTCAAGAGTCACATCGAGAGAGTCTACAGGCTGGATCATCTCTTTGAAATATACTCGGAGAGAGAACTATAATCAAAAAAGAATTTTTTTCATAGTTCTGGTAGTCCATGATTCAATAATGAATACAATGAGAAAGGGATACCTAGGAAGATGAATGAAAAATAATATTCATAAGAAAGTAGTGGCTAAAATAATGTATTTCATGCTGGGAGCAGATGTATTTGTTGTTTCTTCAATGAGATATTTCCTGACCTTTTCATTCAATTGACATGCATGAAAAAACTCAAAACTTTGAAAGTGATCTGGCATGTCTTGCGCTTGTTATTCTGTTATCATTTTCAGTTGATTCTTATGTACCCATTACTATATTGCTTTGGCAGTGGAAAATACACATTCATCTGACGTACGTGTATTTACATATGTGTTTTGTTTCCTTACTCAATTGGATCTGAGATCACTCAATTGTATTTCAGAAGAGTTATTTGTATGTGAGAAAGCTTAGATTTCCGAATACATAATGAGATATCAGAAACCATCACTTCAGAATTTCATAACTCAATATTATGTTTTTCCAAAAATAATGTATTTCGGAAGAGCGTCATTCGCATAACAGAATTCATCATCATCAATTTGTTGATGCTCCCAAGTTTTTTTCTGTATCGGTTAATGTCTGCCTCAGTGAGTTATACAACGAAATGAAATACCGATATTCATTCCTATATCACTAATAATGCTTTCTGTGATTATATTGACGTTATATTGACGTTACAATTCATAGTTTCCGAAATATAAGTGACGCTTCTGAAATTCAATTGACGCTTTCTGAAAGACAACTCGAATAGGTGGAGTTACACAGTTTTCTTACATGGCGTTTTGCTCCTTGGATCCTCCTCAAATTTAACTCAATCTCATATATAGAGTTTTTCCTGACAATACCCCGGACTTATTTCCATGGGAATTACAGAGGCCTGCGGAATTTTATGTTAAATCTTGATTTCCACTTCATTACTTCAAACCCTTCGATCATAGAACAGACTACATGAGAACACCCTATGTGCTTCCCTGATATATTAACGTGCATCATGTTGACAAAGAGAACCAATGAATCGATAGAGAGAAAAGTTGATAAAAATGAACGTCCAAATTTGTGTGATCAGTCGATATTAAAATTATTGAAAAAATATTCATTTTTCAGCTTTTCCTGGGATTTTCTCTCCTCGTTTCTAGAAAATAGAGTAAAAGTTATTGAAAATTATTTCAATATATTTGTAGTAAGGACAGATTTGGTGCCAAGTTTCGAGTGAAAACAGTGTTCAAGACAGAAAATACAATGAGATCGATTTTGACTCATAAAAAACCGAAAAATGAAGAACAATCATCAAGAAATTGTATTTACAGTATACCATGTGTATGTGGAAAATATTATACCGATGAAACCAGCAGGCCTCTGTCAGTAAGGATGAAAGAGCATAAGAACAATATAAAGAAAAGATATACTGACAAATCAAAATTAGCTGAACATATCCTTACTGAAAATGGACATTATATGGCCGATTGGGGTGATATTAAGATCATAGGAAAAAAGACAACAACCAAAAACGGAAAATCAAAGAGTCTGCTTGCATTCTCCTGAACGGAGACAATAATATTGCTTCTTGTTCAGTTGATATAGATAGAACTTGGCATCCACTTCTGAAACTTGAATATGAAAATGGAAAATTCGATATCAATTAATGAAAACACCTTGTAACCAGAATTCCTCCGTCTACTAAATTGTCACTTTTCAGTCAAAACATTGAAAAATTTTGCGGAGAGAAAAATATTTTAATTGTGTTGAGAACGGGAGCAGATTCGTTCCCGAAACGTCCACCAAGATAAGTAGAGGTTTTATTCTTATTAAATATATTTTTATTTCCAAATTTTTTCAAAAACAAGGTGTCACTGACACCTGAATTTCTCTTTTAGGTATCTAAAGGTTTAATTTCAAGCGCAGTGACATTTTACTACAAATATATTGAAATAATTTTTAATAACTTCTACTCTATTTTTTAGAAACGAGGAGAGAAAACCCCACGAAAAGCTAAAAAATGAATGTACCACCTCCTCGAAGAACTTACAGACAGTATTGAAAAAATATTCTCGAAGCCTTCCTACAAATGCACCGAAAAGGAAAAAAATAATAGAATCGGACTATAATTACCAAACTCGTCGGCTATTTTGGAGCCGTTGAATTTTGACAGATAATCATAATCTCCGACCCCAAAAATTCTCAAATACCAATTTTGGATAGAATCGGACAATTATCTTGAGTTTTCTTGATTTTGATATCAATTTTGAATTGAAAATCACAATACTCGTGCGCCATTTTGGAGCCGCAATTTTGTATTTTCCATTTATAATTGCCCGAGAGGTTTGTATTTTATCAAGTTAATTTGAGTTGTTTAATAAGAAACTGTTGCCTAGCAATTGGACGATAGAAACTGTCAATAGGTTGACGGTTTCTCGAGTTAAACTGCTGGAGGAAACAGTTTAGAATTTGAAGAACACAAATTTACCTGGTGTCAACACGCAAACATCGAGTGTAATTTGGCAGAACAATTAAATGAAAAACAAAATGTAGAAGATTGTCGAAAGGTATCAACAATTTGACTGATTTCGGAATTCGACTCATTGTTAGTGCTTGGAAATTCAATGAAGTGTTGACGAACATGTCAAACTGAATTTTGGCAACCAACACCACGATAGTTGATAAACAAATGAATAAGTGAAAAAACCACTAGTGCAGTCGCAGCTGTAGCAGCTGACTTTTGCCGCTGCCAAACTGTCAATTGCACTGTGGCATATCCGATTTTTTGAAAATGAGTTGAATTTCAAATCAATCAAATGATTGGAAACGGGTCAAACTTGCAAGATATTATTATAGACTGAGAGACACCGGGACTGGTCAAACTTGATGAAAGCATGTGAAAATTAGAGAAACGTGGGCAGAAATGAATTCTAGACAAGCATATTCTGGCAGAAGACAATGTTCGTTAGCATCAGGAATTCCAACCAGCCTCCAATCGTCTCATTTTGAAGAAAGGTTCCGCTCAATGCGAGAGTTCATCATGCCTTCGAGTTGACCCGCCCGGTTATAGAGTTTACTCATTATCTTCAGTGCTTTTATCGGAGTTCTCTGTTCATTACAGTATTGTTTCTCGTGCCTGATGGCGAGAAAGGAAGGAAAGTCCGAAAGTCCAATCAAAGCGAGGAAACCGCAATTAAGAACGTTCATTAGGGTGGCCGGGCGTGACCGGACGGAAGCCATAGATAGCCGATAACTCAACGATCCCGCGTGCGAACTGCTAGCACGGCCCGTAGAAAGCTGGACCGCAAAATGCGTTCGTTTGTCGCACCCCCCAGATGTTTCCAGTTTGTGTACGAACCGATGCGCCGCCATGGCAAATAGATGATTTACCGATGCTGTTCTACAAACCATAAAAGTCGGCGTTAAATTAACTAGGTGAATTATACCTAATTTAGCACTTGAATTTTGATTTAGCCCGTACAGATGGCTGCGGCTGTACAACATTCGGAGCGCATCGCTTACCATGTGTTCTACATAAGTTTCGAGAGAATCGGATACGAAAAAAACTATATATATATGTATATATAGATATATATTCGAATCATGATGATACTTCACCAATTCCAATTACCAAAAATTAGTAGATTTCACGGATACAACTGCAAAGCAACATAGGTCAGTACAAGAAGACAATAATGACATCTCCATAATGACCCATACAATATCTGTAACAAGTTGTAAATTTCTGAAACATGTTCAAAAGCGTCGCTAGCCGACAGCATGGAGCAACCTTCGTTTATTCGTTTATTTGGTTAATCTTCTTAAAGCTATATATAGCTGATTATCCTGGCGAGGTCATTTTTTGTCTAGTATCAAATTAACCAGTTTCGACTGCCAGAATTGAGAAAATAGGAGTGTTATGGGCATTATTTCGACAGCTATTATTCTGTTTGATTTATTTTCGCGAACATGGCAAAAAGTAATCGAACAAATTACAATAATTGCTGAAATAACGGAAATAGTAGAGTTTGTCTGGGTAACAACATACAAGAAGTAAATGAAGGAATCCAATCCATTCTGAAAATGACACAAATGTCTAATTTTAAGTAGCTCCCAAGTTATAGATTGAAAGTATCGACAGTTATCTGATATTTATAAGTTGGAAAATATCATGTCATTATAAATTACATCCTTTTGTTTATTTGCTCCTTCAGGTCGATCAGTTCAGTTGTTTTTCCATTGGCCAACCTAATATACAGTCTGTCCAAGATAAGGTTGCACAGCATGGGGATCTCGGAAACGGTAGGAGATACGTAGTCTGTTAAATGGGGAAAAAGTTGCGCATTCAGAGGCTCATACCAACAGCCCTCGAAAATTTCCAAAATTGTTTTTAGTTTTTCAGTTATATCGAAGAAAGTGAATTTTTAGAATATCTATTTTATTTTTTTTCTCCGTTATTATTAGAGATACAGAAAAACTGAATATACTTTTTCATAGCAACTTTTGATGACGTTGAACGAGGTGATACCGATTTTTCTATGCGACGTTTCGTATTCGTAGAACCATTATCAACTTTTGTTTTTTAAATACGGCCCTGATAATTCTTCCACAGATTCTGAAAGCTTATTTTATTCTGAATTCAACCATGTATTATACAAGGTGGTTTGAATGTGTTTCGAACTATTTTTAGCCATCATCAATGTATTTTTCGAAATTACAAAGGAAAAATGTCATCAGTTCCACTTATTTTGGAGGAAAATTAGTCAACACACTAATACCTCATCAACTAGTTCCAATTGATAGGCTTATAGGGATAATTAGTTCGAAAAATCTAATTATGACAGGCTCCTTCGGAAAAATACGAATACAATTTTTTCTCAATGTTTTTAACTGGAGTATAATTTCTTCATAATCACTCACTATTCTGCAAAAATTGAATTTTCGTTGTTTCAATAGTTTTTCCAATTGCAATCATGAAATAATTCATTTCATCAAATCGATCAATGAAGAATACGACGATATTATGCTATGTACAGCTTGGAAAATCTAGCTGTGCCTCTGAGATGCTCGAGAAAGTGCGAGCGAGAAACGAATAACTAGTCCATCAATGTTTGACACTAAATGATCAGAAATAAATGGAACTGATGGCATTTTTCCTTTGGAATTTCGAAAAAAACACTGATGATGGCTAAAAATAGGTCGAAACACATTCAAACCACCTTGTTTAATACATGGTTGAATTCAGAATAAAAAAAGCTTTCAGAATCTGTGAAATAATTATCAGGACCGTATTTAAAAAACAATAGTTGATGATGGTTCTACGAATACGAAACGTCGCATAGAAAAATCAGTATCACCTCGTTCAACGTCATCAAAAGTTGCTATGAAAAAGTATTTTCAGTTTTTCTGTATCTCTAATAAAAACGGAGAAAAAAAATAAAATAGATATTCCAAAAATTCACTTTCTTCGATATAACTGAAAAACTAAAAACAATTTTGGAAATTTTCGAAGGCTGTTGGTATGAGCCTCCGAATGCGCAACTTTTTCCCCATTTAACAGACTACGTATCTCCTACCGTTTCCGAGATCCCCATGCTGTGCAACCTTATCTTGGACAGACTGTATATATATAATTTTTTTGGAATATTTGAGAGCGTTCGTGAGGCTTTACACGAATGCGTAAAAATGCCACCACGAATATTTGTTTTAAATTTCATAATTCTGACTATTCTTCAGTGGTTTCGTAGTTTTATCTTCATCCATTGAAGTCTTCGGAAACCCATTCAGCTAAAGTATCATAGATCTTTCGTTTTTTCATTTGGAATCTTTCTAAGAAATAAATAACAAAAAGTTTGGGAATACATTCAAGGGAATTCCAGTACATATATAAACTGTTTATTAAACATTTTTTGCAAATGAATCGAACATTATTCCCCATGAAATGGAATTCTTTAAATTTTGTTTCAATATTCCCTAACCCTACCAATAACTCATCAATATTTGAAATTAATGCAGAATTTTATGAATTTTTCGTTTTTCGGAGAGAAAGAACCTGATCCAAAAAAAAATCACTTGTTTGTCTAGAATAGTGAAGTTATCTTCCCACTTACATTATGCATGTACCTATCATTTATTGTGAAGAACATAACGAATGTAACTATACGACTAAATCGGGTCAATATTCTTGCTTTCAAAGTTGCTTCCAACCACGACAGCCTGTACATAATATATGGAAGAACCGTAATAAGTTAATTGTGTACAATTCAATTTATCAGGTAATAAAGCTGACAAAATTTATTTCCTTATGGAGATGTGACCGAGGATGTGACCTAATAGTAAAATAACCAATAAAAGGCAAAAAGGCATGAAAACCTGAATGAACATTAGAGTTATTGTCAAGAAATATCATTCTGATCTAATCATTCGTTTGTTGTTCTTCTGATTGTTTTCGGAACTATTCAGTCCCCACGATTAGTTGAGAATGTGAAGAATACTAATTTCTTGGTAAACAAACTACACTATTGCTGCATACCAAGATCATGGGAACTTATTCCTGTGGGTGAGAAACCAGAGAAAATGTTCTACTACTAACTCTTCAAAAACAATGAGAGCTACTAATGGGCATTCTTATCACGCAGTCGACTCGATTAACAAACTTGAGGAATCGTATTTTGCATATAGATTGGCCCTTATCAATTTGGGCCATTCAGCATACAAAACAATATCGTTGAGTGGTCTCGAAAAGCTGTTCGATTATGAAATCACCGACATATTAAAATACTAATAAGATGCAACATAAAATACATTTATTAACTGAAATATTTCTGACTTCAACAGACGATTCGAAATGAATGAATGAATGAATGAATAAGTTCAATTATGAAGTATAGGTATCTTCCATTCCATCCATCATTCTTCTATCATTTCTGTGTTCCAAATTATATCAAACTATCACTTTATGCCTATCTGGAATCTGCATGGGAAAGAAAACGTACTGACATAGTCATTCATTGCAATTTCATATTCATTGATCTCAATCTTACATAGGTAGTATATAGAGCTTTTCAATTTGAACAATATGAATATACTTATTGAATCTGCAATTTTGAAATCCAAGAATATATTTTAATAAATCGATACAAGAACAAAATAAATGTCACAATAGTCTGGTCATCAAGAAATAAAACATGGACTCTCCCATAAAACAACTAATAACTTGCAATGGGGCCGTCGATGCAAATTGCTGCATTCTCGCCTTGCTAATGAGTAACACGTGATCCACCAAATTTATGCAGGAAATTTACAAATGAATGGAATACAATATACACTCAACCATAATTTTGGAGCAAATTATTTTTGTTTAAATGATGCCTGACCCCTCCTCATTATACAAATTTCGGGAACAAACGTTCTCAGGTCCTTTTTGTATATTGAGAATTATTATGAACTGCAAGTGATTGATACACTGAATCTTGTTTTGAAAGCATCAGAGAAATAATTTGGAGTTGCTATTTATATTTGGAGAAAGAAGTTATCGTGTAAAAAAATATGACATTTTTATAATTTATCAACCAAACTCGATTCATAGCTGGCAAATCGTCAACATAACTATGGTCACCATTGATAACATATCATAAGTACAACTTTCTCTTGATTTCCAATGAGATCGCTTTTTTCAAATCTCGATTTGGACGGCAGAGAGACATAACATTCACAATGCATTTCGTTATAGCTTTATGAATAGACATAGTATCTATTTAGAATGTTCGTTTTTGTCGAATACCTAGGGGATATTTTGTTCAATAACATTTTTAATTATAGTATATTGTTATAATTTAGATGAATTTTGTACTGCAAATATTCTTTAATCGGTTATTTATCGTATTGACATTACACAATTATCATGTGATAATTATATCAAAAAAGAATAGATATTTATCGAATGTTTATGGATATCTGAAATTAGTTATTAGTTACAATGTATTCATCAATTCATTTTCGAACATGAACATTTCATTATGAGTAGAAAAAAATGGGGTTCAGTATCTCTCATTTCAATGCCAAGAGACATCCAACGAAAAAGTTACTTGGCGAGACTACGTCTAATGAGATCCAGAAGATAAATTCATGATGAAATTAGACGCGCGTATTACTAATCAATGCAATGTAGGAATGTAGTGTCACTAGTTTTCCTGAAGAGGGCACTATTATTCACCTAAATTCAGGGTGGCAGAACTGAAAACAGTGAGAACAACAGTTTGCAATAAAACAAGATTGAAACATTGAGACTTTTGTGCATTCTGAAGAATTTAATTGTTGTATATTCGATAAAATCATGATGAAATGATTCAAATGAGTGTAATCGAAACATTTGTTAGACGCCATTGAATTTGAAACTCAAAAAAGTTGTAAAATAATGGCGCCATCTTCAGGAAAACTTGAGACTCCTGCATCAGCTGGGGTAAAACGGATTGATTGAAAAAAAACGCATCAGTGTATTCACTATTCTAATTTCATTATAAATAAATTATACGTATGAGTTATTGGGATTTCTTATGAATTTCAAGGCGTGCATATTTACCGGTATTTGACATGATCTAATATGGTATGATTATACCCTTAATGTATTTTCAATAGACACCCGGAGCATCGAATTACTGGCACTTTTATACTCTACTATAACTTCATCAACTATTGTGGGCTGCAAACCAATGAAATTCCAATTCTACTACGATTTCGGTTAAAATAATTGGTGAATAATTTTATTTAGTGCAAGCCACTTGGCAAACTAAGTTTGCTACCCCAGAATTGGCAGTTTATATGGGGGCAGTAAAGTTTACGTACACGACATGCAATAGCCCGGATAGCGTGATGTAAACACAATTACAGAATAGATGTGACTGTTGGGGCAGTACATTATTCTATATGGTACACGTATTGGCTTTGTATATTGGACACTGAACACAATAAATATCATCGCAACGGATAATATATACTTGTTTATTTGGAGAATTTGTCACCGACCATATTAGCCACATCATGGAAATTGAAATCATTCATCATTGGAATGGCTCTATACAGTGATACAATGAGATTTTTCTTGAGAGAGATGGAAAAATTCTGATTATATGAGTTGTCTCACTTCCGATGTGGAATCAAAACATCGATATTGAATCAGTCTATGATTTTTTTTGTTGAAAATATTCATCCTGCGTATAGTTCTGTTGAGGGTTACCTCAAATACAAACACCTGATATAAGTAGGTGAAGTACAATTACTGGACATGGGACCAGACACAAGAATCCGGAACTTTCCCGGATTTCCCAGATGAATTCCTTAGAAAGTTATATGAATCAAGTCGATATTGTGAGATTCACAGAAATATCCCATTTATTACAGAAACATTTTTCTCCCTAAAATATTTTCCTGTTTCAGATGGAGCCAGAATCCATTTCGAGTAAAGAAGGGAAAAACCATTACTCTCTAGAATACCCCATATTGCATTTATATTACGCTTCATCCAGCCACAAGGGACAAGGGAAATTCTTTTTTTAATTGGAATAACCTCAATGGTGAAATAAAGCTAAAACAGTAATGAAGATATAGGTGATGAGGGAAATGTTAACGACATTTTCTGAACTGAAGAGGGACTTGACTAAAAATTGTAATAAGGAAGTTTGACTGGGTGTGACTTCTGGCAAATTGCCAAGAGGCTTATATAAAGCTGATTTAAATATTTCTCATCTTCCATATAATCACGTTCCAGAAATCAAAACACTTCGTTGGTGCTGAAAGAAGTAGACATCCAGGGATTTAATTTAATCCCATATTCCAGGTGCCCATAAAATCGAGCAAGAAAATTTGTACGTGAAAGTACCGGAGGCTGTTCAGTATGCTGTTGCCGATCAAAGTATTGGAAATTATACGAAGACAGAACCGTAATTTTGTAATGATAAACTCAGAAACACAAATTTCAGCGGTATATTTTGGATTTAGACACGTGGGATACAGGATTTTACGTGAGCCCTGTATGATTATTCGAGAAATATGAGTATGACCAGGTTCATCCAATGGAATAAAGTTTTCTGCAAGTACAATACCTGATGGAAATAGTTCATTGAAACAAAAAAATCATTCATTTTCAGGAATTTCTATCATGTCGAAATCCCATGCAGATGAATATCCAAGGTATCTGTTCATTATCTCCCAATAAAAATTGCATGGCAAACTCAATAATCGAGAGTACTTAACATTCATTTCACGAACTGTATATGCTATGGGGTGCGATATAACTCAGCCTTTATTACATATTTTTATGAACATACGCAGCATTTTCCAAGGGTTCGCGCTGGGCTGTTATCCAATTTAACACAAACGCACACCCCCAAATTTACCGTCACATAAATAACTTAGGCATGTCGTGGAAGTAATATTACTTCCACTTACTGTTGCATAGAGCAGAAGAAGAAGTGAAAGAAGGGTATGCGAGATAATCTCGACGAGATCAGTGTTGCCACTATTTCGATAGAGTACACATACTCCCACCTACGTCGATAAAAAAACAGACCTGCAACAATATATTTTTAACCAAACACGCATATGGAACATATGAATATGAGGTGATCATGATGATGGTGATATGATTCACATCAAGATTGATGTCGTGGAGAAACGATTCAACGATTATCATATACCTCTTTTGCCCTCGACGTATATAACACTATTGATTTTGACCAATTAATAAAATTGAGTACAGATAGATCGCAACTTGTATCTTTCTTCGGGGTCTCTATTTCTACAGATTGTTCAACTATTTTGTGTCTTGTGTCATAACATGAAAAACATTCACTGATCCTTACTGCAACATTCACCACTACTGTGACTGATTCTTGTCGCCGTTATTGCCTTTGATTAACAAAAAAAAAAGAGAGAAACTACTCATTGACCACACTTGAGTAGACAACGGTATTAGTTACGATGAGGAATTATATAGAGGTCTTTAAGACCACGACAAATTCTTGAGAACTGAATTAGATTCCATAAAGTTGTATGAGAACGGCAGCGATATTTTTGTTCCCACGTGCGCAGTTGTAGGCAGTCTATAAATGTTTGTCGGGAGACAAACTGCCGTGCTGGCAACAATGCCAGGACATGTCAGTTCGATGATATGTCACCCCATTTTTGAGACTGTATATGCAAGTTCGGGTAGCCTGAAGGATGGCGGGGCTCGTCGAAACAAATTGTGGAGCCTGGGGGAGAGGGCCCAATTAAAACGGAACCATAAATCGGAAAAGCGAGCAGAACGGCTGGAAAGATGGACGGTTTCTGCCGAATAAGCGGATAAACAGATGAGGTTAAATAAGTTCCGGAATATCGGGATTATATAACTTTCCTGGCAAAAAGTTTCCTACCCTCTCCGCTCTGAGACGAAAATTTACTAGGCTTGGTAAATGAATTGAACATGGGCAGAAACGACAAAAACAATGACGCAGAAGATTGACTTGGTAATTTACTTATGAGATTAGCTCTGCAAGTCTTTGTGTTGCGAAAGTGGAATTGGTCTTGTTGAAATGTTTCGTGAAAGAGTTATTATTGCTGAACAAACCCTCTTACTTTATTAGTTTCCTAATAAATGCCCCAAATTCAGTCTTACAAAGAAATAACCGTTGATTATTTACATTGAATATCTCGATAGATAATAGTTCAATGATATCAATTCAAGGTCCTACCAGCAGGACCCTTTGGTAGTACCTACTTCTAGATAGAGCATTGTCTTGGTAGAAGATATATATTATCTATCAACCAAGAGGATAACTTTTCTTGTAAGAATTTCAATTTGTTTCTAAAGTACATTTGATCTCAGGTGAATCTGGTTATGACGAACACACTCTGAACCGAATTCTACTACCAGAATAAATCAGTGCTGACCACGTAATAGCTTGAAAAGTCGTCCTGCTGGTAGGAATTGGAACTTAGGTGTTTCCAGCAGGACTCTCGCTACTACTCCCGACAGGACTTGAACCTTTTTTGGTCGTAATTTAAAAAAGTTCCGGAAACGCTCTCAGCAGGACTATCGTTTGTGAGAATCATCAATAAACAGTTTTTCGCACCCTACCTCTCGCATGAACTGACTATATTTCAAATGACTTCATGAGAAGCGATATTGTGAATTAATGAATATATTGACAACAATATTTAGGTATTAGGTATTGAGAAAAAAATGAGAAAAAAAATGAAAGCCTTATATTTTCAATATTATGAACGATCGTGTAGCAGAACTCTACCGATATTTCAACGAAAGCTCCACCACTGAAAATGATTTGTATACGAATATATTCCTGGATAATGTTCAGGAAGTAGGAAGGAAATCTAGCATAGGTATATGAAAATTACTGTAGGTACAGCTGCAAGAATCAAGTTCAGATGACTACATATGAAAACAAGCCATACCAACTAATGTTACATTATTAGACGAGATATTTCTTATTCGTGAACGAGTCTAGAAAGACCATATTTCGCTCCAATCAACCGTTTGGAATCAACCTTTTCTAAAACTTTATAATATGACAGGCAGGGTCTCATTATTATTATTGGAATATTTGACCTTCTTTATGTAGAAGTATTATGTCACTTTTTTGATACAACAAGTATGTATGAAATGACTTATCATTCATACCAATGCATGAAATCTGAAGGCGTGTCTACTTTAAAATTCATGCATTGTATAATGTTTGGGTCAGCCAGCCGAGCGAAGATGCATCAGCAGCAGCTGATAATTTTCGCATGTTTTTGTTATTGTTTTTTCACCAACTGACCCTTATTCCCTTCCTTCCCATATTCTTCTGTGAAGAATGTTGTTACCTCCTCGTGTGATTCATGCGGAAAAAAATAATGTTTTCATTATGTGGACATGTTTTTCAATCGGATTTCATTAAATCCGCCGATCCTACACGTTACACTTCCACATTTTCAACTCGAACTAGAAAAAAAAACTATCAAGTTTACTAGAGCCAATAGAGCAACATGTATCCTGGCTGACCCAGGTTCTGAAGGTACGAGCCGTCACTGACCGATTCAAACATCAAACACTTATCATTCCTCCACACTATGCGTTTAGTGATCATTCACTGATCATCCTTCATTATGTATACGAAGAGATGCCAATTCTAATATATTTCCAATGACTTTTATGGTTCTTTTTTATTAAATTCGTGGGTTTCCTACAAATTATATAGGAGATGCTCGGATCCGTCTTGATAAATTACACTAATGAAATCGATACCGAATTCTCACTCTCAGCTTTAATGTTCGATATCACTCTCTCTACTCCATCGCCAGCTCCCAAAAAGAATTCTAATTTTGTCCATATATAATGTAAATATATAATGTGTTCTTAATGGGTGTTTCAGGTGTTGAGCCACTCCGCACCTGGACGGACCAAGGCCGCCGCAGATAATTTATCCGACAATGATATAATTCAAAAGATACAGCGGCCCGTAAATACAAGTATGATTAATGAAGCGGAGTTTTGGAAGCCATGATTTATTTGTGATGTTACTTCAGTTGGATGCTGGGTACAAGAGATCTCCAAGTCGAAAATTAGTGAATAAACAGGATTTGAATTACGGAAGAGATGAATGTTATACCTACTGTTTTATAATAAGTATAAGAAATGGAAGCAGGCTGCTATGTACATGTTTTTGATTATGCAAATGAGTGAATGTGTCCATTAGTTTAGAGATAAAATAAATCAATTCACTAAACGAGTGGTGAAAAAATTGAATACATTGAAAACTTTCAATCATGTTTCTCAATTCAATTCGTATAATAATGTATCAGTATACTCGTATACGTAAGATGCGTCAGTAACATTTTGATTATATATCTTTCTACACATGATTGTTTTCATAGGTTCAAGGTAAATTGTATATCAGTAAGTAATGGTAATTGCAGGTTGCTTGCCAGACTTCCTTGAGGGAATTCGACCGTAAGCATATTTGTTTCACTTCTCAGTCAGGGGCACTTGATGAATGTCATCCATTCGATAGATGATCATAGCATTTCAAGTTGATATGCTTCAAAAAGAACGAAGTGGTCAACCTATCAGTGTTTATGGAACTTTTAGGAACTTTTAGTGAGATTATTATTTACATTCGGAGTTGCATACATCAGACCAGAAATACAAAATCAGTAGGATCCGCAATATATCATGTTCTATTTCGTAAATTATATATGTATACATATACATACGTTGTCAACATATATCTATGAAGACTAAGAAACATTTCTGGCTGATCTATTCAGCTCGACGCACTGGAAATACTGTTAAACACTGGAGCTCATTGACATTCAGCCAGCGATTGCGGTTCAGCCAAATGTAAATCAGACTAGGTATATATTAATAATGCCAGTATTAATCCTTGACTTTTTGTGAGACTTGCATAGAATTCGCCTAAAATTTACGACACCATCGATAATTGCGTGTGCAGCAGACTGATTGAGATATTTCCTCTTGTCGGGCTACTTGATCGAATTTTATTGCCATCCATAGAACATATTTCGTGAATAGCATGAGTTGAAGCATTAAAAGTCGCTTAGTAATCTTCGTGCATCTAGATATGTAAAACGAGAACATGCGGTGAGGGTAATGAAGACGGTATCGACTGTGTTCGATGGTCCATCAATTTCTATCGGGGCACAGATAAAATCAACAAATATTCAGTTTGCATTAGAAATCTTCCAGCTTCGAGTATCTCAACTTGGTTTATTTATTGATACATGAAAGCATTGTTGACATCAAACAAGAGAAACATTTCGTTTGTACAGTTTGTATCATTGATATTCTATACTATATAAGAGACATAAGAATATTTGTTTGATCACACGAGAAATCAGATGACGGAAACATTTTGAAAATGAAACGTTTTGATATTTTTATGAACCTTCACTTTTGAAACATTCCATATTTCTTTCAGCAGCATAATCTTTCAA
Organism: Gastrophysa polygoni; assembly: GCA_963576655.1. Classification (NCBI taxonomy): domain Eukaryota; kingdom Metazoa; phylum Arthropoda; class Insecta; order Coleoptera; family Chrysomelidae; genus Gastrophysa; species Gastrophysa polygoni. The sequence goes on along the minus strand of OY755089.1, from coordinate 9,115,482 downwards.
TGCAGCTACAATTCCTGCCCCTTTTTATTCGATGGATATGAATTGATGTTCAATTGGAGGATGTTGATGAATGAACTATCTATCTATTATGTTTATGAGTTTATTGTTAGTGAGCCTATATATATACACGAAATAGGTGAATTCAAATCGATTGAAACTCAATTTGCTTGAAAATATTCATTGATTATCGGAAAATAATGGTTTATGAAAACAACCTATGAAAACTTTCATCTTCTGTTGAATAATATCATGCTGTTCCATCCAGCAAAAATCGATACACTCAGGAGTATAGAGGAAAAGTGTGTTTCTTCCTTTCAGTTGACCGTAGAGAAAACCCATAGATATCTCACAAAACAAAAGGCGAGAAAATCCTTCACCGCATATTATTCAAATGCGGAAAATTCATATTCAGGCGACAAATACCCCATTCAGCGCTCTCTCGCTTTATACAATTCGTATCGGAAAACTTGTGGGAATGCCTCAAAGAAGTGCCCGCAGTTGTTATATGATACCTTATACTAATTTCGCAGTAGACGTTGGAAGGCTTAAGTTCAAGACATGTTTAGAACCAAGGGGACTTAGGCAAACTTGTGAAGTTATGCACAACACGTAAATACTGCGCCAGTAAATTACCATTTGGCTTTCATTATGGCCTACCCCATTTCGATATTAAATCTTTGTTTTAATTGCACTATTAATTACAATCACAGTTTATCTTGTGTTCTGCGAGTGTTGGCTGCGTATGAATTAGTTTTCAGGAGCGCCGTAATTATGAGAGAAGTCGATGTACTGCTAGGGTGCCTACTACAAAATGGTTGGACTCCTTCACGTGGCAGACCTGCTGTTTTAACAAGAAATTGTGAATTATGGCTAGTCTGAGAGCTCACCCTGTGCTTTCTGACTGGCTCAAATACTCCCACGCCAAGAATCACGCTTAAAGGATATTTCTTGAGGTTCGGATATCACTTGCAGTATAAGGTATATACCTACTGAATATTTTAGGTATAGTATGTACTATACTGATTTCATCAAGCTTATCTGGTAGCTACAATACATGCATGTTTTTGGCTGATTGAAGTTTTTCAGTGTTACTGATATGTAATTGAAATTATCAAAGTTTTTTCCTCCTGTCATTTCAACTGATTTGTCTTTGTGAGAGTATATTCCTAGTTCCTTATTAATTGAATGCGTCGAAACCTACATTTATGAAGAGCCTTGATACGATTTCACCTTGAAAGGACGCTAGAATTTTAACTACATGATCTATAAGTCTTCTTTAGAAACTGGATGACAGTGGTCACGCCCAGAACGAACTTTTAACTTTAGTTTCCTCTTCTTTCATCTGTCTCCATGTCTATATGTGAGTCGCTTTCTTGCATGATGAATTGGTATGTTCGATATTTGAATGGACGTTCTTTCTCATTAAAGCATATGCATTTCAATATCCCTCGTTATCCCTACCACATCCGTATCTATACAAATGGATGTTTCCACGTATCAGATTACATACTAGAAAATATGAGCACTTGTACTACTGGCTCTCAACACACAAATCAACCTGATTTATTAGCTCAAGACAGCCCACTTAACAACGCCGAACTTTGATTTTCTATTTACTTTCAAGTCCTTTGATCTTTTCTCTATGCATATACCTATCAGTTACACCTGTGAAATTAGTTCTTGGATATGTCTCATGAATGATAAATATGGCGACTACATTATTTCATTTCATGGAGGAAAATATTGTTGACAAATCGACAGTTCCCTGAACTATTATTCGTTATTGCTCATAGCCATTCTCAGAATCAATGATAACTTCACTACTCTAAAGAATATAGTTATATCATGTCAGTTCTTTTATTTCGCTTGTATGATGAAGTCATGATAAGACCCTTATGAAAAGCGGGTTTTATTTTCTTGGTATTGGTAGATATTACCACCGAACATAGTGATATTACTGAACTGACAGTCACAAATCAGATATATGCCATTACACTATTTTTTGTTTTTACGCTAATGTCACTATATATATATGATGAAAGTTTGGCAATGGCTGCCATTTTGAAAATTCGATCATTTCATTAGTGTTCATTAGCGTCGCGAATATTCCTTGTCGGCACTGATTTTGTTAGTGATCGTCATTATTCGAACATCAGTTAGATCGAATGAAATCATTGTTCACCTATATCAATATTCTGAAACAATGGTTTTATTGGTGGTCTCAGTTAAGAGAAATTTAATTTCGAAATCAAACAACTATTATATCTTCATCATAGCCAACTATCATTTCAACAAAGTGATATGATCTATTGAGTGTAGATATATACGAAAACTCTAACAATCAGTCAGGAATCATGAACGAGGATGAAATTTATTATCTCGCTAACCGCCTCTTGTTCATTATGATTACACCTATAAATCACATCAACCTGAAGTAACGACCAAGTACCTTCCCTAATCCGACCTGACCGCAGCATATACTGTCATGACACATGACTCATTACTTTTCAAACAATTTAAGTGTTTTTTGTAGTTCTCCCGTCCTCACTCGATGAAAGTTGATATGGAGCTCACAGCCTTAGCCCACAATGAATCTTATTAAACATCCGAGAGAAAGAATAGAACATTAATCACTGTCAGATTGAATTGTAAATGGCGCGGAGTTGGGACGGGACGGGAACCCGTGATATATGGAATCCGAAGGATCTTGATAACAAAAAATGTCTTTGGAATAGAAACAAATTTTTTTTTTTTTTGAAAATTTGATAATCCTTAATGACCGGTTATCTGGATTCATTAATCAAAAGAACATTAGTGGCACTGCAGGAGCATCCTTGATAACAAACTAACTGTCATTGTGAGTTTTCAATTCAACGAAATGAAAATTCAAAAGGAAACCTCAAAATTAAAGATTTTTCAATGAAATATCGAATTACCGCCCAATTCTATAAATATCTACATCCCTGGCTAAGAAAAAAAGCAGAGGAAGCAGAAAAAGAAAGACGAAGATTCAGTTGCATAGACAAACTAGTCAAGTGGTGATAATTAGTAGATGTAGTCAGATAATCTCAATAATATTACAACGTTGGGATGCCAATATCGGCTCACATAAATATGAATATGCTGGTTGTATGCCATGTTGTGTGCCAAATTCTATAAAATATAGTCGAGACTCAATATGGATCCTAAAAAATATTCGAAAGGGAATAGACAATTTATATCTGTCACAATATAGTAAATGGCACGCAGTTGAGCGGAATCTTGATGTGATATACAGAATTGGAAACATCCGGATAACATGTACCGAATGCTTCCAGAAATTGGGATATTTTTCCTGTCTAATGAAAGTGGACGAAACGTTCTCATAAAACGATGCAAAAAAAAGAATATTCCAATGTTTCTTCGTGAAATAGAATACAATAGGTTCATTAGAAATATTATCCAGTGGAATGTAGTGGAGGTAGGTATGTCTGGTTTCTAAGCAAATCGAAGTTACAATCTTAGTACAATGAAAATTTAGATATATTTTTATATAAGTCAATATCGAATTTCATAGCTTGTTCAGAATTCTTTTTTCTAGTTCTTCAGAACAAACATAACTGTTTTGATGGGAGATTGAATATTATATTGATTTCCTTCATTCCTTTACTTCACGTTCCTAGATATTCTTGCCGATGTTCTGAATTCCATGCGGATTTCATAATCAACATTGGTTTGTTTGCAATATTTGTATATCCTAACCCGCACGATTTGTAACTTCGATCTGGATATCCTTCGAACTTATCCCTAATTTCATTCAATCTCGGTTACTTGATCATTATAAAATCTATACACTATTATCTATACACTATTATCAAGATTCTCCAGTTTTTCTTCTACTCGTTCACAAAATATCCGGTTGTAACAATACCATAAATGGTAGCGAGGCAGATTTCAGTCAGTTGACAAATTTTCTTCGCAATTTCACGCTCCGAAAAACTATCATTCTTGCCGCTGAGACTTGAATTCAAAATTCCCTTTGCTTTTGACTATGCAAATATCTATGTATATTTATGGTTTCAAGTAGATTTTCACGAATGAGATGCGACAATCGTTGTATTCACGTTATACTCGTTACTTGACATAACATGTCAAATCCACATGGATGCAGGCGAGATCAATGAATTTTTTTTCTATTTATTCCTATTGAATTCGAAGAAGTCTCATATTAGATATAATGAAAAAAAAAAATAAGTGTCTAGACCGAGACTGGAAAGACTATCAGAAAAACTTCTAAAATATTCGCAACTACGTTAATTTTAATTCATATCTGGAATAAATATAACTTCCTGTTGGAAAGTTCAGTCGAGGAATTTTTCCTAGCATATACACAACCGTAGTCCAGAGCAAGAGCAATGAATCTTATTAAATATCCGAAAGAAAGAATAGACGATTTATCTCTGTCAGAGAGGATGGCAAATGGCGTACAGTTGAGACGGGATCCGGTGATATATGGGATTCGAAAGCTCCTGGGACGGTGCGGACCCGAGAGAAGGTGCTTGGGGTGGTGCTCGCAGGGGTGGCGCTCCGGCAGATCCGTATTATGGCTGCCAGGTCAGCAGTAGAGTCGGCCGTCGGGAATTCCCCAATGATCGGAAAATCACATCATGGGCTCTGCCGAGCGTCAAATGGATTGCTAATCGGCAATATATCGGGAGTGAAATATCAAATGCTGATGCGCCTTGCTTTCTGGAAATTTGATTCGGAAGCCGCTGCTATCGCGAACAAGAAATAAACTACACGATATTTTTTCAAAGTTAACTCTGTTTTGTGACATGAACTATTCAGTATCACTATTCATACATAGGTACTTCGGAATAGTTTCAAGAGATATTTTCGACCTTTATTTGAAAACCTAACGAAAATTTTAAATTGACATTGGAAAATAATCATCACGTTGAGTGCTATAAGTCAGGCAACAGCAGATTTTATTGGACGAAAAATAAACATAGTACACTCTTGTATTGCCAGAACGTTTTGCCTCATTTTCAGGACTTCAAACAGAAATTTTTTTCATAAAAATAATTGTTTTATGAGAGCAAGTGGAAGTATTGTGTAGTTGGTTGATTCGATCCAACGGAATGGAGGGTCTGGCAGACAGACATTATTGTAGTGAATGTTTTTAATATCTTTCAAAGAAGGCCTCATCTGCACGTTGCATATAATTCACAAGAGTCTTAATCTTGAACAAGTGACCGAAATATAACATCCAAGCAAATTCTTTAGTAATTGGCAAAGGTTTCCAATACATTCAGTGACATACTCATACCTATTGGAGAGTGAAACAAATGTGGCTAATGGATTAATACTCTTTCGAGTTGATCAATCTTTCAGCAAATGATATTTTGAAACTTGTTCAAATTGAGATTTCCTAATAATGAGTTGATAATTTGTTACGGGACCAACAGAATCATAGAGCATTTCAAATTCAACTTTTAGCGTTATTCAAGTATATAGGAAACATTATATACAATACATTCAATATGATATTCTCTTGATCCCAGTGGCTCTTATATTTTTTATTTGTTGTCACTTATTTTTGTAATTTGTAATATGCAAGTATATCTTCTATCAACAATAATTTCATGATAGCTTCCGCCGAATCAAAGTTGGTTCATAGTTGACAAAGGCAACAATTCAGTTCACTCAAAAATGTTTCGAAATTCATTATGAGCTTCTAACGTAGAAGAAGGTACCTGTATCAATATTTTATTGTATATCTACTAATACGTTCATAAGAAATGTAGATATGAAACAAATGCATAATGCATTATCGAGACTATATCTAGATATATATATGATAATCCCAAAGGCGGTTAAAAATTAAGACTTACAACATCACTAAGAGAAATGCGGCACGAAATTCCTTTGTTCTCCGCTGCAAACAATGGAATGTAAAACAAGCTGAAACCAAGTTTACATGTAATTTTAATCAAACACCGGTGCGGTAGCCCCCAGTTCGATATTATAATTGGGCATTCTAAGAGAGGTGCGATTCTGCACACAATTTGCAACACGAACTGAAAATCCATATGGATGTCCATAAAGATCGGAGAGGACTTTGCATAAGGCCGCCGTTTTGCGAATTCACACCCACTTTGGCGTGATGTTTATGCGCACGAGGTTTTTTTACTGTTTATAAACAACTTCGGCTTTCCATATGAGATCCTAGAACAAGTCAGTATCGCACTGCCACTAACACAATGGAACCTTTTCATTGCAACTATTGTTTATTTCATAAATGATTTGGAAATATGAAGGCCATAACTTACACACTCGTTCTCAAATGAAATATTCATATATCAGCGATACGTGAGCTTGAATTATGAACATTCATCGAGTGTTTTTACAATTTGTTGAATGGCTTTATTAGAATAGCAAATTACGAGGAAACTGTCCGTCACCTTTGGTTCGAAATCTAAATAGTTACATTCATATATTATGTATATGTTTCAGTGCTAATATGAATGAATCAACGGATGTGGTACCTACTCGAGAGAGGAAAAAACACTCGAAAAATCTTTCGTTTCGGAATTTTCACTAATGTAATATCATGGAGAACAAATTAAAGAATGTACCTGTCGGGAAGAGTTTTGATTTATTTCTATAATTATTCGATGTCATGTATTTCACCATATACAGACCCATTTTCAATGCCAATTAAATTTTGTACCAATTCTCACCCATTCGTTTTCAATACTCACAATTTCTAATAGTTTTATCAGAGGTCACAAACTTCTGGCATGATCAATTTATTTCGATGAGCGCCGTTTCTCATTCCTCATAAATATATCGACTAAAGTTTCAGTTTAATTTATTCTTTTAAATAATGTTTATCCATGTAAAAGGTATATAATAATGAATGAACACACCCAATAATGTGGAAGCCTTTTCAAATTATACAAAGGTGAATAAACAAACACGAACCCCCTTCTGTGAAATTCTAGAACCCTCTTTTCGATAATAAATCTGACATTCACAAGAAATGCTTCATCATACAATATACATGTCCTTCCTGGGATACGGTATAGGTACGCGTGCAGATTTATCTCTACAACAGATTCCTTTGATTCATTGTTTCTTTATCTTGGTTCAAAATGTAAAAATAAAGTGTCCGTAGAGGGAGGCGTACACGAGAGTTATTGGTCTTTCTTTTATCAGATTCTGGGTGGGGGTTGGTTACAAGTCTCTGGAGATTAGAAATTGTTGGATTCGACAAATTCGCTTACGCAACCAAGGGATTTGTAACTCTAATTCCAATTATTTTTATTGGCTCGATGGCAATAAAGAATTTGAGTCTTCCCACGTTTATGTACTATCTGAAGTTTGGTTTCTGAATCATGGTATTTGCACACTTTGGATCAATGTCCCAAACTTCCGAATCGTGACTTATCGAAGTAATCGAGACTGTTTCATAGATATAAAAGTTTTCCAAAAAATATCTATATAGTAACTAAATAATTATTATGAAACTCACATCATCTACTCAAGTCCAAGAACGGATATAATTAATTATTAGTGCAGTCCACTTAATGCTCTGAAAGTAATGACTCCAAAAAAAATTTATTCGAAATTTATTTTTGTACTTCAACGTCGGAACTTCGGAACTTCTCAAGAGTCGAAACCATAAGGCGAGATGCGAGGTTGGGATCTACAGTTAGGTAAATTGGAACCTAAACCAATCAAATTGATATATTCAGAATTAGGTATATGAAACCATACACCTTAGTCAGCCAATTTTATTGGAAAATTAGCAGCCACCAAAAAAATATTATTCAAATTGAGTTCATGGTATTGATTCAAGTCATCATCATCATTATCATCAAGTCAACTCCATTAGTTTCAATCTGATTTCTGAGATGTATCCATAGTATGTTGGGAAATCGAGATTATTCAGATATTCTCTGTTATATTCGATTCTCTATTATCTCCTCTATTATACAGTGAGGACCTAAAATTTGCACCCTTCCCCTTGAGGAGCCATCGGACATATTGGCGCCAAAGTTGGTTCGTTACTTTTCACGAGTAAATGTTATCAAAACGGCAAATCGCCATGATCTTGGTAGTTTTTTTCACACATGAAATATCACCAACGCATTCATCTGTCACTGTGACACTTTGAGCTTTCATTTACATGTGAAAAATATGTTACTTCTTCAATGGTAGTAGTTAATTAATTTGAAGCCTATTGATCAGAAGGGAATGAAAAGCCTGAATGAATATTTTCTAACAATCTCCAGTTTATAACTGGAATCAAAAATATGAAAACCGACACATAGCTTGCTTGCATGCATAAAATGTTAAGCAATACAGCTATTCACTGCTTGTATTCATCAAGCTCGTAATCACGACATGAACACCACATTATACCTATGTAAGAACGAGGATGATCCTAAAATTTCAAAAATAATGTATCATGAGCTGCGAAATATCCGAAAAAACATCAGCTATAATGAAGCTTCTTCATCAATTGAATTAAACTCTGATTTGCTATTCAACAAATACTGTTTTTATCGATACTCGATGATCAATTCAACGAAATGATGATACATTCGCGGTGTCTCTATCGCTATTAGAATCAGGTTTGATGGCGGTATGATTTTCAATGATGGCAGTCTCGCATAAATGGAATCTCGTGGTTGGTCGAATGGACAGGTACTCGACTTGGGAGGTCTTGAACTGCATTTCTTATAATCGTCTTATATTTTCATCATCTATAGAGGTATACATCATTTATTGGACGTATTGTAATGCCGCGTAAGCTCGAGCGTAATTATGCTCATACATTTTGAGGCTGGAGCCAATGTGCATTATAATGAATCTTTCATACGATTCACAAAATACCAGGAACAACGATACTTTCTGATAATTTCGGTAGATTATCTGAGACGATCTGAATAATAAATAGGTATACAGAGTGTCCGTTTTTCCAGCTCTACCATGGGGATCTCAGGTATTGAAGGAAATACGAGATCCTTCAAATCAGGGCAAAGCCGTGCATTTTCATGCTGAAGAATTATATGAGAGAGAATTTAATGTCATTTTTGTTATTTCAATTATTGGAAGAAAAGACGGAAATTTGTAAATTTCGTTTCAATTTTTTCAAAGGAAAACTTTTTCATAAGTAGTCTTTATGGTTTCTCATATGGGTGCTAGGTATGTTTTGTGTTTTTGCATTTTTGAAAAGTATTTTTTCTTTCTTCTTATAACGATCTAGGTTTATACGATATGATTGAATCTCACATGATATAATCGAAATTAAGAAAGAATCGTTGGAAATACGTTTTCGGACGTAATTTGCGTATTTTGATGCTTTTCTTCACTTGAAAAAGTTCTGTACGTATATAATTGAGTGAACTGTAAATTGTTGGCGTTCTTTCCAAAGCGATTTCCAAAAGATTTTTCTCACAATTTTGATCAGCAATTGCGACCATCATATCGTATGACACATCATTGTAAACAGGAAAAAATGCAATATGGCGCCAATAAGAAAAGTTCTGGCATCAGAAAGAGCTTTCGAAAATACGATGAAGGTTTAGATTCCTTGTAAAAAAATGCCTCCAGAACGTTCTAGTTACTTTTGGTTTGCGCTTGAGAATATAAATATGAAAATTGCAAATTTCCGTTTTTTTCCAATATTCCGAGAAACTGAAGATGGCACGTCGGATTTTCTTTCAGATCATTGTTATAAGCATAAGAATGTGTGAATTTGCCCTAATTCAACCGACCTTAGGTATGTATCTCTCATAACAACTATAAGATCTCCGTGGTGGAGATCGAAGAACGGGCTCTCTATATGTATAGATTAGTATATGTATCTCAAATCAAATCAAAATCAAATCGAATATAGATAAGAAGATATATTATTTATATAATATAATAATAGTATTTGCCTAAAAGCAAACATAGAGGTGGTAGTTCTAGGTTGAGCATCGTGGAAGTATATTAACAATATCGTAATAATAATCAGATCACAGTATGGATAATGAACAATGGAGGTGGAGAAGTTCAAATGTTCCTAATGAATCAGTGGGAAAGGTTAATCAGAGATGTTTTGATGTAATTATTCAGAAAATATCAAATTGTGCGGTGTTGTTGAGCATCAATTCCCTTATTTCATGTTTGATTTTTTTATTGCGGATGATTTCAATGTCAGCTGGATCCTCAATCAGAAGAATAGTTTTTGGAAGATATAACCAAGAGCCAGATCGGAAGCATGGTGTTCATAAATATTCTTCTCTGAGTGATATGGAATTGAACATTCATTGAACATTCCTACATGTATCGGATATCACATATTATTGTCTCAGCTGAGGATGTTGACTTTTACTTACTACTATAACACAACGCGAAGAGCAATTGACAAATCATCAAAATGGATATCAACACAATATAGGTATCTATATATCTACTCGACGATTGTAAATATTCAACTATGGCTTTACTTTAAAGGATAAAGGAGGCCAGAAGCGACCATTCAAGATGCTTCGCTATATCATTATCCAGCTTACTGGGATATTTATATGACGTAATGTCAAAGTAAAAGTGTCGGTTGGATGAGCCGACGATCACGTGACTACTCACTGACTCCGCCTCTCATTGTCTATAATCATGGGTTAGTACTGGTACTCTTAACTAATAGCACGTAATTACGCTACTGCAAATTATAATTGATAGCTGTTTTATTCTCATTGGAATTATCTGCATACTTTATCCAACTACATTCCGGATAGTTTTCCGTTCCTCTTTGGCTTGCCGCTAATTGATCGGAAAAAATCATTGAATTCATCTCAGAGAAAAAATATGTTGGAGATTATATTATGATCACACGAAGATTATTTTTCTTAATGAGTGAGATCCTTTTATCTAATATTGGCCCTCCAACGCTTCTGTAGATATCATAGAAATAAAGAAAAAGATCGATTTCTTGTAAGACACTCTGAAAAAAATCTTGGATTTTCGTAGATTTGTTCGTAACAGAAGAAAACATGTAATCAAATAGATTTCATGCTTTTCTCGACACTTCCCAGCAAGACACAGAAAACATTGAGAACCAAATTTTTTCCTTTTTTCATTACTAGTGTCGAAATGGTATTTTGTAATAAATTTTTTAGCTCTAGTTGCCAACTATCTAGTTGCCTAGATACACCAATGAACTAATCGAAAATATGATGAGTACTTCAGAAAAAGTATCTGATGTAAACGAGACTTGTTTGGGACCCTGATCTCGTTTGCAATAGTATATTTCAAGTTGATGGAATAAAAAAATGATAGGTGAGCTCAATGAATCATAACAATAATCTAATCTGTGACAAAACTGCCTTGAAACCCAAATAACTTCACTTATCTAATTTGATTTTCTTATCATGTTTGATACCTATGCCTATACTCAGATTTGATTGTTATATAAAATATATACCCTGTTGATTAAACTTCTATTCATAAAATGCCCTATATCGTAAATTCTAATGAATGCATATAGCATCTCAAATATGTAAAATTTCTTAATAAATCATGTTATCTCGTTCACTTCGTCAAATACGGTGCATGAATGAATTTATGATAGCTCGAGGGCTAAGCATGGTGTAAAATACTAGTTCACAATTACATGGATGCACTACAGCCTATAATTACACCGTGATTGCTATAATTTATTGGCGAAATTCTCATTAATATGCATGCAGTGCTTAATTGTTTTACCACTTATGACCCAACATACAAAACGTAAAATTAAAATCATCAATAATTACTTCGAAATGATTAGTACTCTGATGTACATGATATTATATATTTTTCATCGAACTAATGTACTTAAAGATCGTTTGAAACTTTGTGAATCTGCCTATTTTTATAATAGTATAGTCACTCAAAATGACAAAAGGTATCGATTTAGAAATCAGGGTGGATTTCTTCCTCACGTTTCATTTCAATAGTGTATATATATAATATATATGAGAAGAGGAAAAATTAAAAATTGGCAATGACCATCAGTTTGATAAAATATTGAATGAAATATCGTTATTCCGCTATAGTGATTGCTGGACCAGACTTCGCAACTAATAAGTGGATCATCCGGTGTTCGAGTAATCAGGTTTCACCGATCGTTTATCCAATATCCTGACTCCAAAGATTTTACTCGAAAGGAAAACTATGCTCATAATTTAGATATTCGGATCTTTAGAACGAGGAGATTTCAAAATGGTTTCAGAGATACGCTTACTGCAGTCACGATATGAATTAGATCCTTACACACTTGGGAGGAAAGCTCTGGTGATACCGAGAATGGTAACTAGAACATTGGTGCAATAATCACGTGGGAAAATTAGAGAAACTTGTTAACGAATCGCTACACATTTCCTATCGAGATTGCTGTAAAAGGCTACTTCGTATAATCCAATCTGGATTGACAAGGTTGTTAATACTTGCATTAAAAAATTTCTCGCTAATTAAATAATGCAGCCGTCGCACAAATACCTACTTGCATCAGTCTTGAAGGCACCGGCTGAAGAGATCGCAAGAAGTTGCACCTGCCCTGTTGCAACTGGTGTTCCGGTCTGCAGTGGAGTTTTTGCGGTTGCAAATATTTTAATAATATTAAATAATTCCGAGACAACGAACCATTTCTCGATGATAAATCGATGCAGGTACTAAATACGAAACCTCGGATGGCGTAAGTTTTGCGTCGCAGACTGGACAGAACGGATCGGCCGAAAAAGGACGGATATACGTGGCCAATTAAAATTTTCTAAGTGCGGCTTTCGTTATAAAGAATAAACCAGCTTTTATCGCCATTCTGAATGCGTCGGAAATGAGACTCCAATTACAAGTAAAACCAAGCAAGCGTCAGGCATGTACCCGCTTCGTGCCTCTTAAACGACGAACCGACAGCCGACAGACTTTCCGCGCAAATAAAATTCCTGCTTGGGACAAAGAATTAAAATTCTTGACAGTTGTAAAATGGCACGCCGCTTCTTCCATACCATTTCTATGCAAAGTTTTCGCAATTACCGCATGATTCCTCGTCTTTAATTAACGGGAATTTTTGAGATTTTCAGCGTGAATGCATTCTCTATCGAATCGCTGACGTTGAAGCTGATTCCCAACGCGACTCCTCTGGGAACCACCTCGATTAGAGTCCGGAGACCAATGCTATTTGCAGTATTTCAACTAGGCTATCGATGCATTTCTTACAATAGAACGTTAATAATGCATTTCTACTTATATGTGAATCTGATAAAGGGATTATTGCTCAATACAGGAAATAGTTTTACTCGTATCACACAATACAAATTATAAGCATTATAAATGATTCAGAACAGATGACTCTGTGATTTTGACTGAGTGAGTGATGAAACTATCATCACCTTATGAAGTTTCAACACATTCCAGTTTACAAGTTATTACTGATTAGTGAAACTCTCTTATGAGTTCTGGAAACTCTTTTTTAATACTATACAGGTGATAGTACGATCATATGAAAGTGATCATAGTGATCATGAAAAAAAGTTCGAAAAAGTAATAAAGAATAGATTTAAAAAAAATGGATTTGTGGTTTTTCACCCTTTTAGAGTTTCCTATGTAAAATGTTCATCGTGCAAGGAAGGCGCCGAGACTTCTCAAAGCGGCATTCAACTTCCGCATTTTCTTTTTATTTTATGGAGAGATAACGAAAATATCAGAGGTACAGTTGAAGGTATATGAATCTTGTATTTTCCAAGTGGATTCTGACCAAATCTGTATTTCAAATATTGATCGTTTCATTTCAATATATCAAACTGGTCTTATGCGTAAATGTTGAAATATGAAATTATTTCTCAATTAGAATATAAGGAGATTTGTGGAAGCAAGTGAATATCTATAAGGGGTTCCAAATTCAATTTTGTTATTGATATGGCTTTGTTGTTTCATAGATCCCAAGTTCTCATTGCTTCTAGTCTCATTAGCGTTGCCTGGAGAGTAAAAATATTTAGGCTGGCATTTTTTCCCTATTTTATTGAGAGATAACGAAAATATCAAAGGTACAGTTGAAGGTATATGAATCTTGTATTTTCCAAGTGGATTCTGACCAAATCTGTATTTCAAATATTGATCGTTTCATTTCAATATATCAAACTGGTCTTATGCGTAAATGTTGAAATATGAAATAATTTCTCAACTAGAATATAAAGTGAATATCTATGGGGGTTTCGAATTCGATTTTGTTGCTTCATAGATCCCAGTTCTCATTGCTTATAGTCTTATTAGCGTTGCCTGGAGAGTGGAAAATATTAAGGCTGACAAACATAATTTGTGTTTGCAAAAAATACGAGTAGCAAATACTAAGAGAATACAAAACTTAATGTGAAATTTTATTTCGATATCGGTTAAATACTCAGCCTCTTATTTTATTTCAATTCGATTCCTCATCATGGAGTAGATAATAACTTCAACGGTTGGATTAATTTTGGATCGTTGGCTTCAGAGCAGGGAATCAAAATATAGTTATTGTAAGGCTCATACAAACCTTCTTTCACAACCAATTAACAAACACAAAAGTATGGTTCATTCAATAAATCACACATCTGCTCTCAGATGGAAGATGCATACCTTCCAACAGCTATCCTCTTTATATGAAATTTTCTAAAGCTACTAAAGTTACACAATACTTGAATATGTCGAAAGTGATTTAGGGGTTTCAAACCATCGAATGACAATAACACGCCTTATTGGCAATTCAAAATTATTGAATTATAAAAATGGCATCTGCCCTATAGGACACTCAATATGAACCAATCAAATTGAACCCGAACACCCATCAATGAGTAATAAATGCCCATACGTGGCTCGATGGTGCAATATGTCTAGGTTATGCTACCCTTACGAATGAGTCAGTTCATAAGCCCATGATGATACTTTGATGTATGGCATCGCATGAACATGAATCTATGACTCTATCATGGAAATTGGGGGTAAATTCTAATTTCGCACATAATTCATGGCGAGGGCTAGATGGAATTTTTGATATATCATTGTTTTCATGAATTGATCAATGCAGTAGTCGAATGCTGAACATTATTTATTGGCTTTTTGAAGCGGTCATCCATCAAATGTGTCGATAAAGTACAATTACATAGATGAAGATATGTGAACTATCATTTGAATTAAACATAAACTATAGGTCAAACCACTGTTGTTTTTGACTTTCAAATACCGATCACCTATACCACGAATGTGATTTCACACAAATATATATGAGAAAACCGACATTTTAATGTAGCAATTTTAACACGACCTTCCAACAATTAATCAAACACATCGTTGAATGAAATGAGGATGCCACTGAGAGCACTTCATCAAATAATGATAATTGTCTTTTCTTCTACTTCTATATCGATGTTATCGATAACATGAAACTGAACTGAACGAATCTGAAATATGAAAACTTTACACCTCACGTTTATGAATTAAGACTATTATGATACATATACAACGATATTGATACCTCAACTGACATGAACATTTTCTGTTTATAATCATGAAAAAATTCAATTTACGTACTACAATTGAACATGAAGAATATGCAGAAATGTGTTATCGTAATTAAGTCGTCCTATACTAGCATTTTCCAGAGTTCTTTCGAGGAAGGAGAAAAAGCAGACTTATCTTCGTTTTATTGCACATTATGGGGTAGATATAATTCTGAAGATAAGTTATGCTGCAATTGTAAAAGTCATTTGGCGAGCAATGGCGGCATCGGACGTGATGTATGGCTCTTTTTCAGTCTCCATATACACACACAGCGCATTCGTGCGTATATATTATCAACATAGCATCGTCTGTCGTCGCGACGCTTTCGATAAAAAACTATACTGCTCGAAGTATTATGGAAATGAAAATTTGCAACTCGTGAATTACACTGTTTAGCACACTTTTTGTAATCCCATAAGCCTGATAAAACTGGAATAACTATGATCTCGCAGTTACAATATCGATTATGATAATAATATAATAATAATAATAATAATAATTAATATAATAATGAATGAATGATATGAATGAAGAATATTAAAATAAGTAAAAATATTTCTCATTGAAATAGTGAGAAATTACTCATTATAAATGATTCGTGATTTTCATCCCATAAACTGTTTATTGACTTTAATTAAAAAAATAGAGATTTCATTGAATCTATCCATACATCATTACGTAAAAAAAAAAAAATCATTACGTATGATTTATACCTAGTATTGAATGACTAGAAAAATGATAACATTATTCGATAGTACTCCCTCAAACTAGCTTCCTGAGGAATTTTTTTGAATAATTATTAAAATACGCGATCTTCATAGTACCAGGAACTGCTGCCATCACCGAACGATCAGAGATGGACCCATAGATTAACCACTCAAAATTAATGCGAAAGTTCCTCATTTATTACGACATATGTTTCGACTATATTTGTATGTTATACTTATAGTTTCTGACAGAGATAACAATACTCTCTTGTATATGAAGACGGCTGGCTGTAAACGTCACGAAGCTTTGACAAGAGTCTAGGGTCTAGCGGTAATGAATGAAGAGGAACGACAATAGCATCATGATGATTACGTCAACACTTTGAATGGGTTTTTGGATAGGGCTGTGATTTGAATCCGAAAATGAAGCATGTGAGTCAACTTTCTGAACACCCCCAATGTTCATGAAATGAATTATATGAAACGCTGATTTACTATACTCGAAATGGAACTATGCACATTTATAATTTTTTCAGAATGAATCATTCTACTTCCTCCCTGAATGAAAATTTATCGAAAATGATTACTATGATGTAGTTTCAGTGTTTCAATTTTTCCTTCCACTTCATAGTCATGATAATGTCTTCAGAATAAGTGAGACTCTCTGGGAATATTTGATTTATCCATGGATCAATTTCATTCCCAACAAATCGATTCATTTCAATGAAAGAAAAATGCTCTAGCTGCATCTGCCTGTTGTAAATTGTACGTAATATTCACAATGATTGTATTGATAACTTTTGACAAATTTCACAATTTTTGCATAGGTTTTGGAAATCAATATACGTTAATTGGTAATACAGAATGTTCGAATTAGGGAGATTCATGAATTCCGAAGTGTTTGTAATGGAATAATTCTATATAGAAATTTGAAACTCTCTTCAACTATTTCATCATTGCTCAATAATGGGAAAAACTCGGGGTTGAACTAGCCCTGCGAATTCGCAATAAGTCAGGAACATACTGGATGAGACTCAGAACTTTTAAGCTGGTTAGGATTCCGAAATGAGAGAAGTCGGAATCCTTCCGGGATTTCAGTCGGTGCCAGTAGAGACGCCGGTTGAACCACGTACTAAAGAAGATAACGTCCGGATCTGCATCTCAAAGCATACTGCATACATTTCGATAAGATCTTGCTACAATAGTTTCTCCGTTACATTGTTGAAATATTACGAATTTCGAGAGAAATACCAAGGTATCTTCCCAAGTTGGAGAGTAGAATTTTGAACAGAGAGTTAGATCAGTCTATATAAACTGAATGCATAAAAAATTTCGCCATTCGTTTCATACTATTTCTCATTTTCTTTTCTCAATATGATCTAAAATTCACTTATATTCGAGTCATACTACGATAATTCTTCCAAAATCCTAATGAACACCGAATCTTCGTTACATTCGACAAAATATCGAGGATCACTGCTCACACCGTGAAGCTGATCACGAAATCGAGGATCCAATTCAATAAATAATGGTGAATCGTATACGACTATTGAATAAAAAATGTACCTTCATTGGCATGTTGGGCTTTGCCTTGGAATTCAATCAAATTTGGAGATGAAAGTAATACTATACGAATATACTATAATTCCCTTTGCAGAATGCTTGAAAGACACAGATGAAGGCAATATGAACAAATAGACAAACTCATAGCTAGGGAAGGATCTGAACAAATCATCAATCGGACCAGCATTTGACATAGCAATTTTTTCGTCACATTATCTCGATGAAAGGTATATCGATAAAATTTGTTACTTCGTTTTCATATGCAGTTTTACTGCCAATGGACATATCAATGATCTACCAAATATCTGAATGAGATTAATGTATGCATTTATAATGTATTTACAGTATTTATTCTATACATAAGCACTAATTAGAGGTAAATTAATGTGAGAAATGAGATGAATATATTTCGAGAAAAGGATCATGGTCAGTACTCACGGTTAATAACCATCAACTAGGGGATGTTTTGGTCAAATTTCTCCAACCATAATACTCCTCACCTGGAAAAAACAAAGAAATTTTATAAGTTATCTTAATGCCGAATGTCGTATTGGATTCATTGAAAAGTAAAACATCATTCAAAGTGTGAATTTAGAAATACGGTATTGCAAGAACAATAAACACTTGTCATGAAAACTTCATGAAGAGATTATTAAGATGAGGTCTATACGACTTTCACTCATACCTGCCGGATTTTTTGATTTCTGATTTCCCCGTAAATTTAGGCTAACTGATAATACACGACGAGGATAGTTGATCGTTTTTATGAGTATGTTTCCTGATCTCACATTCATATATCTGTCGTCGTGAATTAGCTATAGAGCGAGGCGGTATTTCAACTTCAAAAATAAACTCTCACGTAACATGTTACTCGAAATTAATTGGGAAATATATTATATCCCTGCTGTTTCTGCATCGTGACTAAATTAAAGTTCATGAAAAACAAGAATGTAAGGTCATGAAGGAAATTTTCGATTCACTCTCAAATACCGTCTCCAACTAACAGAGGCGTTATTCCAGGATGAAAAAAAAAACTTGATTCCACATAACAAAATAAGAACGGATATTTTGTATCGTTTTCCTTTCTCACCTTTTTTGATCTCTATACGACAATACTTCAAAACTTAATGGAAACTTAAAAATCAAAATGTCAGAAACAAACCACTATAACCGAACTATCCACTCGAGTGATAAAAAATAAACTGATGTATAACAGATCCTTGTTTTTTAGGTCCGAAAACTTTCTAATATATTATCACCTATTCTATGAACCCATAAAAATCTATAGCAAATATTTGAAAAGGGTCGGTCCTACAACACTAGTTTCTTTTTTAGGAAAAAATGAAATCTTAGGTAAAACGGTAAAGCTTTCTCTTCCTTTCAGAAATAAAAAAAAAAATCTGCACCCTTTGTAGGTACCGTTACACTCAACTTTCTCCTGACCCATAGAATATCATAAAAAGTACCTAGTTTTATAACTGTAACAATGTATACCTGATATTCATCACCTAATCTACCGAAGGAAGATAAATCAATTGGTTGGCTCTTATTTTCGCTTACACATACCGTGCAAAGATTAGTCGATGTCGGTCTATTTATAATGTACATATCACTAGATATGCATTACCAATATAATAACCATCTAGAGGTGATAAATAATATTACTGATCATATCTTTCTGAGGTAATATCAGGTTCGAGAACGGCCAATTATTCAATGAAATAGGTAGATCATCGAGAATTATGACGACCGTTTATGACCATTCACATTAATTTTATGGGTAAGTATGTTTTTATTATTACTTCATCAGCGCGCTGATATCATAGTAAAAGCAATAAATATAGTTCAATTTTCAATTATTTATCATTAACTCGCCATTATTATGCTTTCGCTACTGGTACAGTAAATAATGAGTGATGGAATCCATACTAATGACGTTAATTTATAACTTTTGGACTACTGAAATTGTTTATTATGGCTCAAGTTGGAATTGTAAAAATTCTATTCCTTTTCATGAATATTACCAAGGATGTCTCAGTGAATGTATGTTTCAATTGAAATTACTGAAACAATTCATGTGTTCATAGATAATTAATTTATATGAAGTAATTCATGAAAAGTGAATTTAATTTTCATTTCGTTGAGTATTAAGAATTCCAGATATTACACCAGACGTTTTCTGAAAGAACTTGAGAATAGTTAACGTGTCTTGAATCTTTGAAGTATCACTCGACGTATATTACCTATATCAGCATAATTATGATGTACAAAAATATAAAGTAAACAAACTTTCGGTTTAACAATCCAACAGGAATTTAGGATTGTCGACATGCAAAAAATAAAGTTATCGATAAATTCATCAGAATTTGAAAAATATCTAGAAAAAAATTCAATGATTTCCACATTCGAATATTCCCTAGTGAGAATAACTGTATATCTATTTTCTAACAAATCTGTGAAACTGAAGGAAGAAGAGCTTCTTCACGAACTCAACAATAATCTCGCCTTCATGCATTGAAGTGAGTTTACTTGATATGCCTATAAGACTGAAAATATGGTAGAAATATTCCAGTCACTATTATTTTTTATCATGATCGCTCCATCACTTTTCCGATTATTGTATTTCTGATTTCAATGGATACGCATTTTCAGTATTTACGGATTGGATCACATCCTCCAATGAATGGATAAAAAAAATTTTCTTCCGCTTTACTCACTTCAGAGCATTTTCAAGACTTCATTGGTGATGAATCAGGGTTTGTGATATCATTTGTCAAATGGTGAAATTTCTCACCTCCAATCAAGAACTGCAAGAAATCCTGGCTAGTATTCAGAACATACTCAGGGTCGTGATTTTTGCCAAACGATTTGGTATTCACGTCTCTTCCAACCCGTAGAAGATTGCAAGACCTCCTATATATTCCAGTATAATTATTATTCGCAGATTCGCATCAACAAGTTCTCTATATATAATATCGCCAGGATTTTTCGTAACCCAATATTGGAGGATGAATAGCCACCCAAGTTTGTCTGCTCTTGTTGATGCTTCATAAATGTGCTCACAATTTCAGTCACGTCCTCCGACTGAAACCGCATCTTTCGTTCTGCCAGGCAGTTCCGAAGACAATTTTGTAGGATTCGACCACACCCTCGAGTGAAACCATTTTGATAAGGCTTATTGAGTAGCAATATGTGTCACATATGTGGGGCCAAAATCAGAACTGCCAGAACATTATATTGGATATCACTGCCATATTGCGAATCGAAACAAGAGACTATACTATTAATATATAATCGACATTATTCAATTATATCGATTCATTGGTCAATATCGAATTTGATGTGAAATTTGATCATTTTTTTCCCGAATTTTTGGGATTTTCTTTCCTCGTTTCTGAAAATAAATATTGAAATTATAATAGTTATTTCATTATATCTCTAGTGAGAACAGATTCATGATCTGTCCCAGATATTTAAGAGACCTAGAAGAGAAATTCAGAAAATCCTCCTTGATCTGTATTAGCAGACGGAACAATTCGTTGGAACCGACCGTTATCTGAATTGGGAATAAGATTAGTCTGTAGAATTGAGAAGAAATGTCTCCATTTGTTCACTTTTTGCAAATAACTTTCGAACGATATGTGCATGCAATGCATATTCTAAACAATTTTTCCCGGGTATGATGTACGTTTCTTTCCAAGAAGAAAATCCAAGACGAAACCTCGTAACCTCAATATCATATTCAAAAGCTT
Organism: Gastrophysa polygoni; assembly: GCA_963576655.1. NCBI lineage: Eukaryota > Metazoa > Arthropoda > Insecta > Coleoptera > Chrysomelidae > Gastrophysa > Gastrophysa polygoni. Next base: position 9,093,914 of record OY755089.1, on the reverse strand, counting down.
CGAATGTGGAAATGAGGAAGCATTATTTACGAAGAAACGTTCGAAATCAGAAACATCTACTAGTACGATATATTTTTACCAAACATCTAGAATATGAAAAGACATAATCAACTTTTGCAAATGCCATGAGGAAACATATCGTTATATGCAAGTGATTTTTGACATAAATGGCACTGTTCCCAAGGTGCGTGTTATCCATTTTTTTTTTCATTTTGATCTTGGCTAAATTATCCAAATGGCTTGGATGATCGAGATGAATATAGGTATATTGCTAACTATTCTTCAATCCTTGATCCATATTGGTGTATAGTATATATGAAATAATGAATTGCCGTGCGTTAGTATGGCATAAAGTGAGGCAAAAAGTCGAGAATGGCTCGACGAATTTGACTTTTTTCGTTTTGTACGCCCCTATAGTTTATAGAATAGAGGTAATTCAAGAAAACCCCAAAGGAACGGCAGAAAAATCGAAATTGGTAATTTTGTATGGGAATTGCCACTTCCGCTCTCTATATTCTGTGGTGCTAAAAACCACTTCGGATTACTTTCAATAGATTTCTTTCTGGTCAGGACTGCCAACTATGGTCTTCACTGATTTACTCACAAATTGACGTCACATGAATATGCTATCACAGAACTGCTCTCTATTCTGTGCTGCTAAAGAATAGTACATATGAAATCCAATTGCCGTACCAAGTCTCAAATCAAAAACCATAATATTATTTATCCAATTCGTTCGAAGACCCAACGAGAAATGTTCAGTGAAATAAGAAACGCTATTGCATGTACTAGTAATGAGTGCATGCAATCTAATTCCCCCAGGATATATTCACACTAGGTATTTAATATATAAATTAAAGTAACCTCATAGCCGCGAACCCGCCATAATGGAAGATAAGAGGACAATGGTCTGAAAGGGGCTGATGGAAAGTATCTAACAGAATATTCCGTGGTTCCCTATTCGAGAGGAGCGAACATTCGGGATAACAGGAGTAATGTAGCTACGTTGTAGACATTATTAAGCCTGCAGTTACTCACATTGCGGTCGGGAGACTTGAGTTATCCCGGCGCTGCAGACTAATGATGCACCGCAGCTTCGCACTTGAATACAACTACAACTGTGTTGTTGAAACCAGCAGCTTCGTTACTTATTCGCATGTTCGCTTTCGGTTCACAGCACAAGATGAAAATGGGGTTATGTGACGTCAGCATTAGATGCGAACGACTCAGTGGGGATATCGTGCGAATGACTTATCTAGAAACTGGATTCAATGGATATAGAAATCCATATAGGAAAAACTCACTGTGTTGTTGAAAGCAGCTTCATTGCTGATTCTTGAGAAAGCTCAACTTTATGAAGCTGAATGTCTAGAGCTGAATTCCTCTTTCCGAAATGAAAATGAATCTCATCAAAAACGAAACATCAAATGATCTTTACTCAGAAAAAAAATCGATAAAATATTCCATTGATTGGAGAAGTATACAAACAAGACCGATCAAGCAAAGTAGAATTGAGTTCCTTCGAAATCGAACGAATAAAAAAAAAACATTTTCAGGTTTGTAGCATTTTCCAAGAGTTTTTTCTCATAAAATGTTTATCGATATTATCCACTGGCAACTTGTAATACATAAATGCTTATGATTAAGCCATTTCCAAGTTCAACTACAACATAATTTCAACAAAACCATCAACGCCGAAACCAATATGGCGTCTGATTGGTTGATTTCGGATGAGGTGATCTGTTTTTAATGGTATATCAATAATGATAGGTTAAGATAATTTACTGAACCAGCATGAAGCGATAGAGTAATCTAATAAGTTTAAATTGGTAGGAAGCCATAATATCATTAATACACTTGGTGAAGAGGACTCGAGGTCAGTCTTGAGAAAATGGCTATTTTTAACCGAATTTTGGGAATTATATCAGATAAAGTTTTGTATAATATGAAACTGTTAACAAAACAACTATGCTATGCACATACAACACGACAAATAATGAAAGTTCATAAAATTTCGGCCGATAGAACTCACACAATCACTCGTCGAATAATAAGAAGAGTACTTCAAAGTATCAAATATTATTCATGCTGTATACGGAGAATAAAGACTTTCTCTAGTTTTCCAGCATTGTTTTTTCTAGTAAATTGAATGAGTTGTCAAGATGGCGGATATCCTTGTCCCTCGATTCTTCAGAAGTTTCAATACAGTAAGCCAAAAGGAATATCTCATAACTTCGAGGAAGTTTCAGCAATTTTTTCACCAATAAAGGATTGATTCAAGACACGTTAATATTCGTTAGTATTTTCAATGATTTATTTCCATTACCTTATGGATATTTCCCGAACATTAAGTCATTTCAGATAGGTATCATCGCCATCATACTATCGCCATCGTACACCCATAAAAAACGAAGTTGTTTCAGCGACCTGCCCATATCGTCTGTCAAATTAGATATTTAGCTATTTTAATTAATTTCTGAAAGGTCCAGTCTGCGATGCGAAGCATTCCGCCAACAAAAAGACGTCTGTTTGTCCTGTGGATAATGAAAGTAGGCCGACAGAGTCAACACGGGCAAAAAAGAAGCTGGAGGAGCCAATCAGTTGAGAGCAGTGATACATTTTTCATATCGCGATCTTGTCAAGATTCCAGTGGCATCCTTATGTTTTATGCTGCTCCAACTCGTTTGATTCAAAATCGCCATTAGAAGTTGCGGTAAGTCAGGGCCGTAGCAGGCCGCAAAGACCGCCCAAGAGAGATAAAAACAATGAAGTGTGGTTCATTATTGAATCTCCCTCACAGGAGCCAGACTGAGAACTAGACTCTTCAAATTTTGTAAACAAATTAACTGGGTACAAGCGAAGCATAAAATTGAATATTTTATGAATAGAATAATTTCTTTGGGTTTTTAAAAAGACATGACACAATGTGCGAAATTGCTTATTGTTCGTTAAATTTGATTTGACTCATTTTATTTTCACAATCCTGAATAACAGCATATAACTTCGATTAGTCCCCGTGCTGAATCTAGTAGATGTTGTGAAAAATATCTATTCAATGGAGGGGGCTATGTAAACTACAAACGGAAATAATAAAATAATTGGCAAAAGCCGCTTTATCAAGAATATCAGGTAGGCAGGAAGAACATTTATATCGTTCCTGTCGCATACATTTTTATACGTCAAAACTATTATAGGCGAGAAAATTAGGTTTTTAGCGAAGCAGTATAATTTGAAGAAAATTATTTCAAAGTTGAAGATATTTATCAGAAGTGTCGATGGTTCGAAAAAATTATCCTTGATAATCAGATAAGTGAGTTGGAGATTATTATTTTCACAAAATAGGTGAACAACCATGAGAAGAATTTTGATATGAATCGGAACATTATCAGCACATGGTTTAGGTACATTAAACCAAGGCACCAGAATACAGGAAATATGGCTTTGATGAGGAAAAATTATGATAAATAATAATAAAATTATCATAAATGAAAAATAAACATTTTTCCACCGGTAGTGACAAAACAATGAAACTAGATAATGGTGAATATACATTAGACCATATAATTAATTGTGATTAATTCCACTTCTTTCTGATATCTTCTGCAAATATGGATTCTTGAATAAATAGATATAGAAATATATTCGATAGAATATATATATATACACATATATATATATATATATATATATATATATATATATATATATATATATATATATATATATATAAATTTGGGATACGTTTCTTAGCACCTACTCGCCTCTTCCTGAGTAAATCGAACTATACTACGATACCCACTAGCCCAGACTTAATTTACCAACTGGGTTAATCCATAAACTGTGATAACAACGAGCAATGTAATATTTCCAGAATATATTGTAGAATTGAATAAAAGGGCATTTATATCAATTTTAACTCGGAAGAGCTCAAGTACTACGACACTGTGAACGTCCATTGTTCTTCGAATATTATTAGAACTAATGATATTCGGTTTTTTAGTTGTATATCGCAGAAAAGTGGCGAACTGCAAAAGCTTGTCCGTCCAATTTCATCTCATTAGCGAAGGAAATGCCAGTGACAGCGACCGAGACATGTCGTGTAGCGGCCTTATATAGAACCGGTTTCTCCACAGTTTCTGGCCCCTTATTACTTGGCCAATCCTGCAGTTCTTCGCAACTATTCGATAAGGTTATCTCTACTCTTTAGGTGCCGGCCCAATGCCTGTAACAACCGTTACCCAGTAATATAATGACACAATTAGTAAAAACACATATCTTTATTCGGCACTTCTCGAAATCGTACCAATTAGCTACTGGAATGACGATTAGCTATCGCTGTCAAACGATAGATGGACGACCTCAAATGCACCGTTGATCGATATTCAAAAATCTTGAATCATCACTCCACTATATTTGACATGAGTGTTCATAATCTATAGGTATAATCATTATTCCATTAGTTTTGATATGAGTGTCGATAATATATATGCATAATAGTTATTTGATCACTATGTGGAGAAATGAAGTATTCATGATATATATGCATATGTATATACAATATCAGTTAGTGCGTCTACTCATGGAAAAATTAATGCACTTCAAATCTATAGATGAGGATATAGATATCAGCAGTATTGGTTGAAACATCAGGTTGAGATATTGATTGAAACATTTATACTGTATGGAATAACGAAGTGGCTGCGTAAGAGGAAAACAAAATCTCTGTGTCCATATCTCCCTATCGACAGCGGATATAAAAAGCCAAAACCAGTCGCTTTGAAACCTTTTTTTACAACACATTTACTACGAAACCATCATGATGTAACTCTGGATGTATTCGTTTTCATTGTCAATTACGTGTGAATGTATCTCTCGGTAGTATACCTATATACATGCAGGACATGTTTGAGGTTCAAAAAATTGCGAATGATACAATGGTACCTATGACCTACGAACATGCTCTGTTAGTTGAAAATTGTAGGTATATGGACATACCATAGACTTATTATGTCTATGGGACATACTGACACTTCCTAGTTGAACTGACATTATTCGTTACGATTTCTATCTACCCATAGATACTCTGATGAAGATATGTCGCGATAATGATAATGTATAATGTCATTTCCTTCGAAATATTTCGGATCCAAACTCGAATTGGTCGTTTAAATTGTTCAGATCATTTTAAATATCATGGCAACGGTGACTAGCTTGAATGAAGTAGAGGAAGACAATCTTCTCGATTGCCAAGCTATAAGATGTAGAATAAAAAACAGAAATATAAGAAAGCAATCATCTATTTTTGGTCCTGATGTATGAAGAGTCGGGAACTTTTGATATACTCGCACTGGATAGCCAGAAAGAACAGGATGGATGAAATGTAATCCAATATTTTCTTGCCAAGTTTTTCAGAATGCCTGCTGATCAGTATAGCCAA